>LNAC01000023.1:5738624-5888668 GCA_002007465.1 Ailurus styani | reverse complement strand
CACCTCCCACCCCCCGCCGAGCCTCCGCTCACAGCTCACGGAAGCACCGACAGCTTGGAAAGCCAGGAGGGCTCTGCCTTTTTTGTAAGGTTTGAAAATGGCCTTCGCTGTTTTTCCCCGTTACAGAAGTCTTGCCTACTTTTTGTGGAAACTTCCTAGGACAGCAAGTCAAATTGACTCAGACTTTTTCAATCCCCAGATTCATTCACCAGTGTGCAGTTTATTGAGTGCACACTCTTTGCAGACACAGTCCTAGATGGCAGGACAGCAGGAGTGAATGAGACAGAGTCCCGGTTCTCTGAGGGCTTTATTTATTTTTTTTAAAGATTTTATTTTATTATTTATATGACAGAGAGAGAGAGATTACAAGTAGGCAGAGAGGCAGGCAGAGAGAGAGGAGGAGGCAGGCTCTCCGCTGAGCAGATAGCCCGATGCGGGCCTCGATCCCAGGACCCTGGGATCATGACCTGAGCCGAAGGCAGAGGCTTTAACCCACTGAGCCACCCAGGCACCCTAGAAATATGACTTTTAATGACCTGGTAATATTTCATCTTTTATTCTTTTTTTTATTAAACCATTTTGGTTTAATATTGGACATTTTGGTTGTTTCCACATGTTTTGGTGGTTTTGGTTTTCTGTTTGCAGCTTTGTCAGTTGCCCTGTGGTGAACACCTTTGTTCACCATTGTCTGCTGATCCTCAGGTTCCTAGAAGAGGGTGTGACCCTTTTTAAGCTTTTGATGCATATTGCCGCGTGATTTCTTTCTCAGTTTTTTATTTTGAAGTAGAGTTGGACTCACATAGAAGCTGCTAAAATGTTACAGAAAGTGCAATGGGTCCTCCCCTCTCCCCACCACAGCGATGGCATGTCACGTACCTGCAGTTCCGTGGTGACACCCACAATTTGCCAAGGGCGTGGTGCTCTCAACTATACCCCACTCTGGTCCACACGCTTTTTCCGAAAGCGCGTGCCAGCTCACGAGAGGATGTCATCAGAGGAGTGTCACTGCACTTTAAATCTTCCGTGTCTGCTGGGCAGAAAGGGGACGTCCGCTGCTCTGGTTTGCATCTCTCCGATTCCCAGTTCCCGTCCCCACGGCGCCCGTCTTTTGCTTCTGAGACAGGAAAGGGAAATTAGGGACCCCCTCTGTGCTGGCACACTTTGCAGATACTCTGCAGTGGCCACTGGCTGGGAGTGTGCGGGGCAGCCCCTGGTTCTGCTCCGTGCCAGGGTGCATGGGAATTGTCAGCCAGCCCTTCCCAGAGTCAAGCCATGATGCACCACCCAAGAGCTTTGCCCTGTGCCTGGTGCCCAACAGCAGCACGTAATCAAGTTGTCTTATCCTGGAGAGGGGGTTTCCTGGCACAAAGAAAGGAGTTCACATCTACATGACACGTTCTAGTTGGCAAAGCCTTTCACGGGCTTCAGCGCCTGCTTGTGACTTCACAGTGACCCTGGGCAGGAGCCAGGAACCTTATCACTATCCTTCATCCAGATGGGCAGACTACGAGTAAGGTCAAGTGCTGGCCCCAAGTCATACACACCACTGTCACGTGGCGGGTGCGTGGGGTGGTGTACCCATGGTTCAGACGGGTTTCCATGGAGCAGAGTTCTCTGCCCTCCCTCAGGGCCCGGCAAAGGGATAACTGGGGAGCAGCCCCAGGGCTCTGGTCTGCCACTCAGCCAAAGCTGCTCTCTCTCACCTGTTTTATATGTTAGGATCCCACAGATGATCTCTTTGAACAAAAACTCCCATAAGGACTTACAAGCTGCTAAACCAGTTGTGTGCTGTGAGGCACACACCATCAGTGTTCTCTCTACACAGTGGCCCCGGGAAAGGGATAGGTGTGTCCCAGGCTCCGCCCGTTCCCTGGAATGGAGAGTCCTCAGTGGGTGATGGGACGAGGTCAGGGCATCCACAGCCATAGTGGGCTGGGCAGACGTCACTCACTCAGCTTTCTGTACCTTCCACACGTACACTCCTAAGTGAAAATCAAATGTTAGTAAAATGCCCGCAGCCCCGCACCCCATGCCCTATCAAGGATGCATGGCACTGGAGATCGGTTCTGCTGAAAGACAGGGAAGCCCGCCTCATCAGAGCAGCAGACGGCTCAGGAGACGCGGATGGCCGCGACAGCGAGTCGTGCGCCCGAGAGCACGCCCCCAGCATGTAGGAACCTGCCCTGTGTCTCAATGAATCACATCCGAGCACCCACGCCTATTTCTTTCATACACACTCAAAACAGGAGCTCTAACCCCTTCCCTGTGGACTGCACAGAGTCCGTCGCCACCAGCACCATCATCAATGGGAAAGATCATTAAAAAGGGCCTTAAAGTGAACATGTTAATGTTGGCAGTAAGCACACAGGAGAAACTTGACTTTCATTTTGCACCTCTCTGCAGTCAGGCCATCAACCCTGGAGATGAGAGTGCAGTGGTGGCTGGCGTTTTATGGCGTGCCCTTCTGTCGTTCCAGATGTTGGCGCAGATCTTTTGGCCATGTGCCAGCGAAACATCGCCCTCAACAGCCACCTGACTGCTGCTGGAGGTGAGGCCCAGCGGCTCTTCCCCGTGGGAGGGAGGGTTTTCTGTTTGGCAGGTGGGACGGACACCCTGTACCGTGACCCTGGGAGCCGGGTCTGTACACCCAGGTGAGCACAGTCCCGGCTTCACGGAGCTTCGGTCTGATGATTCTGTCCTTGCGTCATCCTGTCCCGCCACACCCACTGCCGTGTCCTGCTTTAGCTCTCTCCCTCCTGGACGTCACATCGGCCCCTACCTGATCTCCCAGCTTCTTATCTGACCTACCCAGGCTATCCTCCCTGTAGCATCTAGAGTGACCTTTCGAAAACACAAGCCGACACTTCCCTCCCCAACTGAAAATCTTCACGGGTAACATCCAGGCTCACTCTCTGGCTCCCAAACCTCCTGGTCCAACCCCTGCCTCCTCGTCCTGCCGTATCCCCTGACAGCCTTGCCGTCCAGCCCCCGCCCGGCCCTGTCCAGCGAGCCGAGCACTCATGCCACATGCTCTTCCCTCTGCCCGGACCATCCTCCCGCCCTCATCTGCCTGAGTGTTGGATTTCTGCAGCACCCGCAGAAATGAGTTGGCAGATGCTGGCAGCCTCTCCTCCCTGGACTTCCTGGCCAGACCTTCTCCGAGTAGCATGGGGGCACTTATCCACTCAGATCAGGTCACTCCAGCCCACGGGCTTCAGACCCTTCCGAGGTCTCCCGTTGCTGTCTGAGTGGACACTGGGTTCCTCTGCCTGTCCCAGATCCTGCGGCGGTCTGGCCCTGCCGTCTGTAGCCCCTGCCTCACAGGACCCGCTCCGTGCCGGCCACCCTGGCCTGTCTGAGGGTCCCACCCCCTCCTGTCAAGTTCATCCTCCAGACGAGGTCACAGTTCCCAGCAGAGCCTCATTTCACCTCAAACTGTTGCATTTTGACGTCTGTGTGACTAGTTGAGAGGTATCTGCCACCCCGCTCGGCCACATGCTCCGTGGGGCAGGGGCCTGTCCGTGTGATGCCCCGCCGCATGGTTAAATGCCCAGTCAACAAGAGCTGAAAGGGAGGTGCAGGCATGGCTCACGTCCTCCCTGAAGCCTCCCCTGACAGCCCCATCTGCAGCCAGAGCTCCTCTCTCCTCCCGTGCCCCTGGCACGTACCCTCAGCCGTGCCCTGACCTCATGGCCTGGGTGGTGCGCACTGGCTGGCGGACCTCTCCTGGACTGCTGGCACCCGAGGACAGGGACATGCCTTCTAAACCTTTGCATTCCCTGGGTCTGGTGCAAGACCCGAGACCTGGCACTCAAAAAGTGCTGCAGGGGAGGAGGGACGGAGGGATTTGGGCATAGAATGGGAAGGCTTAGCCTTTTCTCGCTTTTGAGTTTGGACATTCTGCTTGGTTTTGCTTTTGCAGGCGGTGTAGTTAAGGTCAAAGAACTGGACTGGCTCAAAGACGACCTGTGCACAGGTGCGTGTCTCCCTGTCCCGCGTCCTGGCAGACTCCCGGCCCTTGGTCCTACCTCCAGGACATCAGCTCCGTGGCCTGGGCTGAGCAGAGGGTCCTGGCCATCGCCACAGGCCCTCAGCTCACAGCCACTCCGCTCATCAGCTGATGAGTGACCACTGCTGGCAGCTCCCACCCGCTCTGTCACTCAGACTGGCGGTGTCCCTGTACAGTAGGCACAGTAGCCCCCAAGTTGCAGGTGAGGACGGATGCTCCGGTGAAGCCCCGGCCCAGGGCTGGGAGGCAGCCTCCCAACACGGTGCTCTGTCCTCTGTCTGTCGTGGGGAGTCGGCCATGTGGCTTCAGAGCCGACTGGGTGGGAGAGTTCTCTACACTTATGACACAGGCTGTCTTAGACCTGCATGCTTGGTTGCTCTTCATATAAAAACTGCTGTCACTGGCCAAGCACCTAGCACCTTAGGTCCCCGACCTCCCCGACAGTCCTTGAGGGCAGCGTCACTCTGCCCATTCTGGTGCGGAACTGAAACCTAGAGACGTGAAGCACCTTTCTCAGGGTCACCCAGCAAGTTGGTGGGGGCAGCAGTGCCTGCCGCTCGATGGCGGAGGCAGCCCCTGGCAGCCACATGGGCAGCCGTGGCCCTGACGCTGGGGCGCTAGGATTCAGACCTGCCTGACCGTGCCCTCCGTTCCAAGCTACCCCCAGCTCTGTTTCCTCTCCTGAAGCTTCCTTCAGCCTCAGAGCTGGCCCCCAGAGAAAGGAACGTGTGCGACATGGCCTTTGTCCTTTCACAGACCCGGAGGTCCCCTTCAGCTGGTCGCAGGAGGACGTCTCCGACCTGTACGGCCACACCACCATCCTGCTCGCGGCCGAAGGTGAGACGGCCCGGTCACGGCGCCCGCGCCCCTCCGCGGAGCCCTCCGGGCGCCCCTCAGCACCCATCTGCGGTCTTCAGCCTGTGAGCTGCTGCCGTGGCTCGTTCAGGGGGGCCCGGCGCGGTGTCCGGGGCCTCTGAGGGACAGATCTCCCAATGGTTGCGTTTTCCCCTCACCCGTTTCCTTCCCTGCAGTGTTTTATGACGATGACCTAACCGACGCTCTGTTTAAAACGCTGTCCCGCCTCGTTCACAAGCTGAAAAACGCCTGCACAGCCATCCTGTCTGTGGAGAAGAGGTGAGCTCCGCGCCCCCGAGAGTCAGACCCCCCTGATGGCTTCTGAGCGCGCTCTTATCAGCCTCGCCCTGTCACTCGCTCACTGAGCACCTGCCGTGTGCCAGCGCCTGCCGCCCCTTACACGTGTGCCAGCCCTGGGCGGAGGTGCCGCCGCCTCCGTCTCACCGGGGGAGAGAGGAAGGCTGAGGGGCATCAGGGAACCGGTCATGGCTGATCTGTGAGCGGACGAGCACTTGAACACAGCCGCGCTCCAGAGCCGGGACACGCGGCCACCATGCTGTCGAGGGCCTCTCTTCGTGAATGTCCCCTCCGGGACGCCATCTGTCTCCTCAGGGCCCCAGGAATGTGTCTTCTCCTGATGCAGACAGAGTCCTCCAGGACGTTTGCCCTTGAACATCCTGAGGTCTTCGGGCCCCATGGAGGGAGTGTCCATTTTGTGGTGGACACAGTACTAGACACTTTACAGCATTTTCTCCAGTTCCTGTGCTAGGGCACAACTCTTCTGAGAGCAAATCGGAGTATGTAGCAAAAGCCCTAAAACCCGGGCACCAGGCTGCTCAGTTGGTCGAGCATGTGATTCCTGATCTTGGGGTTGCGAGTTCAGCCCCACGTCGGGTGTAGCGATTCCTTAAAAATAAAATGTTGGGGGGGAAAAGCCATGAAGCCAACCCTACTTACCCAGCAGTGCAGCATCTAGAAACCTACCGTGGGGAAGGGATCACGGCTGTGTCCGCAGTGGCCGCTGGGGCGTGTCCATCACAGCACTGTTCATACGGATAATATCAAGGGGCTTCTTCAAGGCACACATGAGCAGCGACAGCATGTGGACCTTGCTTGGATCCGTATCTCATAGACAAAGGGAAACCTGGAGAGCCCTGCCCTGACTAGATACCGCAATAGTAAAGAATTATCATCACATTTGTTTGAGGTGAAACAAAGAAGCAGAGGATCCTTTATCTTTGCGAGTGGCACGTGACCGTATTTACAGATGAGCATTAGCTTTTCAGTAATCCAGTGTGGGTGTGCGGGAGGCAGAGACCACCACGGCCATGACGTTGAAGCTGGGACAGTTGATCACACTGTCGGAAATTTCTCATAGTAAAAGATATTGGAAAGCAAAGGGGCAAAGAATTTGAGTTTCAGCTTAAATCATGTTGTAGGTTAGGGTGTAGAGGTGGCCGAGCAGTGGGGCTGGGAGGACTCAGGAGGATGTGTTCTGAAGACGCCCCCCTGATGGCTACACGTCCACCACCTCCCAACAACCTGCTCCGACCACTGCTCCAAGGCCCTGCCCTTTGTACGCTCACTGCAGAAATGATCGTGGGCACCCAGCGTGCGGTCTGTGCCGGAGGAGGTTGGTGGGGGGGCAGACCAGTGGTGGTCTGCGTCCGCCTCCTGCTCAGCTTTGTAGCTCAAGGCAGAGCCTGTCTTTTGCGTGGTGGTGTCATAGCTCCTGACTTTGCCTCTCTGAGCCTCAGTTGCCGCGTCTATAAAATGCAAGCGCCGACCATGTCCACCTCCCGGGCTCTCCTGCAGATTCAGGAGAGAAGCGCACTCAGTGCTCGGTACACCGTAGGCACTCAGTGAAAATCTGCTGCTGGGGAGTGAGGTCCGAGAGCAGCAGGAAGGCGAGGCATATGTGTCGGCTGCTTATTTGCAGGTTGAACTTCACGCTCAGACACCTGGATGTCACGTGCGAAGCCTACGACCACTTCCGCTCCTGGCTGCAGCGGCTGGAGAGGCTCGCGGACGGCCGACTGCGCTTCGCCGTGGAGCCAGTGGAGGCCTCCTTCCCGCAGCTCCTCGTCTATGAGCGCATCCAGCAGCTGGTAAGTGCGGCGCCTGCCTCGTGCAGGCCACTGTCACTGTGCGTGACACTGCTGACCCCGGGGGCCTCCAGACATGTGCCCTGCACCCTGGTGCTGTCAGGGCGGAGGAGCGCTAGCAGCCGAAGGCTCTGATGGGGTCTACCCATTCTTAGGGGGTCACCGTGTCTGCTGGTGGGTCTGCAGGCCAACCGTCGCCTTGGACTTGACAGCGTGTTCTTTCCCTGCGGACAGTTCAGGCTCCAGAGGAAGAGGGCAGAGCACAGGAGGTGGTTGGTGGCACAGGAAGGCAGTGCGACGGCACTTGGTGGGGTTCTCGATGCAAGAACCCCAGTGCTAGAGGCCACATCCTCCCTGGAAATACGCCGGCCTCTCAGACTAGGCAGGCTTAGCTGATGACCAATGGCCCTTCCGACCGGGCACAGTGGGCCCATCAAACCAGGCCTCAGAGTAATCATCCTAGTAACGGGACGCAGGCCAGGGACCGTGCCGAGCTCCTTCCCACCTGCCTGGGAGGAAGGCAAGGGGAGTCACCCCACCAGACAGCGACAGAGCCGGGGCTTAATCTTATAGCCATGTCACTTCCATTACTGTTTTTAAACCCAGGTCATGGGGGAAGTCTGAGAAACAAAATTACCATTGAAAATCCCTTGTAATTACCAAGAGCTACAGTCCAAAGGTCTGGAATGAATGACTTTTGTTCTCTTTGCCTCTTGGCTGTGCTCCTTCTGGGGGTCTGTGGAGACCAGTCCTAGTTCCGAGGAGGAGAGGGGAGAGGGCTCCCCGTCCCGCTCCCCAAGCAAGCACAGCTCTGGATTTGTGTGGTTGCCGTGTGTGAGGAGCAGCCTCGCGTTCACGGCTACACCACCTCCCCGCCGCCTCCCAGTAGACAGCACCCGGTCTACTTCAGCCAGTGAGGACTCAAAGTTTCCACTAAGAAACTCATGTATCTGGACTTTCTCCACCTGCCCATGTCTGGAGGAGCAGCTCACGGCCAGGAAAGTCAGCTCCTCGGGAAATTCAGCAGTCACGGCACATGGCACTTAAGAGCTCCCCAAATGCAAAAATGGCGACTTGCTGCCATTCTTCCGGTCCATTTTGATCGCGTGACGTCCTGATGCATCTTGGATGAATGCCAGGACTTAGCCATCCAGCTTCACTTCCTTAGTGGGGCAGAAAGAGCAGTCCAGAGCAGCAAAGAATCAGAAAGAGCTCGCTGCTCCCACGGCGGCGTGCATGCTGCCTGTGGTTCTCGGGTCGTGGGACTCTTCTCCTTTGCCGATAACTCCCTCTCTGACGCTGTGAAGGCTCCTTTGCAAACCTTGGGAATCTGCTTTCTCTGTTTGCTGCAGGAGCTCTGGAAGATCTTTGTGGAACCGGTAACGTGACCTGTTGCATCCACAAGCGCGGCTTCTTGACTGTTCTTTGAATACGTTTTCAAATAAAATCGAAAGTTCACAAAGTAATGTGTTTGCGATTCTATCATTTTAAAAATGTGGCAGATATACTTTATATGCCCAGGCCTGTTTGCTGGAGTCTGTTGCCATGTCCCAGCAGCAGCCAGAGAATGTTTGTGCTCTGGGCTGGAAGTCCGTCTAGTTGCCTGTTTTCCGTGCTGCCGGCTTGTCGCACGTGCGCCAGGATGTCTCGAGCGCTTGGCCAGGTGGGGCAGGTGTTCTCAGCTTGATGGCACTCGTCAGTTATTTCAGGTTCCCTGGCAGGCAGGGAACCCAGGGCCGGGCCGGTCACATTTAGTGCTCCCGTGGTATCTGCTTACAGATGTGTTTAATGTGGTCGCCACAACTGCGGTAATAACGCTACACAGAATGAGGCCCAGAAGCCTCATTGCCTTCCAAGGCTGTCTGTGCCCCGTCCCTGTCCCTCTGGTGAGGACCCATTCAGAAGAGCTGGCAGGAGCTGGCAAAGAGGCCTTCATTTTCTGTTTTAACTCTTTATAACCCAAATCAGGTGAGCTTAGAACAAACATGAGCGTGCTCTTCTGGTCCCGTGTGGCCCGGGTCCGTGGCATGATCTGCGTCACAGCATTTCCTCCCAGAGCCCGAGCTGTTTCCCCTGCTCCCCCCGGGCTCCTTTTTCTGCTTGCGTCACACGTGCATGTCTCTGATGGTTTATCTTTTTCTCTGTGCCCCTCCTATCTCAACCCCCCCTGTTGCTTTCTGCCCTTTTCCCACCACGTTTCCCTCTTCCTTCCCAGCGCAGGTCCCACCCTCCTGCTTTCTGGGCCCTCTCCGCAGATCCCTGCCTGCCCCCCACAGTCCGTATTCCCTCCTGGCGTCTCTGCCTCTCCAGCTCCATCTGGACACCAGTTAACTCACTTCAGTTTCCCAATCCCTGCAACTTCGGCTTAGTTACATGCATTTAAGAGTTGTGAAGACTATGGGTCTAAAAGGAAAACACCTCCATGGGTCAAGGCCTTGTCTCTCCTCAACATCCACACATTCCTGGCATGAGGTCTGTCCGAGTAGGTAGTCAACACGTATTGTTGAACGAACAATGAATCGGAGCTATAGATTGGGAGGCTGCTGCCTCCAGGGGCGTTTGACGGTGTTTGGAGAGGTTTGCGTTGCCACGACTCGGGGAGAGGGTGCTACCGGCCGGGGTGCTGCTTATACATCCTGTAACAAACCGGACACCCCCAGTGACAGGGGTGCCGAGGTCAAGAAATCCGGATCAGGAAAAATAGTAGCTTCTTTAGGAAAGAAAAACGGGTGTCAGCTGAACGTGCAGAGAAGGTGACCCAAGAGAAGGAGTCTCACCCTCCCTTCTGGGAGTGGAAAGAAGATCCATACACATCTTCCTTGACTCTTCCAAAAACCCTAGAGAGCAGAAGCCGTCCCTGTTTTACATAGGAGGAACGTGAAGTTCAGAGCAGTGGGGCCACCCGCCGCCATCACACAGACGTCAAGTGGCAGTCGGGCTCGGAGCCCGTGCTCCCCGACCCCTTTCCCACAGCAGTTTCCCAGCCCACCCACAGCAGCAGCCAGGCCCAGACCTGACTCAGAATCTGCTCTTGGACAAGACCCTGGTGATTTGTGCACAGCAAGGGGTTCAAGAAGTGTAGCCTTTGAGCTCTTCCCATTTTCCGAGGTTCCGACCCAAAACCACCCCTGAGAGACCGGCCATCCTTGAACAGAGGTGCAGATCACAACAGGATATATTAATAACAAGTCCTCGAAACCGATCCCCAGGAGACAGAGCCCCCAGCTGGCGGCGTGTCAGCACTAACTGACATTTTCCTGGAACTCCTGGGGACAAGCCCATAAATGTAATTGGCACCAAGCAATAGAGTCGTCGCACCTTTCACCTGGCACATTAGGGTGAGTGCTTTCATGTCTAAAGCACTCGGCCTGAAAGCTTCCTCTAAGTGGGGCCTGGGATTAATCTGGATCTACTATAATTCAAAGCATCATCAGATTTTCACTTCTCAGAGGTGAAATGCGTCCTCACTGTTTTATGGCTTTGCTCGAGCCTCCAGAAGTTCTTGATTGGCAGCAATATTTCCAAATCATCAAACCGTTGAGATGTTCTGCTAGGGAATTAACTGAGATAGACCATTGCACTTAATTTTTTTTTTTTTTTTTTTTACACATTGTAACATTTTCAGAGAATATATGACTCAAGGAGGGGACTTGGTTGTTCAAGCCTGCCCAGGAAAGATTTAGTAAAACCAACAGCGATACTGTGGCTCCCACCACTTCTCGAATTACTGTGCACATAAATTGTCTGGGGTTTTGCCAAAATGCAGATCCTAACTCAAGTCCTCCTGGTGGGGCTTCATGCTGGAACGTAACCAGGGGGCACTGGCAATGCTGGTCCAGCAGTCATCGTGAGCAGCAGGGCTGGGATACGTCATTCCTGGTGAAGAGCACAACCTTGGGCTGGGCAGACCAGTTTCTGATCCTGGCTCTGCCCCAGGCCAGCCAGACAACCTGGAAAGTGGCCTAGCCTCTCTGAGACTCCAGTTTCCTCGTCTGTGAAATGGTAAAGACTCCTGTCTTTGTACAGAGTTATTGTGAAGATTATATTAGATAATCTGCATGAGACATACCAGGGAAGTTTTCGATAAATTACAGGTATTGTCCTAATACAATTTTTTGGTTTGAGAGCATTTTCAACTTGCACACTGTGGCCTAGCATTATCCCCTGCTAGAGAAGTCTTTGTGAGCCGTCTGTACTTCTCTCTACAAATAAAGTGCTCCCTCTTGTTCCTGTATCCTGCAGCAGTGACTGAGCAAAGAGCAAGTGTGAAAAGTCCTGTGGAACAGACCTGCCTTAAATCCAGGCTGCACATTACACATGAGAGTCACCTTGGGGACCTAAAAGGCCCTCAGAGGAACAGGCAAGCCATCCTCCATACCACTGACCCCAAGTCAAGCAAGACATCCTATGGGCTGCCGGCAGCAGGAGACGTGATTCCCAGGGAAGCGACCTCAGGGACCAAATTCTTCATAGAGTGAAGACCATGGTGCCTGCCCATTTGCAGTGAGACTCTTACATGTGGGTTGGCCTGGACTCGGGGAGCCATAACCTGACAGGCAGACCTTGGCCTTACATGACTCCGATGTGGAACGTCCGTAGGAGACCCAGCTCGCTGTGTCTGTGTCAAGGTGACCCACACACGTCTTGGCCCTCAGCCACAGCAGCCACACGTGCCGCCCCCCCCCCATGGGTACTGGGGCAGAAAAGCTGTGTGCATGGTCCTCCCAATGGGATGACAGCTCTGTGCGTGCTGTGTTTCCTGTCCTGCGTGCTCCTAGAAAGCTAAGTGAATGGACTTTTCACTTAGTTAGGTTGCAGCCTACTGCGTCTCGGGAGGGACAGCCAGTGCACCCGCCCAGCAAACAGCAGCACCACAGACGTTGGAAGGAGCAGGAGTTTCAACCCTGGACCCCAGCTCAAACCAGGGAGACCTTCCAGATTGTGCTGTTTCTCACGTGGCAGCTCCATGCGGTGTCCCAGAGCTGTGTCAGCAAGGATCTGCTTACCCGACATAGGCTAGTGATTCGGCCCAGCAATACTGGGCGGCCAACTGGTGGCTTTTAAATCCGTGAACTACTGAGTGGTGTTACAACCTGTCTACCAACAGGCTGCTATCAGTCTGACAGTTTCGGGCATTTCAGCCCTCTGTTGGAACCACCAAGGGCTGTGCTGCTGTGGAGGTTGGTGGACTTGAGTAGTGAAAAGTGCCCTGGGCCCTGGGGGACGGCCCCGACCTCTGTCCGCACACAGGCCCTCCTTCTTGTCAGCCCAGCCTGGCATTCAGTCATGTGATTTCCTCAGTGGGAGGAACAGAAGGGGTGCAAGTGGAGGGGCAGGTACAGGAAGAAGAGGGGCTCTGGGTGACACCCAGCCTTCTGACTCGGGCGACTGTCTTCGGAAGTTTGTGAAGGCCCACCACCACCCCTCCACCAAGGGCAGGTTGAGTAGAAGGATACTTTGACCAGATGTGTGAGACCTTCGAAAAGATTTATTCTTCGGCACGTAAATATAATGGAAAATCTTCCTGCTGTGAACATGTACATCTGAGTGAATTCGGAGACTTTCTTCTCAGGCGGGATACCAGTCATGAATGCCAAAGATACTTCAGACAGCTGCCATGAGAGGTCTTTGCTTAAAACCAAACCCCTCTGCAGAGCCCACCAAGCCCTCAGGGTCTGGCCTCTGCCTGCCTTTCCAGCCCCATCCTATCCGCCATACTGAATTCCTGCCTCCCAGAATGCACCACGCTCTTAGCACCCCCCCACCCTCTGAGAAGCCTCTCACCCAGCCCCTCTTCTTATTTTCTTCATCCAGAAAGCCTTCCCCAGGTGTCCACAGCCCCTGAGCCTTCTATGATACGACCCTTTTAGAACTTGGTGTGATGGTTGTGTTTCTCCACATGCCTCCCTCACAGATGGTGAGCTCCACGGGGACAGGACTGGCGTCATTCAAACCCAACCCTGACACATCCCGTCATTCCACAAATATATGTCCACCACTCTCCATATGCTGGATATTGACTGGGTGCCTGGGAGGAAGCAGAGAGCAAGACATCTCACATCGGTGTCCTCATGGAGTCCAATACTAGATGAGGCAACAGGCAAAAAACAAATACATAGGCTGCGTCAGATCGTGTGAAGAACGATCCAGAAACCAGAAGTAAAGCCAAAGGGTGACTGCACGCTGCAGCATTTGCAGGAGCGAGTTTGTGCACCTGACTGCTCGGGTGCAAGCATTTTGCAGTTCTGTGAAACTGAAACCACATGGTGACATTCTTTTCTGTCTACTAGGAAAATCGCCCCAAGGGGAACAGCAGTTTTGCCCCACAGGACCTTAACCAAATTTGTGTCTAACACGGAGATTTCATCTCGTCATTTTTCCTGCATACCGTAAACATCCTTGTTTCTCGTGTTCTCTTTTGAACCAGCTTTGTCATCCTGCGTTGTCCCTCATTTGTGAATTACATTAAGACCGATGCGAGCTATCAATTTTAGAAGAATTACACTCTAGTGGTTTAAGCCTTATAACCTCGACAGGGTAATGAGGGCTAGGAAGAAAAGTAAAGGGATCTGGGGGACTAGGTGAGCATCCATGAGGGGCAAGGGAGGGGGGCCAAGAGGGGAGGCAGAAGGAATGGATGAGCGAATGAACGAACTGAACAACCCAGAGCTTTCAAGGCTCCTTACTGGGGGCCAGCCAACGGTGAAGACAGGTGTGGAGCTTGTTCTTGGCTTCATGTAGCCCAAGCAGCCTGGAGGTCGTTTCCTCCTCCCCCAGGTTGCAAGGCATCAGGGGTCGGCCTCATCGGGTGCTTCACCTCGGGGCTGGGTCAATGGAGGACCCCGCCACGAGGTGGCGCCCCAGCCTCAGGAATTGACCACGGGAACTGCCCCCAATGAACCCAGGGCAGTATCAGTGCCCTTAGCCACCTGCAGCTGCTCCAAGGCATGGGTCCCCAGTGACTCTCGGGGGACCCTAACTAACCTGCTCTATATTATACAGTGGTGCGTTGGCTCTGAGAGCTGTCCAGTAAGCTGAGGCTTAAAAAGCATCTGTAGGCTGTCCGGGGCCACAGGACTAGGAAGTAACCAGGTCAGGGTCTATGCTCAGGTCTCTCTGACTCTGTAGCCAGTGTTCTTTCTGTTGTCTCCTGCCCAGAGTAGGGATTGTTTGTCTTAAGGCACACAGGAGCGGTGTGGATTGGAGGCTGTGCTGCACCTTCGTCCTGGGATAGACCTAAGGGTTAGGCGCGCCACGGCTTAGAACTTGATTCTGCCTCAGCCTTTACGAAGCAACAGATACCGGAGCCAGGCAGGAGCCCTTCTTTGCGGCAAGGGTGTCTGGGACCAGGAAGGGCCACACTCAGAGATGGGCTCCAGGGGCAGGTGGTAGTGCTTCCAGCTTCAGAGCTCAGCGAGAAGAGAGCCTGGAACTGACAGTTTCAGTGCTGGGGCCACAGATAAAATGAACTGAGCCTTGTCCCCACGATCCCTTCCACTGGGGGCTCCTAAGAGGCAGTGAAGCTCGGTGGTTAGAGCATGGCACCTGGCATCTGAACTGGGCTCAGACTGGCCCCAACACTCACCCCTACGAGCCTCAGCATCTGTGTCTGTAAAATGGACACAACACTGTGCTCACGCTCAAGGTCGTACTTGATGTGCATATGATGCATCTGGCACAGAAGCGGGGAGCGGGGGGTGGCATGAGGCACAGGACATGGCGGCCCTCACTGTCATCATCACTGTTATTAATTATTCACTGTTGCATTGCTATTAACTGCCTGTCACCGGGGGTGGAAGCTTCTCGAGCAGGCGCCTTGCTCAGCGGTTAATGATGGCGAAACAGTCTCACTGCCTCACCACTGTGCCTGAGGGTTACTTGACTGACAGCATGGGTTATTTTGAGGAGGAAAAAAAAAATCAGTCAAGCTCTTGGGTACGCCATCCCTGAAAGGTTTCCACGACAACGCACACCTGGATGTTCTAGGCGGCGGGCGGCCCCTCGGGGCAGAGTCCGGAGTGCACTGCAGAGGTGGGCACGGAGTCCTCCCGCTCCCAGTCTCCCAGCTGTTCGTACAGCCCTGGGCAGGATGCTTTGCAGGGGCTCTCTCTTGGACCTCTCCACAACCCTGCTGCGATTCTTACCCCACTTCGCCGATGAAGACGCGGAAGCTCAGAGAAGCTGAAATGGGTCAACACCCACTGGGTGATGTGGGCCTCTCTGGGTTTCACTCATCAGCCTTGAGGAGCTGCACTGGAGCAGGTTTCTCAACCTCAGCACTGTTGACATTTTGGGCCCAATGGCCTCCGTGGTGGGCCCGGCCTGTGCCCCGTGGTGTTCAGCAGCATCCCTGGCCTCCCCCCACTCGATGCCGGGAGCATCTCCCTCCTCCCAGTTGTGACAACCAGTCAGGGGAGGTGCTCAGGTCGTCAGGCTGAAACCCAATCATCAGAGCTCCTCGCTGGGCTGACCCTGGCCCGTGAGCAAGGAAACCAAGAGTCAGAGAAGAAGAGAGGTCCCCAGGGGTCCCACAGCCTGCAAGCAGCAGGCTGGGTGAAGCCGGCCGGGCAGTTTCCAGTGCATCCTCTAAGCACTCCAGACTCCAGTGGCCTCTGTTTGCTCCTGCAGAACTGCCGGCTCAGCTTTCCGTGCTGTATCAGGGATTTGAGGTCGGGCCAAGGCAGCCTAGGGCATGGGCACCCCTGCTGGGGCCAGCACAGCAGGTGTCAGGCCTCAGCGACACACAGGAAAGTGGCCTGGGAGGAGGGCTGACATCTCCCTGGGGTCACAGAGGCGAGTGCGGGGTGTTTCAATGCATGCAGCTTTCATCCGGTGGACTTCATAAGGAGGGTGGAGCCAGTATTGATTTCCCAAGCTATGTGCACAAGCTGTCACCTTCAGTGCTCTCGGCAACCAGCAAGGAGAAGCTACCATCTGCCTTTAGAAAACTGAGATCAGAGAGAGTCAGTGACAGGCCCAGAGTTGCACGGCTACGGAGCAGCCGTCAGTCTGGGACTGGAATCCTGGTGAATCCAACTCGGGAGCTGCTCCCTAGAGCTGATGCGAGGTTGCTACCTTCTGGCAAAGCTCCTCCATTTACTGCCTGTGGATTCAGCAGGAGAATGAGCATTTGCACGGACTTCATGCCCACAAACTCCCAGGGAGCCCAGGATTTGTTTTCAGGAGGACCTTTTTTCGTGGGAAAGATCTGTGAAATTTCAGTCAAGCAACTGTCTAGTCCCTACCAAGGCTGGATCTTTCTGGGGTGTTCAGTTTGGAAAGAAAGAAAAATAAAAAGAGACCGTTTCCTCTAACGTGTGTCAGGTCAGTTAAGCAGAGTGAGCCCTGCTCTGTGCTGGGCGCTATGCCTGGCACCTGGCGTGGGGTCCTGAGTCAGGCCAACGGCCTGTCCCTGAGGACCTCACAGCCCTGAAAGAGATCCTTTAATAGCCTGCCTGACACACAGGAAGTCACCCGTCAGCAGTTTTGGTGAGTGTGGGAGAGTAAATGGAAATGGGCGCATAGACACATGAGCAAATGAGGACTGGAATCAGCTAGTGACTTCATGATGAAACGACTGAATTAATGGACTTGTGAGCGCTATGGAAAAGATGAGCACAGACTACGAGAGCCCAGGAGAATGGCATTTTAAAACTTTAGCAATGGCCAAAGAGGAGGAAGGGGGAGGAGGAGGAAGAAATCCAGGAAACTCTGGATATGGAAAAACAAGAACTCTCATTCATGGCTGGTGGGAACACAAAATGGTACAACCACGTTGGAGTAGCCTGGTGGTTTCTTACAGGACTAAACCTACTCCTGCCATATGAGCCAGCAACGGCACTCCTTAGTATTTACCCAAAGGAGCTAAAAACCGATGTCCATGCAGAAACCTGTACAAAGCTGTTTACAGCAGCTCTATTATTTTTTTTAAGATTTTATTTTTTAGTAATCTCTGCACCCAGTGTGGAGCTCAAACTCACAGTCCTGAAATCAAGAGTCACACGCTCTACTGACTGAGCCAGCCAGGTGCTCTGTAGCAGCTCTATTCTAAGTTGTCACAACTTGGAAGCAACCAAAGGGCCCCTCTTTCGATGAAAGGATAAATAAACTGTGATCCAGCCGCACAATGGAATTTATTCAGTGCTTACCAAAAAAAAGAGCTACCAAGCCATGACAAGCCACGGAGGAGACTTAAATGCATATCACTAAATGAAAGAGCCCATCTGAAAAAGCTATATACCATATGATTCCAATTCTGTGACCTTCTCAGAAAAGGCAGAGCTAGGGAGACAGAAAAAAGACAGTGGTTTCCAGTGGCTCAGGGGAGGGAGGGCAGGCAGGCAGAGCACAGAGGATTTTCAGGGCCGTGAAACTAGTCTGTATGATGCTGTCAATGGTAGACAAAGGCATGATACATCCGTCCAACCCTGCAACTGGGCAGGAGTGAACCCTGATGGAAACCATGGACTTTGGGCATTGATGGATCCGTGCAGGTTCATCGGTGTAACAAATGTCCCATCTCATGGGGGTAGGCTGTGTATGTGTGGGGACAAGGGGTACCTGGGAAATCTCTACCTTTTCCTCAATTCTGCCATGAACCTAAAACTGCACTAAAGTCATTTTAAAGGGGAAAAAAAAATTAAGAGAAAGACCTTAGCCATTGATGATGGGCAGGGGGTGGGGGGACCGCCACTGCTGATGCCCTGCCCAGCGCGCACCTGCCTTCGAACTGTCACTGCCTGAGACTCAGCCTGAGGGCCCTTGATGGCCACCTCAGCCTGCCCTACCCACAAATGACAAGCCAGAAGCACTGGGCAGTTGACACCCTGGGCCAGCAATGACTGGGACTCGCTGGTGTCTATATGGCCCTCTGGGGGGAGAGCTCCCAGCTCTCCCCAGCAGGATGCAAGCCCAGTTCCCCCCTGCGATCACGTTATTACACTGTCCCACCTCTATTGGTGTCTCTTGGGTCCCTTCCCAGATAAAGCACTTAGGTCTTTGTCTCAGGGTCTGCTTCTGGAGGAGCCCAGACAATGAGAGTGATGATCTTAAGAATGGTCATGGTAATCGCCGGTGTTGGTGCAGGACCCCTGCAAGCCCACTTGTGTCTCACACCCGTGCCAGCCCAGTCACACTGGTGGGCATTACTGTCATCGTCATCACCTTCCAGGGTTCCTCATTGTCACAGCAGATGTCTAGAGTTTGAGGGTATAAGCACTCTACCCCTCCGTGCCCTGGTTTTTGTCTTCTGTGGTCTGTGAGGAGGAGAGGGAAGAATGGGGGGTGGGGTGGGAGTAAAGACTTGGGATGTGCTGGCCGTGGGGGGAAGAGTTTGTTCTGTTTGGTGAAGTTTCAGCACAGAGGTGATGGACAGCTGCTTGGGGCCAAGAGCTCCCCCGGGGAGAGATGAAGGGAGGCAGCGCACTCCCTCAGCTTCCTGCTGGACGCTGTCCTTCGCACGCAGTGAAATGGATCAGTATTAATAGGGCACCTCCTGCCTGCCAACTACTGTCCTTAGAGAGCTCAGAAATGCCGTAGTCAAACATGCCAACAAAGTCCTCAGAGATATGACATAAGTGCTGAGCTGTGTTCTCCAACAATGGAGAGGAGTAGGGGAGCCACACCCCTCCATCTGACCCCCTGAAATGCCCCCCCATGTGCTAGCAAGAAGAATCTGGGTGAATACAAGTGCATCTCCAGCTACAGGAGGACGGGACCTAGGATGTATTAAGCACCTTCCATAGTGTGGAAACTACGTATGTGTTATTAACATGGAGTTTCTCCACCTCAGCACTAGTGACATTTTGAGCAGGATAAGTGTTTGTTGTTAGGGGCTGCTTATGCATTTACTGTGTCTGGGAAGCCCCCCAGGGCATGGGAGTAGCCCTGGGGCACAACACAGTTCCCCTGTCCTTTCAGTGTGTCCCGAGCTAGAAGGGGAACTACACCATTGTGTTTCTTGGGGGCTGGCAGCTCGGAGGGACCCAGTCATTGGAATGACAGTAGAACAGAGCTGTGACACAGCTGTGACGTGCCAGAGGCAGCAGCTGGGCATGGTACACCCACCGTATGGGGCTTGCGATACCCCATAAGGTATGGGGCTCCCTCTGAGCATTCTGGCCTCCGGGCAGATGTCACATCCTTCCAGGCAACCCCTGGTCATCATGGCTAATGTTTTTGCTCCGACTCTGGGCATGTCATCCTGCTTTTCATTTCCCCCAAAGCACTTATTATCAGAAATTAGTTTCCTTAGTTCACGATTGCCTTTCTTATACTCTGTCTCCCATCACCAGGATGGAAACTCTTTGGAGACGGGACCTCAAATCCCCAATGCCTAGAACAGCTCAGCACCGGGGATAGAGTAGCTATCTGCCTGGCTGACTGAATGAACAGATGAATCACTAAACAAGCGAATGAGTGAGCGCTGGGCAACTCACACAATCGGGCAGGTCACATGGGGAAGCTGGTAATAACGACAGCTACCACTGCATGGGCACCCACCGGGGGCCAGGGCTGACCTCCTGTCATTCACCCCAAACAGTGACCTGCTGTGCTAGACACGTTTTTCTTGGTCTGATAAAATACACATAGTACAGCATTTACCATTTCTTTTTACAGATTTATTTGTTTGTTTGAGAGAGAAAGTGTGAGCAGAGGGAGAGGAAAAGGGAGAGAGAGAAACAGACTCCCCACTGAGCACAGAGGCCAACATGGTGCTCGATCCAGTGACCTGGAGATCATGACCCAAGCTGAAATCAAGAGTAAGATACTCAACCAACTGAGCCACCCAGGCACCCCAACATTTGCCATTTTAAAGTGAACAGTTCAGTGGCATGAATTCATTCACCGTGTTGTGCAACCATCACCCCTGTCTAGTTCCAGAACGTTGTCACCAACCCACATGGAAACCCCATGTCTACTACTCCTCCCCCATTTCTTCCACCCCCAGCCCCCGGCAACCACTAATCTACTTTCTGTCTGTGGATTGACTCTTCTGGATATTTCATTCTGGACCCACATAGTACATGGTCTTTTGTTTTCAGGATTCATGCACGTTGTGGCACATGCCAGCGCTCCAGCCCTGTGTATGACTAATAACTCCACTGAACAGACGTACCGCGATGTGTCCATCCATTCGTCCGCTGACAGACATTCGGCTTGTTTCCACTTTGGGACCACTGTAAGTAGTGCTGCTCTGAACATTCTTCTACGAGTGTTTGTTTGAACAGCTGCTTTCAGTTTTTTGGATATCTACCTAGGAGTGGAATTGCTGCGTCCTTCGGTGACTCATGTTTAACTTCTTGAGGAACCACCCGACCGTTTCCCAACGTGGCCAGTTTTTATGTTCCCACCAGTGGGGTGTGAGGGTTCCAATTTCTCCACATCCTTGTCAACACTTACTATTTTCCATTTTGTTATTACGGCCATCCCGGGGAGCGTGAGGTGGTGTCTCGGGTGTTTTGATGGACATTTCCCTAATGACCGATGATGATGAGTGTCTTTTTATGTGCTGGTTGGCCGTCTGTATGTCTTCTCTTCAGAAAGATCCATTCAAGTCCTCCGCCCATTTTTGAATTGGGTTATTTGTCTTTCGGTTGTTGAGTTGTAAGAATTCTTCATATATTCTGGATCCTAGACTCTTTTCTCATATATGATCTGCAAATGTTTTTTCCCATTCTGTGGATTGTCTTCTCACTCTCTTGATGATGTCCTTTGATGCAAATGAGCTTTTGATCTTGGTGAATTCCAATGTATTTGCTTTGGTGTCACATTTAAGAAGCTATTGCCAAATCCTAAGTCGTGAAGATTTACTTCTGTGTTTCCTTCTAAGAGCTTTATGGTTTTAGGTCTTATATTTAGGTCTTTGATGCATTATGAGTTAATTTTTGTGTATAGTGCGACGTAAGGGCCCAAATTCATTCTTTTACATGTGGATGTTGTGGTAAGCACTTTAATTGCTCAGTTCACAAATGAGAACACAGAGACTGAGGCGGGTGAATGACTTGTCCAGTGTCACACGACCATTGGGAGGTAGAACTGGAATTCACTACTAAGTCCCCAGCTGGTCCCCTTTCCCTCCCGCCCAAATGCCCTCCGTGATATCCCTGCACTATTTTGTGAGCAGGGACTATGGAAAGCACAGACCTAAGAAATAAGGCACACACATTCTAGTCAAGTTCATCCTCATCTCTGGGTCTCAGTTTCCTCCTCCGTACAATGGGAGGCCAATCACTAAGGGCCTTTCCTGCCCAGACTGCTGGTGCCTGAGAGCTTCATGCTCCACTGTCCTCATTTCCCTTCTCAAAGATGCTTTTCTGGAAGGAGCTCCATCCTGGGTTGCAGCCAGCCCCTAGAAAACTTTCTCAGCCTTCCCTTCAAGACACCTGCGGCCCCAAGCAACCCCGTAGGAGAGCCATGGGACTATGAAAAATGCAAGGGGAGCTAACGTGAGAAAGACCTTACCAGCTTGCTGACGGTTTTCTTCACAAGTGTCACAGTGAAGCTACTTGAGAATCAGCTTGCAAAGCACCTGGCTGTTAATATCCCTCTCACATCCCTCCTTAATCAGAAACAACACAGCTCCTCCCGAATGCCCAGCACCAGGGCCTCACCCCTGGTGGGTGCGCAAATGTTTGTTTCCCCTGATTGTCTTGGACCAGGGCTTGGCAAACTTTTTCTGAAAAGGACCCACTGGTAAATATTTTTGGCATTGCAAGCTATATGGTCTCTGCCACAACTACTCAGCTCAGCCCTTGTAGCACAAAGACAGCCACAGATGATGCATAGGTGAGAGAGTATCACTGTGTGCCAATAAAACTTTATGCACAGTGAAATTTGAATTTCAGTGTCACTTTCATGTGAAAGGAAATATTTATTTTTACTTTTTTCTACCATTTAAAATATAAAACCCACTTCATATAGCTTGCGGGTCATATAAAAACAGATGGTGGGCTGCATTTGGCTTAAACTTGTTTTTTTTTGTTTTTCATTTTAAATATTTTTTCTTGGTATAGGAGCAATATATATTTGTTATAGAATAATTAGAAGTTAGTGATATGTAAATAAAGTAAAGTTAGAATCATCTGTAATTTTAACATACAGTATAACTATACTAATGAGTATTTATTTTTTCTCTCTCTTGGTCTCTATTGGTGCTGTCCAATGAGATAGCTGATAGCTATCGGAATGATGATTTGACCTGAAACAAAAATTAGATAAAATTTAAATTTCAGTCTCTCAGTTGACTAGCTCATGTAAAGTCTTCAATACCTGTGTAAAGCTAGTGGCTACCATCTTGGACAGCACAGATACAGAATATTTCTGCCACCGCAAAGTTGGGTCAGACAGCACTGATCTATCTAGGTCTATTTATATAAATTTAACTAATACAGGATAATACCAAATAAACTTTTTTAGTGAATATCTTCATTCACTTGATATTTTGAGATGACATTCATACCATTCAATATTGAATACTTATGTTTTATTGGAGGCGTTCTGTTCATGCAACAGATGTCCCTTTGGAGTCTGTGGTTGTACGTTTGTTTCCAGGTTTTTGCTACAATAAACAAAAATGCCAGTAAACCATCTTGTCACTAAACCTTTGCACCATTCATTTTTCAGGAAAATGTTTTTAATAGGAATCCCCAGTTTCTCTCCAGTTTCTCTATCTGATCATATTTACTTCCATCAGCCATTCATGAAATTGTCCACTTCCTTGAAACCCCCACAAATAGTAGTAGTTATAATAATAAAAATTAGGCCATTTTGGTAGGTGAAATTTTTCCATCTCTTTAACCTGCCTTTTTTTGACAAACTTTATTTCCTCCTATGTTTATTGACCATTTTACTTCTTTGGGCGGGTTTTGGACAGTAAAGAGGATTATCTATATGGCTTAGATTTTAAGGAAAAAATGCTAGATTTATAACCCACGCCTCATAAAGTTCTGCAAGCAAGGTGGCAGGATTAACATACCAAAAAGATTGGCAAAGCTCTCTCACTTTCAGCAGAACCTTGGATCAATTATATTTTCTGTCTGTTCCTTTGAATGATCCTTATTTATTGTTTCTTTTTGGTCCCTCTCGTCACAGAGCCCACTAGAAGGCAGGTAGTTTTTTTGTTTTTGTTTTTGTTTTTGTTGTGTTTTGTTTTTTTGGCTGTTTTTTATTTGCTTACTTGTTTGTTCTTTATTTGTCTTAATCCCTTAATTCCTAGGACAACAGTCCTTGCCTAATTAGAGATAGGGCAGCCTGGATTCCTGGAAAGCAGAAAGGAGGGATCTCAGGTTACTGCAAGATAACAGCAGACTAAAGAAGTAATGATTGATCAGGATGAATAGGGTAAACCAAGCTATGTTCTTTTGTGGCCTTTTAGGGTCTGGAATTTCCATTCATTATGAGCTCTTGGTGATCACATGTTGTTCTGATGGGCAGTTTCTGTGTTTTTGACTCTACCACTGAATGAATGCGTCCGTCTTACCAAATACCTTTAGAAAGCTACTGGGCTATCAGTCGTTCACCCTTTAATATTAACTAGCTTTCATATTGCATTTTAATTTACATAAAATCACCTTCATCACATCTACAATCTCATTTACACCCACGAAGGAGGTACGATCACTGTTGTCTTCCTCTGCTGTTAGGGAAACTGAGGATCAGGTAGGTGGAGTGACCTGCCCTAGATCATGCAGACGAACCATGGACTCTCAGTCCAGTGCTCTTCGCATTGCCTCCAGGGTGCACAAGCTATTTCTCTTGCGGAGCTGCTGGGGTAGGAGGTGTTAAGTGAAGGGTAGCTAGGAGGGCGAGCAAGAGGGCCCTGAACTCCCGCCCTGGGGGGCGGAGAGGGGCCCCCGGGCATCATACTGACTCTGACTCCGGATCTCGGGTTCCAGAGCCAGGGCGCGGGGTGCAGGTGGGGCAACTGCACTCACCGCAGCCCCCAGGACCCAGAATAGAGGACAGGAGGTAATTAAGGTCTAGGTGAAATGAACCTATAGAGCCGCGATCTCCACCCCCCATCAGATAGGCTCCCCTCCGGCCTGACGAGGGTCCTCAGCCTCCTCCTCCACAGCCCCAGCCCTCGCTCCCGGCCCTCGCGGTCCCTCCTCCAGACCCCCGGCTCCTCCGCCCCCGGAGGCCGGACTCTGCCCCCGCCCTGCCTTCCCCCTCCCCCCCGGGGGCGGTGGCCCGTGGCGGGCGCGTTCATTGGCTGCGGCGCGAGCGAGGGTCGGGGCTGGCAGCGCTGATTGGCCGGCGCGGCTCGGCGGAGCCAGGAAACCCCGCGAGTCGCTGGGGGAAGTGGGGCAGAGACTGGACGCACCGGGAGCTCGGAGCGCAGGAACCTCAAGTCGGAGCCCGGCAGATCGGAGTCCGCAGACCCGAGCCCCGGCCTGGAGGTAAGGGCACGGCGCCCGGCCTCGTGGGGGCGGGCCCATCCACGCGAGATGGGGTCCTTTGGCCGTGCACCCAGGGAGCAAAATCGGGGCGTCTTCCTGCAGAATCGGGGCCCTCATCCTCTGGAGACGCGGATCCCCTCCCCCAAAAAGAGAGGGTCTCTCACCTCCCAGAGAGCAGAAATAGCCTCCTTTCCCCATCAGAAATGGGCTCCTCCTCCTAGACCCAGGCTCTAGAGATAGGATTCCCCTCCCTAATTTATCCCTTGGAATGGAATGTACGCTCCCAAAGTGGGGTCCAACCTCCGCACATATCTAGCCCCCCCCATCTCTTCGGAGACGGATACACCTTCCGCCTTCCTCAGAAACTAAGTTTGGATCTCTTCTCCCATCCTTGCTTCGGAATGATAAGGGTCTTACTTAGATAGATCGATCAATCGATCGATCATAGATAACAGTATCCTCCCTCCGGGGGAAATGAAAGCCCCCAGATGTCCTGTGAAATAAGCCCTTCCTTAAGACAGGGAAATCTCAGGTCAGAGACTCAGCATGTCACCCTCAAACTCAATAGGGACCTCCCTGCGTACCCCACCTCAGCAGCTGGACTCTGGGATTTGCCTTCAGATAAGATGATTCTCTTCCCCTCCCCCACCCCACCCAAGGCCCCCTTCCCACCCCCTATAGAGAAATGGTTGCCTCAGACACCACTACATTAAAGCGTATTGGGGAAGGTACCCTCTTCCTCCAACAGATGGAAGGCTAGGGGCTTTCATACTCAGCAGTAGGACAAGGGTCTGGCCACCCATCTGTACCAAATCGCCCACCCCGCTCCGCCTCTCCTAACCCTTTCAAGCCGACAGCCTCTCACTAACACCCTACACCCACTCGCCCTGCCTTCCCCAAAGCCCATCCTTCCCCGACTATACTCCCACACCTCACTGCTCCACCTAATTCCATCCCACCTTTCTTCTCCCACCCTGGCCAGAGATGAGACCAGAGGGGGTTTGATAAGAATGAAGCCCTTAAAGCCAGGATCCTGAGCCTAGGGACGGACCTTTCTACTGCCCTCTGAACTCTGACGGCAGAGATGGCCTCTGTGGCAGCAGGACCACCAGGGACACCCCCGATCCCCCACACAAAGGGCTGATGTTCAGGATATTCTTCCCTGAGGCAGTCCAACCCCTCCCCTGGAGAAGGGAGCGTTAGATGCAGAGAGGAGGACCCCAGCTTGCTCCCTCGGCCTGTCCCTTTACCCCCAGCTCCCGTGGGCACCGCTCAGTGGAATTCCCTGGGCACTTGGCCAAAGAAGGTAGATGCTGCAGGAACCATCTACTGGGCTGGAGACAGTATTGGCTTTGCTGGGCTAAGGGTCAGGATGCTGGTGACTTGAGGGGGACTGGGAACAGCTCTTCCCCAGCAGGCAAGGGTGGAGGACAGGAACGAGAAAGGCGAGGAGCTTTGCCTTGCTCTTTAGAGCTGCTGCGGGACATGAGGTATGGAGAAATGTGTGTTCTGGATGCTCAAAGAGGTCAGCCCCGGGGAGACCTAAGTCTGGAGTTCTAAGCTTCTAGATTAAAGGACTTCTAGAGGGCTTCTAGATTGAAGATCCTGCCCCTTCTTTTGACAGTTGAGCAAACAGAGGACCAAAGAGGGTAAGATACTTGCTCAAGGTCATCCAGCCAGTGGATTGCAAAGCTAGTCACGGTCTCTCCCAGGATTGTAGGGTGCCGGCATCCAGGACAGGACTTCCAGTCCTCACATTTACAGCCTGGACTGTTGGGACTGACCTCTCCACTTGTCAGAGGAGGTGCAGAGGCTCTGGGAATGTCACACAGCTAGTAAGGGGCAGAGCTGAAACACAGCACTGCCGCCCCCACAACAGACCACCTTGAAGAATCCACTCCTGGGGTCCACACTTAACTGCTCACGCCATGGGAGCTTTTTGCTGAGCCCACCACCACACTGACACTTGCCAAAAGCCAAATCAACCAAGGCCGGTGGACAAGATGGGTTGCAGTGTGCTGGTGTGCGAGACCACTGCAGGGGCCTCGGTCGCATAGCTGGGTTTGCTCCAGGAACTTTGGACAGACCCCTTCCCTCCTGTCCCTGCAGCTATCTCGTACCCTCCTCAGAGCATGACTTCTGTTCCTGAGGCACTGAAGGGAGCCGGAGCTGAAACTAGCCGCAGGGCTCCAGAACCCCCCAGCTGGGCAACGGTGACCGGGTCCCTGCAGACGGGAGGGTCTTGAGGCAGGGGCTCCCCCGTGCCTCCAGCTAAAGGGTTGGCTGTCATGCCCCAGTTTAGAGCAGGGAGCCAAGTCCAAGGGGCCAAGGTGAAAGTTCAGAGCATGAGGCGGGCTGGGGTGCATAGAGGTCAAGAGATCCGTCCCTGGACCCCTCTTATCTGGGTCTAGAGCCCAGATCTGCTACTTGATGTGTGATCTTGAGATTATTAACCTTACCCACATAAAACGAGTTAGTCCTCATAAAGTGGGTAGCCTCTGCAACAAATGGGTGGGAGCAACGATTGTGATTTCAAGTGCAAAGTCACAAAACCTTTGTGCTTTTAGAACCGCAGACGAGCCAAGAGTCGACTGGCTGGGGAGTCTTGGGCTGGTCGTTCCCCCTCTGAGGCTCACTTCCCTCGTCTTTGAATGAGTTTTGTTGGAGGGTAGGCATCAGATAAGACACAGCTGCAGAGCAGGCCTTCTTATTCTCGGCAGTGTTGACATTGGGGGCGGAATAATTCCCTGTCTCGGGGCCGTCCTGTGCACTGAGGGTGTTTAGCTCCATTCTGGCCCCTCTCCCTACTAGATGCCAAGACAAGCCTTTCTAGTTATGCCAACTAAACTGTGTCCAGGCATCGGCAGACGTCCCCTGGGGGGCAGAATGACGCCCCCCCCCCACTGGGAACTCCTGGCCTAACGCACATGTTTTGCACAACCTTGATGCTTCTCCTCCTTCCTCGGGCTCCTTGTTCTGCCTTCTGCACGATGGAGGGGGTGGTGTCCAGCCGCTGAACCTCTCAGCATTAACAACGATCTCGATCCTTCACATAAAACAGAACTTCACCACCTCCAGAGCACCTTCATGTGCATTGATCTGGGCCTCCCATTTTACAGATGAGCAAACTAAGGCTCACAGAGGTTAAATGGCTTGCCTTAGGGCATTACCCCCTTCCCTGCTAGAGGTCAGAGGAATGTTCATGCCAGCAACAGTCTCAGAAATAACCTGGTTCTGGAGCCTTCTTCAGAAGGTCATCTGGCCGTCTCTTCCAGAACTCACACTGCCCTGCCACCTCTAGGACCCTCCGATAGCAGGGTTCCCTCGTGCATGCAGCTCGGCGAACGCAGGAGTGTCTACTGCAGACCTTGGCAGCACCAGCACAGGGAGCGGCTACATCACAGTGCGTTCATGCTGGGAAATGAGCAGTCTTTAGAAAAATGAGGGAGATGTACATTTCCGACCTGGAAAGTTCCCTGTGACATTTAGTAAAAACAATAAAGTTGCAGGATGGGTATATATACAGTATAAAAAAAAGATACATATGAATGCATATGAGAATTAGTCAGGCAAGAAAGGGGCATAAAAGAGACATGTGTGTATATATAAGAACATATTCATGGGGGAAGAAGACGACGAGGAGGAGGAATCCTCTAACCAGCTTCCCGTGCATTACAAATGAGCAGAGCGTAGCACACAGAGGTTACCAGACTTGCTCTGAGTCGCTCTGCCAAGAGGTCCGGCCATGGGACTCCAGCCCATGGGAGGAGCCTTGCCACTGTCCCCAGTGTCAGCGTACTGGGTGCAGGTGAGGTCTGAGGACCACACATTCCTGTCTGGACCCATCCGACTGTCTGGGGAATTGCTCGTGCCAGCAGTCCCGGTGGCTGAACCTCGGGCCTCTGCACTTCCTGAGAGGTCAGGACCCAGGAGAGAGGAGTCTGAGGCTTCCCCGCCCCAGGCTGAACTTGTGCCCTGGCTGTAGGGAACTCCTAAGCATTCCAGTGGGCTCCGAGATCACAGTGCCTCCAGCTGAGTTGGGCTCCTACCAGCATGATGGCCTCACACCCTGACCACGACACCTCTCAGCAGCTCATTTCCCCATCTTTGGGCAGGGGTTAATAGTGGAAAGCAGAAAGAAAAGTAGTGGGAAGGGGGCAGTAATAGGATCTGCTCATTACCGAGCAGGCTTACTGAGCAGGTTACTGAGGGGATTAACCAAAACCGTGTTCTAACACCTGGTCTTCTCTGCTGCCGTGAACACATATGTACAAGTTTTGGTTTAAAGACAATTTTGGTTTCCTTTCTTTTGGCTATATGCCCAGGCGTGAACCAGTCAGGTCACATGATCAGTCACACGGTAATTCTTTGTTCAACCTTTTGAGAAACTGCCAAACGACACCATTTTACGTTCCCACCAGCAGCGTGCGAAGGTTCCAATTTTTCCACATCCTTACCAACGCTTGTTATTTTCCAATTATCATTATTATTACTATTACCGCCGTTCCAGCAGGTGTGAAGTGGTATCTCATTGTGGTTTTGATTTGCAGTTCCCTAGTGACTAGTGATACGAAGCTTCTCCTCGAGTGCTTGTTGGCCATTTGTATATTTTCTTTGGAGAAACACCTATTTAAGTCCCTTGCTCATTTTTGAGTTAGGTTGTCTTTTTGTGGTTGAGGGGTTTTTTTGTTTTGTTATGTTTTGTTTTTTAATATTTTATTTATTTATTTATTTATTTAGAGAGCACAAGTGGGGGCAGAGAGAGGAGAGAATCCCAGCAGACTCCATTATGTGGGGCTTGATCCCACAACCCCGAGATCATGACCCGAGTTCAAATCGAGAGTCAGACGCTCAACCGACTGAGCCACCAAGGCTCCCCTCGTGGTTGAGTTTTAAGAGCTTGTTATATACATAAATGTATGTTCGTGTTGCCATTTCCTCTTGCATGTAAACATTTGCTCAACTCCTGTGGGTCAGGCAGTCTTGTGACTTTGGGATATCAAGATGACTGTAATACAGTTACTGCCCACAAGGGGCTCCCAGTCTAGAGCAAAGTTTCTCAACTTCAACACTATTAAATTTGGGGGGCTGCCGTGTGCATGGTAGGATGTTTAGCATCATCCCTGGCCCCTGGCCCACTAAAGACCAGTACACTTTCCCCCATATCGGGACAATCCAAAACGTCTCCAAACATTACCAAATGTCCCATGGGGGCAAACTTGTCTCTGGTAGAGAATCACTGGTTTAGAGGCTAAGACAGATGCGTATATCTACAATTTCAGTCCTATCTCTTGTGCCTGAGAGGGTTCATGGTGGACATTCAGGACATACTCATTAGATGTTGGCTGGGTGAGTGGATGGGTGGATGGATAGATGGATGGATGCATGGACACAACCACTTTTTTGGTTGGATAAATGGATGGATGAGTGTGTGAATGGACGGACGAATAGATGAATGCAATTTATAAAGCCCAGACATGTGCCTGAAATTCTACTATGGGAAAAGAAAACACTGTTCTTCAAACTGCAATATTCTACCTTTTCTCTCCCCCTTGCACAGTGGTTCTCACACTTGAGCATAAGAATCCCTAGAGGGCTTGTTAACACACAGATTGGTGGGCCCCACCACCGGGCTTGATGATTCAGTAGAGTCACTGGCCTGGCAGAATGCTCCCAACCTGGTTTCCACGTTCTTTGAGAGCCCTGCACCAGAATCCCCCACCTTGCCAACCTGTCCTTTCTCAGAGGTCTATGGGCTTGACTACCAACACCTCCCATTTAGGTGCTCACATTTATTACCTCGGACTTTTGGCAGCATGCTAGAAATCTGTCCCTTGGACACACTGAGAATTTCTTCAAAGCTGGAACCCATTGTGTCCTCACTCCTCACTTCTGGAAATATGATACAATGCCCAGTAGCATCTCAGCATCTGGACGCTCATTAGAAATGCAGACTGCTGGGGGTGCCTGGGTGGCTCGGCAGATTAGGTGACTGACTTGGTTTCAGCTCAGGTCATGACGTCAGGGTCATGGGATTAAGCCCCGAGCAGGGCTCTTCATTCATTGGGGAGTCTGCTTGAAATACTCTCTCTCTCTCTGCCCCTCCCCCTGCTTGCTCTCACTCTCTCTCTCTCTCTAAAATAAATAAATAAATCTTAAAAAAAGAAAAAGAAAGAAAAGAAAGAAAAGAAAAGTGCAGATTATTGGACCCTACATAGGCCTACAGAATGCCAATCTATATTTTAATCATATCCCAGGTTGGCAGTGGAGGGTGGGAGCTAGGATTCATGATCACATTCAAGTTTGGAAATCTTCTCCTAGGACATCTCTGTCACCCCCACAGCTCAGAGCTAGGCCCTGCTTACCTTTGCCAGTGAGTTACACTGACAGCACTTGTTACATTATAAATGGTGTCTGGGATGGAACATCACTTGGGCATTACTGGTCATTCCCATCTGTGCCTTATGTACTTTATCTCTTGGAATGTCTGAACCAAGGGCTTGACCCACGGGAAATCAGAGGCCCAGAGGAGCAGTGCCTTGCTCAAGGTCGTAAGATGACCATGAAGCAGGACAGAGATTGCCATCCATTCCCTCAGGGGAGCAGGACCCAGAGGGGTTGAAGTGCTGGCGTGGTGACACATGACAGCACGGCACGGGAGGGGGGCATTCAGAAGCTGCTGGGTTTGCTCTTCCAAAGCAGGAAAAAAGTGGGAGATAACTTAAAAGTAGGCCAAGAGCCTGGGTGGCTCAGTCGGTTAAGCATCTGCCTTCAGCTCAGGTCGTGATCTTGGGGTTCTGGGATCCAGCCCCCCCATTGGGCTCCCTGCTCAGTGGGGAGCCTGCTTCTCCCTCTCCCTCTGCCCCTCTCCCTACTTGTGCACTCGCTTGCTCTCTCAAATAAAATCTTAAAAAAAAAAAAAGTAGGCCAAGAAGCAGAAGTTGAGTGGTATGCTTTCATTTATTCAACAAGTATTTATTGGGTACTCAGCAGAAGCCAGACGCTGGCATTGTGTAAATGGTATTAAGTGAAGAGAACAAGGTCTTGCCCTTGGTGGCTTCTGTCTAGGTGAGCATTCTCATCACCTGACGTGCGTTCGTTCGTTAGTGTGTCCTTTGGTTGCATGACTTCCGTGTGTCCTGTAGAGTACTAAGGGTGTGTGTTTGCATGGTGAGGGAGAGGTAGAGACCCAGCTGCTAAACCAGAGGATCTTCTAGACTCACTGTGGGGAGGCAGACCAGAACATCCACTGTTCAACGCGATACATCCCAGGGAGGCTGGGCGAACATAGAGGTTGGATCTCAGAGAACCCCTGGGGATGCTGGGGAAGAATTTTCAGGAGGAAAAGGCAGGAAAGATATTCTCGACAGAGAGAACTTGAATAGAGCCTCGGAGACTTCACAGAAAACAGTTAAAATCTTCAGGGGCGCCAGGTGGCTCAGTCAGTTAAGCGTCTTGTCTGTCTTCCGCTTGGGTTATGATCCAGGGTCCTGGGATTAAGTCCCACATCAGGCTCTCCAGTCAGCGGGGAGCCTGCTTCCTCTTCTCCCTTTGCCTGCCACTCCCCCTGCTTCTGTGCACATGCTCCCTCTCTCTGTCAAAATCTTAAATAAAAAAGAAAGCAAGAAAGAAAAGAAAAGAAAATCTTCAGATTAAAAAAAGGGTAAAACCATGACTCCCATGCAGACACAAAAACAGACACTTGTTTAGGATTGTATTAAGCTCACTCACTGAGGGGACTGGGCAGATGTTAGAACCAGTTCAAAGGTGAAGTCAACTAAAGCACAATGATGTATGGAGGAAAGGAATGTTGAAATGAATTGCAAATGGAAGGGGAAAATGACTAGACAAGACAGAATTTGCTTGTCTATCAGTTTGCTACAACTTACGAAGGATAGGAAAAAATAGCTCAAAGATAATGAACAGGGCTAGAATCGGATAACTGGAAAGTTTGTATTATATACAGATAATGCATAACGTTCCATTGAGACACAGTTTTTTCCCCCTATAAAACCAATGTTCAGAGGATAGTGGAGGCCTTCAGTGGAGCACGGGGTAGGTGAATGAGGAGGGGGAAGCTGCATGAGGGCCAGGTCATGGACATCCAGGTGACCGATGATGATGTGTGAACTTGATGCAGAGGCCAGTAGGGAACCATGGAAGGGTTTTAAGCAAGGAGGTGACCTGATTTGATTAGCACTGGAGAAAGATCCTTCTAGAAGCTGGTGGAGAGCAGACTCCAACTATAGGTGGATCCAGGAAGCTTGACAAAAATGAGAGGACAGAGACATCACCTAGAGTAAGGCTTGGCAAATTTCTTCTGTAAAGGGCTAGATCGTAAATACTTGAGACTTTGCAGGCCACACAGTTAATAATCACAACTGTTTACCTGTACCACGAGCAGCCAGAGACAGTGTAATGAATGGGCAAGTCTATGTTCTAACAAAACTTTGTTTACAGAAATGGGCCAGTGGACCGGATGTCTTCCCCTACCCCAGCCCTCCACCACAGTTTGTCCATCTCTGACCTCGAGTGGTAGTAGTGTGGCTAGAGCTGTCCATGGTTTTGACAGGCCTACTGGATCCCTTCCCTCCGTCCAGATCTCTACTGGAGGGAGCCTAGGGACACCTTCTCCCATCTGCCTTTGAGTGCGAGTTCCCTGAGGGAACCAGACAACCCTTGGGGCAGATCCCTGGCCTTTCATCAAAAGCTTTTAGGACCTCAAAACTCCTCTGAAGACAGGGTTGGCCGAACAGGCTCTTCCAAGCAGCCAAAAGAGCAAGCCACCTCGGGAGGGCCGTTCCTGTGTGGGAACAGAGCCTGCCTCCCCTCTCCTTGCCCAGAGCTGTAAATAGCTCTCTGCTGGCTTTGCAGGCTGAGCGCCCTTCTGGGGACAGGCTGGAAATGAGCACACCAAGGCAAGGAGCACTTGTGCAAATTACTGCCTGCACGTGGGTTTGCGAGTCTGGCATCCTGCCCCAGCCCTAAGTGCCCGGTTCTCCCAGGGGCCAAAAGCAGGGCTCACACAAGAGCAGCACACACAAGAATGTGGATGTTCTGCTCTGGGGACAGGGTCTAGGAGGGATTCAGAGCTAGGCTCTCAGAGTAACTGTAAGCTAGAGGGACAAGAGGAAACCTCCAGAAGACCCTGGGCTCTGCCCACCCTAATGACATGGACTCATAAATAGTGGCTGGCCATATCTGCCCAGGGTTCAGTGGGTGCTAGGGCTATTGCTAGGGCTGTCCTAAGGGGTTTATGTGTATTTGCTGATTTTCCTAAAGGAAAGACTGGTCCGATGGCAGAGGTGGGAACGCAGGCCCAGAGAGAATGGCAGACTCACCCTGGCTCACAGAGTAGCAGCATCACGTCCACAGAGCAACCCAGGCCTATAGACTCCAAGGCCCCGGGCCTCACCCTAAGCCCCACGGGTGCCACTGTGTGCATTGTCCCCATCCCCCAACCCTCCATCTGACCTCCGTTTACTTATCAGTCATCAGGAATAATAACGTCTTATCCCTTGACCAGCTGCTGTGGCAAATGAGGAAGCAGAATTAAAAAGTCAGAAATGCTGAATAAGACCTGCAGTAGACAGAGGAAAGTCCAAAGCGCTTCCTTCAGCAGCCACCGCCCACAAACAACTCGGATTATTGGTAGTCACTGATCCCTTTCAGCCGTGTGCCCCGCCTTGAGGGCCTGCCATGAGTGGGCGTCTGTTTCTTCCATGTTCCTGTGGGATCAAGGGAAAGGTCACATGTGTTACTGGCTTGCTGAAGGCCCTGGAGATGGTGACTCGGACCTCAGTTTCCTCATCTGTAAAATGGCCACAACGATACCAGTCTTGGAACAACATATTGGTGGTTACCGGGTAGGATGGTCAGGGCGAACGTCGTTGAATGCTTTCTACCTGCTAGACCCCAGGCTCGGTTTTGGATGATCTCATTTAATGCTTTCAGTACCCAGATGGGAAGGTCCCCTTCTGTGGATGAAGGAGAATCAGAGAATTTTAAACCCCTTGGCCAAGGTCAGAGGTTGGAAGAACCAGAAACTGGACTTGATCCGGAACCTGCCTGGCTCCAAAACCCATCTTCAAACGTGTGACCTCCAAGGGCCAGAGAGTCAGAATCCCACTCCTTCCCTTCCCATGCCTTTATCCATCCAGTCTATATGTACTTACTCTGTTTTTAAGTGATAATTTATTTTCTGAATATGCCAAGTAGCATGTGATAAAATACTCAAACAGTACAACTCAGTTTACAAAGAAAAGTACATTTCCCTCCTTTATGTGCATCTCCTGGGCCTCTTTCTTTTTCTAGAGGCAGCTCCAGTATTTTAAAAAGGGTCACTGTTTTGCACTTTGTTTTTTTGTTTTGTTGTGTTTTGGGGGGGCGGAGGGGCAGAGGGAGAGAGAGAATCTTAAGCAGACACCCCACTGAGTGTGGAGCCTATCTCAGAGCTCAATCCCAGGACCCTGAGATCAAGAGCTGAGCTGAAATCAAGAGCTGGATGCTTAACCCACTGAGCCTCTCAGGTGCCCCTCACACTTTGTTTTTCACCCTTAATACATCGCAGGGAGCTCTTCTTACCCCTTTTCATGGCTGCAGAACATTCCATGGTGTCAGGCACTTATTTACTCCACCAGCCCCTGTCCTCGGGCTCCGGATCATTCCCAGTTTCTTGCCATCCCAGAGGAGGCAGGAATGGACAGCAACAGACAGAGTCATTTCACACACATGCAAATATTTCCAGAGCATAAATTCCCAGAAGTGGAATTGCTATATCAAAAGCTGTGTGTGTAGGTTTTTTTCTTTAATTCTTTCTGGAAATCTTTTTCTTATTAAATATAGCATGCATACAGAATCATACACAAAACAAAAAGAACGACTCAGTCTTTTCTCCTGGAGCTAGCGGTCCCAGAACCACAACCGCGTCAGCAAGTAGACCGCCCACCAGGATCCGGAAACAGCAGTCTCCTCGCGCCCTTCGTAACCGTGATCCCAGCCCCCCAGAAGCCCTTCCAGTCTCTCTTAGAGTCCGTCCTTGCTCTTGCGTAGTGCTCTGGTACTTGTACTACCTGGGGATGCATCCTTCACGACAGATTAGTTTTGTCTGTTTTTTTCCATTGTGTCTAGCTTCTTCTGCATGCCATGACATCTGAGATTTATCCATGCTGCACCCCATAGCTTCGTCTGTTCGTTTTCATTGTTGGCCAGTTGTCCAGCTTGTGCATGGGCCGTCGCTTTCTTTATCTACCCCACTGCTGGGGAAACATTTGCATTGTTTGCAGTTTGAGGTCTGTCTTCGTCTACCCTACCCCGGCACCATAACAAAACACAAGTTCCGGAAGCTGAAGGTCTGAGATCAGGGTGCCAGCACCGTCAGGTTCCAGCAAGGGCTCTCGTCCTGGCTTATACATGGCTGCCTTCTCACTGTGTCCCCACATGGCAGAGACAGCACTCCGGTGTCCCTTCTTCTTACGAGGACACTTATCCCACCATGAGAGCTCTGCTCTCGCCACCTCATCTCAACCTACATACCTCCCAAAAGCCCCATCTCCAAATACCTTCACACTGAGGGTTGGGGCTTCGACGTATGAAGGAGGAAACACAGTGCAGTCCTTAGCAAGGCTGTTACGCATAGTGCTGCCATGAGCACAAAGTAGCTGCCCGATTCAGACTCCACCAGCCATTGTGTGAGACTTCCAGTTGCTCTATAGTCCATCCAGCTCCACTACCTTGACTTGCTATTGTATTTTTGTAATTTGAGCCATTCTGGTGGGTGTGTAGTGGTTTTTAAAATTTCCCTACTGGGGTGCCTGGGTGGCACAGTGGGTTAAAGCCTCTGCCTTCAGCTCAGGTCATGAACTCAGGATTCTGGGATCAAGCCCTGCATCAGGCTCTCTGCTCCGCAGGGAGTGTGCTTCCTCCTCTCTCTCTGCCTGCCTCTCTGCCTACTTGTGATCTCTCTCACTCTCTGTCAAATAAATAAGTAAAATCTTTAAAAATAAAATAAAATAAAATTTCCCTACTTACTCACTGAATTTGACCATCCCTCCTGTGTGTTTCTTGGTCATTTGGATTTGCTCTTTTATGAGGTACCTGTTCAGATCTCTTGTCCACGTTTCTTGTAAGTTGTCTGGGTTTTTTTCTAATTCTTTGTAGGAGTCTGTCATGCTTGATAATGATCCTTTTGGCAGTTGTATGTTTTGCAAATAGCTTCTATCCTGTAGGGTGGTTCTCATTTTCCTGGTGATTTTTGGTGATTGCAATTTTTAATTTTTGTAAGGCTCACATTATTAATCTTTTCTTTTATGGTTAATGCTTTTTGTGTCCTATTTCAGTAACCCAAGGTCATCCACAGTGCCACCTCCTAAAAGCTTCCACGTTTTACCTTCCAGATCTATGCCTGGGGGTGATGTTCAGGTACTGCATTAGGGAGGAACATGACAGATTTTTCTTTCCATAGGGATAATCTAATTGACCCACTATCACCGCCACTTTGTCGTAGGTCTCTTCTTCTGTTCTCTGTTCTGTTGCATTGGTAAGTGTTTGTCTTTCCCCCCATGCATGTCATCTTAACCACGGTAGCATTGGAGTATGATGGAACATGCCAGATTGCCCTCTAAATAGACGGATACTAACATTTTAACAAAAATGTACTGAGGGCCCAGTGTGGTCCCAGTGTAATGTTGGGGATGTGATTTTAAGTATAAACACAGCATAAAGAGTTCTGTGGTCTTATAAGCAGCCAGACACGAACCAAATAACTATGGAAACAGAGATGCCACGAGACCATGGTGGTTTCATAAAAGGGAGAGGCCTGTGGCTCTAAGAGTGTGTGAAGAGGGGACAGGTCAGGGAAAGCTTCCTGGAAGAGGTGGGTCATGAGCTGTATAGGAATTAAGGAATCAGAAGCAAGGGAAGAGCATTTGGGATAGTGGGAACAGCATGTGCAGTGGCTCTGAGGCAGAAGCCTGCATGAGACAGACACCAGATCCAAATGGGAGAACGCAGAGGGAGGGGAAAGTCGTATATGTGGAAACCAGAATGGTGAGTGGGGCCGAACCTCCAGACCGTGTTCAAGGGCTGATTTCTGTGCCGTCATTAACAATTATCCTGAGCAAATTTCAGGAGTCCCCTTGAATCTTCCAGATTAAGCACAGTCCCAAGAGTCCTTTCAGCATATCTAGGGTTGCTTCTTTGCAGGAGAAAATGGGCAGCAACCTCTGGAGTGACACTTCCGTTCATTTAGCCTCATCCCGTAGCATCTGGCACCAAGCGCTTGGGTTTCTGCCAGCCGTGGAAGGGACAGCTCCTCCACGCAGGTCTGCGCGGCACAGCCTTCTGCCCCAGCCTGACAACCATGTCTTGCCCGCTGGGCCCTGCTGGGACAGGCCTGGAGCCAGACACCATGCCGTGGGCTGGAACTGTTCCTCTCCATCATCATCCCTGCTCATCACCCTGGGGAGGCGCTGGTATCCTCACTCCACGGATGAGAAAACAGAAGCTCAGAGAGCCTAAGTCACTTGCCTAAGGCCACACAGCTTCCAAGGGACAAATATGATAGTTTCCAGCTCTCGACAAATTTAATTTCTAAACCTGAGCTGTACTTTTTTTTTCTTTTCAAAATAAGGAGTGGGTCAGACTAATGAAGAATTTCATCTGTAGGATTATAGCACCGTTCTGAGTCAGGATTCTAAAACGTCGCCAGATCCATGCCCTGAGCTGCACGGAGGGGGATCTAGGCCTGGGACCCCAAATCCTGCTCTTGGCACTGCCATTTTAATTTGGTAGCCAATGTGGGGTTTGGGTTCTTTCTAAGTGGGGTGATTCAATCAAGGTGTGTGTCTGCTGGGTTTTTACAGAATTGGGAGGTGGAGAGGAGATCTGTATACACCAGCGCTCAAAATCTCTTTAAAACGGGTCCATCCCTGTTTCGGGGCAGGAGATCCAGACACGGCCGACAAGACTGACGTTTCCCTGAATCCAGGCATCTGTTGTGTTCCTCGGGAGTTTTCAAGGCAGGAATTTGTTGGCAAGAGAGCGAAGCAGCCGGGAGGTTTCAGAGCCAGGAGATATGGTGCCATCTGGGAATAAAGATTGGCTTTCCCCTCGACGGTGGGATAGGTCAGGAGGTAAAAATCAAGCAGAATGCAGATTTCTGTGTGTCCCTACCTCTGCCGGCCCGTGCTCCGTGGGTCAGCGCACGCTCTGTGTTGTGGGCACCTGGGCTGTGCTTGGCGCTCCGCGTGCTTGCTGCGAGCAGCCTCTTGGGAACCCCTCACGACCCCGTGATGTGATTTCAGGCCCATTTTACCAAACTTGCCCGTGCTCCCCAGAAACCAAGTGCAGGAGCTGGAGTTTGACCTGCTTTGCCAGAACTGTTCTGTGGGTCCGCTGGGAGGGGATGACCTGCCTTTGTTCCTTAAGAGGAGATTTACCCCGGGGCGATGGCGCCCTGCCCCTCCTCCCTCGCAAAGGACAATTGTCAAGGTCTGGAGACACCTTGGGATGTCGCAACTTGCAGGGTGGGGGAAGCAGCAACACCGGCAACACTGCTCACCGACAGTGAGCAGAAGCCGGGGCCGCTGCTGACCGTCCTGCGGGGCACAGGGCAGCCCCCAGCACACACGACACAGAAGGACCTGGCCCGCGAAATCCAGAGTGCTGAGGAGGAGAGCCCCTGCTTAAAAGCCTGCCTTCTCCATACTCCTTCTAGTGTTTCTAGAGGCCGTTTGCGTTTGGGGAGCACATCTCTCTATGCCGCCTTGTCCGTGGTGATTGGTTCTCAGGGGGTTTCTGGGGGTTTTCCCGCGAGCAAGGGAGCCTGCATTGGAGTCAGGAGAATGCTTTAGATAACGTCAGTAAGGAGGGGGCCGCCGAACCTGTGATGGTGAGCTTGGCAGAGGTCTTAAAACTCACCATTCCAGGCCACTTCTGATAGTGCAGATTTCCCCCTGGGTTGATGGGGGAAGTGGAGAAAAATCCCCTGCAGGGAACTGAAGCCCTGAGCACCTGCCACACCATATTCTCGCCCTTCTTCTGGGAATGAGGAGTGTCCATGAACTGAGGCCATACTGCTCAGCACGGTGTGCCGAAGGTCACTCGCTGCACGTTCATCTCCAGGGGAGGAGCAAGCGTGCCCGCCTCTCCTTGCCCTGCCTGTAGGGGTTCCACTGCCTTGCACAACGGATAAACACTTTCCCCAGTCCAGTTAGGGAGAGATTCACTTGGTTCAGACCTTTGAAGGAGCCAGAAGTATGTCGTAGGAGGTAGGAGATGGAAACCGAATTTTCCTGGACTGGTCATCTGCAACCTGGAGGTGATGAAATGAGGCATGTTCCCCTTCCAGGCACCGGGGTTGCCAGGAAAGTCCTGCCCAAGGCTCAGCTGGGGGGCTGCAGGGACCCCCTCTGCATCCTCCCAACCCCGCCGGTGGGAATGAGCAGCGGCAGCTGCAGGGCTCGGAGATGTCCCCACACGAAGTCGCCACCCCCACCGTCAGGGCTCACTTTGGGGCGGTGCGGGGGCAGCGCGCGGCTCTGCTTTTCAGAGGGAACAAAAGGACCCACGAAACCCTTTGACTAGCCTCTCTTCCGAGCGCTTTACAGGAATATTATTATTTAACCCCCAGTGTAAGTCCTGTTCTGATCAACATCTTACAAATGAAGAAACAGGCACAGAAGGTCTAAGTAACTTGCCCAAGATTATATGCTGTTGAAATTTCGCCATTCCCATCTTCGGTGATTAAGAGTTCAAGGGCAGTCTAGCCCAGAGAGGCAGCGTCTTGTTGCTTAGGGGAGGTCCCCCATCATTCGTGGAGGAAGGTTCTCCGGCCACCCAGATCAGGTGCCCGCCTCTCTTTGGGGGAAGTCGTTGTTGGGACCCTCCTTCTCGCAGGGCTTACCACTCTGTTGTCTTTCTTCAGCACTCCACTGTGAATCCCATGAGGGCACAGGTTTTACCTGTGCTTTCCGTGTCCCCAGCATTGTCCCAGGAGCTGGCATAAAATGAACATGTGGCCAGTGTTTGTTGAATGCATACATGAACATGTTATTTGGATATTTGGATGAACTCTTTTAGAAGAGTTCTTGACAGGATTCCATGTACATTCAGGTCCCAAATTTGCTTGGAGGGATTTCTTTTGTTTTCATCTTGCCCGTATTTTTCCAGGGAGCGTACTGTTTTGAGATCCCTGTAGGTTCACACATAGTTGTAAGAAATAATACAGGGAGATGCCATGCGCTCAGCGCTCAGTTTTCCCCAATGGTTACATCTTGTTAATCTGCAATCACAGCCAGAAACTTGGCGTGGATGCCATCCACCCATCACGTTGAGATTTCTTCAGTTTTGCATGAACTCACCTTGTACATTTCTTTTTTTTTTTTTTTAAGATTTTATCTATTTGAGAGAGAGAGAGGGAGCATGAGTGGGGAGGGGCAGAGGGAGAGGGAGAAGCAAACTCCCTGCTCAGCAGGGAGCCCAGTGCAGAGCTTGATCCCAGGACCCTGGAATCATGACCTGAGCTGAAAGCAGACGCTTAACCGGCTGAGCCACCCAGGCACCCACCTTGTACATTTCTAAACAACAACGATTTCTTTCCTCACCAGGGTGCTCGAGCTCGTCAGTTAACCTCTCTGCACCTCAACTGTAAGACAGGGGTAGCCATTGTATCCACGGCGGTCGTGGTGGATTAAATGAGGTAATACTTGGAGACACTTGGAAGAGGGCCTGACACAGAATAACTGCTTGGTGGAAACCAACATTATCCTGGCCAGCATTTCTTTACATTGAGTCAGTGTGCTTTATTCACTGGGCTTTGTCCCAGGAACCCATATCCACACACTGATGCCATTTTAGACCCGAGGACCAGGGGTGACTCAGTGGGTGTTGGGAAGTGACTTGACTCTGAGCCTCAGTTTCTTCCTCTGGAGAATGGGCATGATGATCGAACCCACCTCACAGAATTTGTTGTGAGATTTTGGTTGTCCAGGCACACAGCAGACCATCCTGAAGTGGAGCCCCATTCCTTGCCATCTAAAACCTCCAATGAGGCATCAAATTGCTCATCTTCTCTGAGCCTTGTTTTTTCACTTCATTAAAAGGGAGGGTCGGACAAGATCTGATTATCCAGCTTTTAGAGTTTTAAATTTGAGATTCCCAGTTACTGCCACCACTTTGCTAAAAGAGGGGCTCGTGTTTGGGTAGAATGGCCCCTTGGAATTGGCCATGGCAGGTGCCCTCCGAAGTCTGAGCCACCCCTGGTGTAACTTAGACCTGACCACCTTCCCAACCCCAATGTATTTCACAGGGACACAGGCTCCAGCAGGCCAGGTTCTGCCCACACTGCTGGGCCAGCGATTCCAGGCCTTGAGCCTGAGCCGCGGGTACTGGGGCCACCAGCATCCGTCCTTGTGACCAGAGCTCTTTGTTCCAGGCTCCTCGAGCTTTGCCGAGGGACGTCCTTTAGAAAGAAGAGTGGCATGTCGGTGCCACGTGGTTTTAGGGGAAAGTTGCTGAGTGTAGAAGACATCTCCCCACTTGAGCTGGCATTGTGGGAGAGAGGGAGGGACTCCTCAGAGATTTCTGCTAAAAGACCGAATGAATGGGAAGCAGATGGTTGGTTTGCATTGGCTGCAGTAAGAGGCCGGCGCCTCACTAGAGTTTTCATTTCCTGCAGGAGCCCAAGGACGGTAGAGATTGCGCTTCCCCTTCTCTGTAGAATCACCCCGTAGCATCGTGCTCGTGACCCTGCAGAAAAATGAGGCAGACAGACAGACATGGGTTCAAATCGCAGCTGCCACTTATTTGCTACAAGGGTGGGAGGGAGTTTTGCCTAAACTACACTGAGCCTCAGTTTCCCTGTCTGCGAAATGGGAACGGGTCTTGCCCGCGACAGAGCACTATTCAAGTCTTGAACGAATAGTACTCACGGTGAGCACAGGCACAAGCAGCGATTGGTGATAACCGAGTGGAGCAGTTTGCCCGGGTCATCAGTTACCCGCCATTCCTCGGAGCACAGCAGTGGCCCCGGGAGAGCAGGCCATCACACAGGCACAGAGTCTCAGAACCTGGGGCCGGGAGGGGCCTCTGAGCTGATCCAGTCTAACCGAGCCCCTTCCTGGATGCTTGAAGCCCCTCTCCTGTCTCCTAGAGGGGATGTCCAGCCCCTCAAGTGGAACCCATTCCCACACAAGAAGCTTTCTTAGTTATTACAAATCTGCCCATTCTGGCTATTTCCCTTTTGTTTTGTACCTTATCCAGGACTGCACCCATAGTATAGGCACCACCGGACTCGAACCTGCGTCTCAGGGCCCAGCCCATGCCCATAACCCCCCGAGCCTGTTACCTCTGTCATTCATGGTCCAATTGCTCATTCCGCTCTGCCCAGGACTCACAGCTCTAGACACACAGAGGGCTGCTGTGACCTTGCAGGAGGAGTCTCAGGGAAGAAAGTTGACCTCTGCCTATGAGCTCTCCATAATTTTGCGAATTGGCAATCTGTGTTCCTGGAGTCCGCGTAGATGCAGACGGGCTGATGGGACCATTGCAGGAGAGATGGGGGAGTGTTCCCAGCAGCCAGGTGCCCTGGGAGGCAGGTGGGAGGGCACCCATGTCAGACAGGCCTGTGTGAGCGAACCCAAGACTGCCTACTTCCCCAGAGGGTAGCTGCCTGGATCGAATGATTTGTTGATCTTTAAGTTTCCCTGGTAGGGAGTCATCCCGCTGCTCCCATCCACAGGCATCCACGGCCCAAGGATTTAGCAGCATTCAATACATAATGTTCATTGTGCACTCACTAGGAAGTAGAGGTGAGCCAGGGAGGCAAGGAGCTTGCATTCCAGGGCAGGAAGACAGCCGCGCCAAGGAAGAAACGAGAAAACAGTGGCAGGCCGTGGCAAAAATCACATTCGGTGACGTGCAGTCGTGGGAGTCAAGGAAGGCCTCTCGGAGGGAGGCGATAGCTGAAAAAGGCGCTGGCCAGTCAGAGGTGGGGGCACGCGTTCCAGGCAGGGCGGGGGGCGTAGTGGGTGCGTGGTGCGGGTTTGGGAGACTTGGAGCTTAGCCCCTCCAGCTGCCCCTGGAAAGTGGATGACATGGGGGCCACAGTGGAAGCAGGGAGACCATTTAGGAGGCTGCTTGTGGCAGAGGTAGGTTGGATTCAGGTGGTGACAGAAAGAGAGGATGTCCTGGAATTGTCTGGAGTGACATCAGGCCGTGAAGGGTGAAGTCAGTGCCTGGGTTCAGACCCGGCCCCAAGTGGTACGATCTTGGGCTGTCCTTCCCTCATGCGTACACGTTAAAGCGGGGAACATGACAGTTTGTAGATTGGAGGTGATGAGAACGGGACCTATCTCACGTGACTGGTAGAAACATTCATTGAGATAATGCACTGGTTTTCCAGGGTTGGTACAACGAAGTACCACAGACAAGGGGCTCTAAACGGCAGGACTTGACTCTGTCATGGTCCTGGAGGCCAGAACTCCAAAGTCAAGGTGTCGGCAGGGCCCTGCCCCCTCCAAAGGCACTAGGCCCTCCAGCTCCATGGGCCCGAGTGCTCCTGCTGCCAGAGGGAGGACAGCGCAGCTGAGCTCACAGTTCTCCTCTAGCAGTAGCTTTGCCCCCCGCGGCCCACGGCCACCAAAGCCTGGCCCCAACAGAACTTGCTGAGAGAGGGCAGCTGGGGGGGGGCGGTCAGGCAGGCCAGCAGGGTTGGCCAGAGTGGTGGGCAAAGTGGGGCACATCCCTGGCTGTATCATCTGTCCTTAGAACCAGCTGATAAACCAGGTATGCCCCTTGTTTTAAGGAAGCTGAATTTCAGTGACCTGCCAGAGCTAATGGCAGTGACCAGAGAGCCAGCATTTGATGCAGAGCTTGTGTATTTTCCTTGCTGTGACAGGCACCCCCCCCACCCTGAGGGCTTTCCCTCTACCAGATGGCTCCCATGCTGTGAGCCTCTAAAACTTAGTGGCTTCAGACAGTGATTGATCATTATCTCCCGACTCCTGTGGGTTGGCCGGCCTCAGTTGGGTGCTCCCGGCTTCGGGTCTTCTGAGCAGCTCTGGGCCAGATGCAGCTGGGGCTGGAGTCATCCAAAGGCTCGACTGGGCCGGACGCCCAAGTTGGCTTCTTCACCCCCGGGTCCTGGCACCGCAGTGTTGCTGACCTCTCCCTCCGTGTGGGTCTCTCACCTCTCCTGGTGACCTGGGCCTCTCACGGCTCAGACGTCTTCCACGTAGTCCCTTCTTCCATAGAGACAGGCAGAGGCCTTGCCTGGACTGGCACCATGTCCCTTCCGCCATGTTGTTTCGTGTTTAATAGCTCTAATGCCATGTAACTCACATACCGTGCAATTCACCCCTTCAGAGAGTACAATTCAGTGGATTCAGTGGCATGAATTACACACAGGGAAGTGCAACCCTCACTGCTATCTGGTTCCAAAACCTTTTGCTCTCCCCAAATAGAATTTCTGCAACCAGTAAGCAATAGCTCCAGCAACCAGGAACCTTAAATCTGCTTTCTGCCCCTGTGAATTTGCCTGCTGCCGATGTGTCACAGAAGTAGATCAGACCGCATCCTTCTGTGCCTGGCTTCTGGGTGGGAGGCCATGGGGGCACCCTGGGGGTTTGGGCACATGTGGCAGTGCTGGAGGTGGGAGAACTGGGGAGATTCTGGATCTCTTTCCAAAGTGAAGCCAGCAGGATTACTGGCAGGTTAGACGGGATGCCAGAGAGGGGGCACCCAGAAGGGTGGGGTGGCCTGGAGCCTCGTGCAGGCACGTGAACCCAGGTACAGACGATCACACAGCTCTGTTGTCATTGTGTCATTCCAACTGGAACCTACTATTTGTATTAACTGATACTGCCTTCCAGACGGAATAGTGATGTAAAATCACTTGAATTTATTTGTTAAAATGCAAGATCATTTCAAGGGAAAGGGTCTTATAAATACTGGCCAACACAGCAAAACGAGGCAGACCGCAGGTGCCGAGTCTGGAGAAGCACGCCCCTCCAGCGCTACCGACGTGTTGGCAGAAAACCAGACACCGTCTGCTGTGGAAAGCGGCAGGGTGTGCGTGCCCTCTCGAAAAGCCAAACTCCTTGTGGAATGGACCAACGCAGACTGCCTGGTTGTTACTGGGAAGTGGGGATAGAACTGCGGCTTCAAGGCTGCAAGTCCCTGGATGGAAGGTCGGCGAACTGTCTGCAAAGGGCCAGATGGGAAATGTCCTCGGCCTGGGGCCCTGTAGTTTCTGTCAAAGCTTCTCCACTCTGCCAGCCTAGCCCCTAAAAGCAGCTGCAGCAGCCGCAAATAATCGCAGTTTCCAGAAATGTTTGTAAAATCAGGCAGCTGGCCAACATTTGTAGACCCCTAGCCTAGAATCTGAATCCCAGGGTGGCAAAGCGGCAGAACATCCTCTTCCAGGAGCTTCTGTGAACCCCAGACCCCCAGACTCCGAGCTGAAGCTCCAGCTTCCACCTCCCACCACCGCCCCCTGCTCCCAGCCATCTTGGGGTGAGCCAAAAAGTCCCATTTTGTGTCGACTGAACTCCTGCTGACACTGACCCACTTTCACCTCGTAAGCATTTCTGCCTGGGGATTGGAGTCCAGTTTGACCTGGTTCAATGCCAGAAAACTAATGTACTTTTTATAGTCCATTTGGAAGCTCATCTCTTTCCACACCTTCAGAAACCACACCGAACGCAGATCAATTTTCAAGTGCCTCTGGGCTTTGTGTTAATGCCATGTCAGATTATTCAGTAGTTGTTTTCCTATAATTAAATGTCTAGACTCACTCGCCTGCCATTAACTGAGGCTGCACTCACCCCTCTTATGCCTTCTTTCTGTAAATCATTTGAGAAAGCCAGAGAGGCGTCTTTCCTCCAAACGTTGGAATAAACTAGTAATACACGTCATTACGATGATTCAGAAAATACAAAAGAGTAGACTGCCACCCCATAGATGGAAGATAAAAGTGTTGAACAGAAAATATGTTTCTTTCTTTCGAGCTTTGCTTTCTCGTGTACTGGTTTATGGTTTTGTTTTTGTGCCTCAACCAAATTATAGCCAGAGTGCATCTAAAATTTCCTGATCCTTTCTCTCTTGTTACACTGCTTTGAAAATCATTTCCCTGCCCTTTTATGTAGTTTTTTTTTATTTTTAAAAGATTTTTATTTTTATTTGACAGAGAGAGATCACAAGTAGGCAGAAAGGCAGGCAGAGAGAGAGGAGGAGGCAGGCTCCCTGCTGAGCCCGATGCGGGGCTCGATTCCAGGACCCTGCGATCATGACCTGAGCCGAAGGCAGAGGCTTTAACCCACTGAGCCACCCAGGCACCTTTTATGTAGTTTTCGATAAATAATTAAGCTATTGTATCACAGCTAAGTTGAGGGGTCCCCTACTGCTGGTTGTTTACATTGTTTTCAGCTGTCTACGCTTATAAACTACCCTGCTGTGACCATCTCTGAGCCCAGAACGGCTCCCCTGTTTAGCATTACTTGCATTAGCTAAATTTCTGGAGGTGGAATTATTTGGGGTTAAAATAGTTAATATCTCTTGATTCCTAGTGGCTACGTTGTTTTCCCAAAAGGCTGCACCCAGATACTCCCCAGCAGGATCTGTTTGGAGAGCCAGGGGTGATGTTCTGACATTCAGACCTGAGATCAGAAAGGCATTCCTTTAACTCCTGGTTAGTCGGTTGGTTTTTCCTTCTGGGTATCATTTCAGAAAGAGGAAACTGACTCCGCACCTACCACACTCGCTCGATTTCACCAAGCGGTTAAAGAGAGGAGGCAGGCTTCATAATTCCTGTGGCCCACGATGCTATTTCTGCATAGTTGCTGTTTGCCCACATTTCTCGGTAGAGCCTCTAGACTCTTTGGGTTAGCACTTTGCACACAGTAGGATATCGAGAACTTTTTTTAAAAATTGCAAGTGTCATTCGGGCAAATTTCCTTTCTTCCAAGCCCTCAGGTCTCTTATCTGTAAGACAGAAATAAGAATTCATTCAGCAGACACTGAATGTGCCTGTCATGTGTGCCAGCTGTGCCAACTTCTGGGGACACACTGCATCTCTGGGGTATGGGGAATGGCATGGGAGGTGCACATTCAGGTGATACACAAATGAATATACATGTGCAAACAGTGGTAAGTGGCAAGAAACAATACCACTCTAAGAAATTACAGTGGACACTTTTATTTCCATGCCGTTAAGAAAAAATGCTTCTCTGAGGAGGTAGCATAGGATGTTTGAAATCTGAGGCATGCATGAAAGTTGACTGAGCAGAAGTGAGGGAAGTCATCCAGGCAGCAAGAATAGCCCATGCAAAGGCTCTGAGGTCACAGAGCTCTGTGCTTTCCAGGAATCAGAGGCAGGGGTTGCTTGGGCAGCGTCTCAGGGGCCTCATGGAAGCCTGGGAAGCAGCGCTGAGCCAAGAAGTGACAAGCTGAGGGCGTGGGAGCAGGAAGGTGCCCGTACCCACAGTAGATGACTGTGGTTGTCTGAAAGAGGCAGTGGAAATGAAGGAGAGAAACAGATGAATCAGAGTCATATTTCAGATGCAGATCAGAGTTCCCTTTCTAGCTGCCTTCTCTGGTTCCATCCTCCAGCTGATGACCAGGTAATTCTGGTTGTGTTCAAGGAGTCAGCACTAAAGTGTGGTTGGCTTCTAAGCCGCTTTGCAAGAGGCAAGGGGGAAGCCAGCATCTCTGAGGAAGCAGCCACACTATGGAAGCAAAGAGCTGGCTGCACTGAGCTCCCAGGCATCCTAGTCGGGGATGTTGGCAGCTCCAGGGCATGGATCTCTCGGGCTCTGGCCGGGATCATTCCAGAACCAGCTGCAGTGTCAGTACCACCATCCCCATCCCCAGTGAGACACAGCCAGTTCTTGTACATCACAGGTCACGTTTGGCCCAAATGGGAGGGGCAAGCGAGAGCCAGCCCACCTTCCCACATGCGATCCCAAGAAGGAACGGAGCCATGTCTGTGTCCAACAGGGAGCTGCTCTGAGGGGGCGGAGTCCGGACTTGACTGGGCCCTCTAATTCGCATCCCATCGAGACAAGGGGAGGCACACGGGTGGGGGCATTCATTGTCTGGCTTATTACCCATTCTTAAGGCCCCACGTGGGTACAAAGTTCAGAGCAAGGTGCGGACTTTTTAGCTAATGCTTAAGTGATCTTATGTATTGATTAATCAGATTGTTTAAAATTAAGTGCCACAAGTCAAATCCTCCTCTCGGGAGTTTAATTTTTACAGACCCGTGTGACTGACGTGTTGTGATGGAGTATTTGGCATCCGTTGGTGGCTCTGGGAGGGGCCGGGTTTCTGGATGAACTTTGGTTCAAACTCCATCTCCTTGGGTAGGTAATTAGCTCTGTGATCTTGGGCACGTTCCCTAAACTACCCAGGTTATATATGTTTCTCCTCTGTAGCTGGTAAGAGCACCTGCTTCCCAGAGTCGTGACGGTAAGTAGACTCATATATGGGAAATAATTAGCCAGAGCAGGGCCCGGCATATAGCAGGTACGCAGGAAAGGATGGGCAGTATCATTAAGGTTTGGACTCATTCCAGGAGTGAATAAGCTAAGCTGCATTCTCCGGGAAGCCCCGTGTGGCTCCCGAGCACCTGAAATGTAGCTTGTCTGCACTGACAGGTGCGGTAAGCATAAAACACGTGTGGGATTTCTACGATGTAGTAGGACCAAAGATAGTCAGATCTCACTGATTAGTTTTCATATTGGTTACTTGCTGAAATGATGATTTTGGGATATATCAAGTTGAATAGAACATACAACTAACATTAATATCATCTGCTCCCCTTTTTTTGGTAATATAGCCACTAGAAAATATTAAATTCCTTCTGTGACCCACATTAATATTTCTTTTCAACAGCACTGATCTAAAGGCATGATTTAAGAAGCAGGAATGATTAAGAAATGGGAAAAGCATGACTTTACAGCCAGAAGGATTTAGGAGCTTGGGGCGCCTGGATGGCTCAGTCAGTTAAGTGTCTGACTTCGGCTCAGGTCATGATCTCAGGGTCCTGGGATCGAGCCCCAGTAGGGCTCCCCACTTGCTGGGGAGTCTGCTTATTCCTCTTCCTCTGCCCCGCCCCCCCCCAGCTCACGCACACGTGTTCTCTCTCTCAAATGAATAAAATTGTATTTTAAAAAAGAGAAGGAAGAAAGATTTAGGGGCTTATCTGGTTAGCACCATGCTCTCTATGCTACTAGGGAGGTCCCTTAACCTCAGTGCACTTGGGCTTTCTCATCTGCAAAGTGGGAGGGAAAATTCCTACCACCAAAGAGCTTTGAAGCTTCCATGAAACCATGTTTGTGAAGTGCTGAGCTGCATTCTCGTCACAGGACAAGTGCTCAGACAGAAGCACGTGCTGGGTGGGCTTAGCGTTCCGAGGTGGCTGAGTACGTCCTGAAGACGAATTTATAACTACCTCTCAGGGGTTCAGCCAGCTGACCCTGGCACGCTGTTTTCACCCCCGTTGCCACATTTGACCTTCAGAATGACCCCAGGAGGTATAGTCAGCCCATCATAGAGCTGGAGAGACAGAGGCACAAGAGCCCTTCAGGGTCTGAGCAGGAACCGAAAACCAGGTGTTCGCCTGTCAACCTTGTGTTTTCCAAAAACTTGCTGAGTTTTCCAGAGGCGGTTTCCGTGTCACTTTCTCTCCAGTCAGAGGTGTCCCCAGGCGTCCCCAGAACCAGAGAGAAGACCACCACCTACTACAGCCCAGCAGCCTGCAGGGCGACCTTGCCTGGTAAAGCAGAGGGGGTGCTGTGCATTACCGCGGCAGACTGGAAGGGCAGGAGGGGCCCCCCCCAGGCCTCTTGGTCCCCAGCCTGGTGGAGAGCAATGCTGTCGTCTGTGAGAGGCAGCTCACGCAGCCGTGACCCCTGCACGCACTGGCACCCACTTACGTCTCAAACCCAGCTGGCGCCCAAGTGTAGAAGCTGCCGGGGACGCAGGAGACCTTGCCGCATACAAGCTGTATTGTAGCTTTAACTTCATAGGTCGAACGCTGTCTCTCTCAGTACATAAAGCGCCGCCGCATTCTTTTTATCAACTGAATGTTATTCTGTATTATGGGTGCACCAAAATTTATTTAGCCAGTTCCCAGTGATGGACATTTGGGTCGCTTTCCATTTCTACCAATGAGGCCAGTTCCTTCAAGTAGAATGATGCTGAGAGAAAAAGCAGTTGGTGCATTTAAAAGTTGATAGATCTTGATGCTCTCCATGGTCTGTGTGTAGATGCGTAGCCCCACCAGCAACGTATGAAGGGCCTGTACCCCCAACACCTTCAACATGGCCAGATAGTTCGCGAGGGTAGGTCAGCATGGACAAAGCACAGGGAGGGGGAGGGGGAGGGGGCTGCTGGGAGGCCGGGGCAGCTGTCCAGCTGGGAAACGGGGTACCAGGACAAGAGCAAGAAAGGGGAGGGTGGAGGCTCGAGCTGGAGTGGAGGCCAAATACAAAGTGTGGTGCCGCGCGAAAGTAACAGGACAGAAGAACCAGCGTGGGTCTCGTGTGTCTGACTTGGACAGATCGGGTCTGTTTACTGAGATGCTGCACATAGGAAAGGGAATAAGTGTGTAAAGGGAAAAACGATTTTAGTTGAGATCCTACTGAGCTCAAGATAGAGGACATCCTGTTGGCAGTATCTATCGGCCCAGGGAGGAAGATTTGGGGATGGTGAATCTTTGGTGGAAATTGTGAGTGTGCATGAACTCTCCCTGGAGTGCGTGGGTGGATGACCGAGTGGGTGGACGGGTGGATGGATGGATGGATGGACGGATGGACCGAAAGACAGATGGGTGAATGGAAGAGATGATGAATGGGTGTGTGGGTAGATGGATGGAAGGACGGATGGAGAGATGGATGGAGGGATAGATGTGCAGATGGGTGACAGACAGAAATCTAGACTTTATTCTGTTTAGGTTGAACCATATGAAATTGCTGTCTTTGTTGTTCAAAAATGACAAGATGCTTCATTTTACGCAGACTAAAGTATTTGAGGGGAAAGGGCACATCATGATGTCTGCAATTGCCTTTGAAATGCATCAGACACAGAGAGGATTAGTGGATGGCTAGCGGGGTGGATGTGTGATAAAGCAAGCCCGGTCCAATGGGATCACGAGGAGCTGGGGGTGGAGGCAGAATACAGGTAATCACGGTCAAATTCGGCTCTCCTGTACGTTGGAAACTGCCACAGTACATTCATGGAAAAATGATTTTCAGTGGTCAAATGTTGGTGATTTCATGTGGTTTCACTTAATATGTATTCCTCATTTGGCCAAGAGAGCCTTCTGTGTTCCCGTCTGTGGCACCAACAGATCTGCCTTACAGGGTCTCTGTGGCCCGCTTCTTCCCAGAGTTGGGGGCTGGGGGTCGGCGTTCCTCCCTCCCGGAGTTAATGTTGAATTGCCCTAATGAGCTGATTACTGCGCCGAGTTCGTTGGTATCTGGCTTGTAATAATTATAGATTTCCTCTGCGATTTGATCCCATTGGTTGCCACAGCAACAGCGTAATAGCTCAGCTGAAGTACTGTCACTGTGATTTAGAACCAACATGTCTCTTGCAGCCACCCATCCGGGTGCCCCCACCCCCTTGCTGTCGTCATGGCAACTGATGAGCAGCACATGACCGAAAGCTCTGTGTCCCCCCTCCTCCCTCCTTCTCCCCTCCCCATCTTGCAGCCAGCCATCCCGCTTCCTCTCCCGGGCCCCCCTGGACAGGCATTGACCCCAGCTTGGGCTATACTGGGGGGGGCCAGAGTAATCGATGCCCCCAACCCCACACACACACCCAGAGAGGAGGTCACGTGGATTGTCAGAGCCAGAGCCTCCCCCCTGGCCTCTGAGGGTCTTAGAGATGACTTGGTGCCCCTCAGAGCCCTTTCTTGTCTGGGGCCATGCCACGGGCAGGATCTGCTGTGCCGCCCCCACATTTAGAAATCCGAAGCCTTGCATCGCTGCTCTGTACTCCAGGGGCCCCCGAGCCTGTGAGAGAAAAATCTGGGAAAAGGGCCCTGGAAGGAGAAGTGGGGAGGGGGGCAGAGAGCCTATTTCAGAAGGTCCCAGGTCAGGTGGCTCATCCTTCTGGTCTCAACTGAGCTGGGCTCAAAACATCTTCTTAAACAGCCCATGTTCTATTTTTCTCTGTGTGTTTATCTCTTTCTGGTTTTTTTCAGTCTCTGTCTTTGTTTCTGTGTGGCTCTTTTCCTTTCTGTTTCTGCCTGAAACCTCTTTGTGAAGCCACCTCTCAGCCTCTCACTCTCTTTCCTCCCTCCTCCTTCACCCCCCTCCATCCCCCTGCCTCCAGCACTTGCAGGAACCGGCTGAGAGCATCCTTTGCCCAAACCTGCTTTGCTTCCGAGGCCCTTTTCCTCCTTCCCGTACCCGAGCCCATGTTTCGGGGACTGCCTGGAAGTCCGAGCACCCTCCCGAGGGGGAGCTGGTACCCGGAGGCACCTCTTAGGATGAAGCCAGCCTGTCTGGTCCCTGGGACTCTGCAGAATGGCATAGAGGAGGCGTTTTAAGCAGGCGGGAGCTGGCCTTGCTTCAGGACCCTGACTACCAGGCACTGTGAGTGCAGACGTGTGTGTCTGTGTGAGTGTGTGTGTGAGGGAGTGTGCGCGCGGGAGCGCGTGATATGTATTTGCACGTATCTACTGGTGTATGGAGGTGTGTCTCAACGTGTCAGTGGCTGTTATCTGTGATGCTGGGTGTGCAAGTGCGTGTCCCCATGTGTGTACCTGTGCACGTGTGTGCAAGTGTGCGTGTGTATGGCTTTCGGTCTGAAGGACACACAACTGTACCTGACAGGTTTTTTCAAGGACGCTCAGTGGAGGGAGCACAGTGGGATGAGCCCCTTTAAGGTAGGAACAGAGGGGGAGAGAGAAGAAAAAAAATTTTTTAAATCAAGTGGGAACAAAATAAAAATGGTATTAAAATGACAGATAAGGGGTTCGCTTTTGCCTGTGGGCTTGCAGAAGCATTTCGGCACGCATCTGCCTTCTGTCCCCGGGAAACAAAGTGAGGGTCACCTTGAAAAGGTATTTTTGCTCAAGCACTAGAATGAATCCTTGCTTTCCATTCTGAGGGCTACAGCAGCACACATGCACATACACCTGTCTCTTTGAAACTCCGGAATGGAAGGCTCCGGTAGGGGGGTGGGGGTCGCCGGAAGGGTCCAGTGGGGGCGGGGGTCGCCATCAGGGGCACTTTGCTTCTTCCTCCAGGAAATGCGGTGAGAATCTCTTGCTTGACAGCCAGGAGGGCCCATGCCAAGAGCAGGTAGGAGGGAGCTTTGGATGGCGACTCCCCTCACATCTCCCACTACTGTGATCAATTAGAAGTTCATTGTGAGTTTTGTTTTGTTTTGTTTCACGTCAGTAGCCCGCGCCCCAAGAGGTGGCGAGAAGGAAGCAGGTTTAAAAAGCAAAATTTCACTTGCAGGGCGAAATGTGGGAATCTGGGTGACTTGCCGTTGTGTAGTCACTGCGTGAGAGCCGGCAGCCACGCCACCCCGGAAGGGACCCTGAGCCCTGGGGAGACTTGGCGGCCGGCCACTCTGGGTGAATGCTGACTGCAGGCTGGCCACGCCCCAGGCACCTTGGGGAAGAGGATGGGGCCAGAGACAGGGCCCGGCCTCAGGAAGGCTGCAGGCCAAGGAGGGACAGACCCCGGTCCCCTGGCCTGGTTCCCTCACCTTCAGAGGGCTGCTGCCCCTCGAGCACCCTCCAGGTTGGCACTCTTGTCCCCTACGCCGTTCCCTCCATCCACAGTGGCCTCACCCCCTTGGTCCACCTGCCAAAGCCCTCATGGCCTTTAAACCTCCTCTGTCCCTGCTTCCAGGGAATCTTTAGCTTCCACCCAAGTACAGCACCCTGGTGCTGTAAGCTCTCCCCCGTCTGTCCCCCAATACCTCGTACCCCTGGCATTACAAACCCTGCAAACCTTCCTCTATGTGCCCATGAATTGCAGTCTGTTTTACAAGGACCTTAAGAAAAATATTAAGATGAAACACATACAGAGCCACCGGCCTGGACTCTTACAGTGCCCTTGTCTTACAAGGCCTCATGGCTGAGACGAGGTTCCAGGTTCCGAGAGACCGAGAAGCCATGTGAGCAGACCACACGCGCAGTCCTGCGGTACCGCCGGGAACACAAAGAACAGCTATGAAAGACATTCCGGGGACACGTGGGTGAACTTGAATGTGGGCTATTAGGCAATAGCATTGTGTCAGTGAAAAATTACCTGAGCTTGATGTTCTTGTGTCTCAGATCATTTGTGCTGAGGGCGTATGGAATGCTCTTGTTCCGTTGTTTGGTTAACAGAGAGGAGCAGCAACTACTTAGAGGATTGTTGGGAAGATTGAGGGTGCCGTATGGTACGGAAAGAGCTTAGCCCAGGGCTTGGCCAAGGCAGGCGGTTGGTTGATGTTTGTAGTTACTGTTGCTGGTTCCGCTTGCTAGTGCTGTCCCGGGATGGAAGTGTAGGAAGGGTCTTTCTTGTCTGCACCCAGGACTGGCTTCCTGGGCTTATGACCCGTGCGGTCACACAGGGCCCGCGCTCACCAGGGCCCCTCCCCGTGCTTGGTTTAATGCTCTATAGTCACCATCTTGAAATTCTTAATCATTTCTCCCCAAGGGGCATCGAATATTCATTTTTGCACTGAGTCCCATAAATCATCTCACCAGTCCTGTCTCCACAGCCATGGGGAGCAGCTCTTAGACTAAACTCCTCATCACCACAGCACAGCTCAGACTGGCCCAGCCTGGCACGTCCACGACCAAGCCCTGACACCGCGTGTCAGCCGGCCGCGTCCAGCACAGTGGCCGCTCCCGCATGTGACAGTCAAGCACCCGAGGTGAGGCTCGTCCAGATAGAGATGTGCCGTGGTGCAAAATTTATACCAGGTTTTGAAGACATCATACCAAAAAAAAAGAAAAAAAGTGATATAAAATATCTAATAATAATCATTGTTCACATGTTGAGATGATTATATTTTTAGGCATGTAGAGTTAAATAAGAATATTAGATTTCACCAGTTTTAACTTTTTTTTGAAAGAGTCTATGTTTAAGTCATCTCTATACCCAACATGGGACTCGAACCCACAACCCTGAGATCAAGAGTTGCATGCTCCACCGACTGAGCCAGTCAGGTGCCCCTGATTTTTTTTTTAGTGCAGCCACTAAAAGTATTAAATGACTGTCACATGGGTCACAATTTGAGGCTCACATTATATTTCTGTTGGACAGCACTGCCTTCGACCAAATTACCTGCTGTTCCATCATGACTGTAAACCGAACCAACCAGCAGATGACAGCCGAGTGGATCAATTTCCAGGGTTTTTTCAAAACCAGACTCAAGCCCTGATGCTCTAGCTTAGACCCACGTCTCCCCAGAAAATCCATCAGGCACCTCTCTCTGGTGGGGTCATTGCTGCTGCCAGTCTTTTTTTCCCTCTTCCCTTCCTTCCTGAAATGCCCCAAGACACTGGTTTTTATACCCAAAGAGTTTGTTGAGTGGCCTACATATATTTTCAAGGCAGCCCAGTGGGTAGAAAGAACACTGAACTTGGAAGAGCTAACTCAGGAATTAAAATCCCAGATCCCTGACCCTTCTTTGTGGGGTGAACCCGGGCCCTTTACTTAACTTCTCTGTGCAGGAAGCAGAGCAGCACCAGCCACACAGTCTCGCAGACCTGGGTTTGAAGCCAGATCCCGCGGCCTCCGAGCTGTGTGACATAGGGCAGGCGCCCCGACCCTTAAACACACGGGTTCACTGAGCCTCCGGAGTCCACACCAGAGGGCTGGAACCAGCCTTTTTGCATTTTGTTTCGTGTTTCTTTCCCCACCTTGACGTTGTAGCTCCTCAGAGTGATCAGGAAAGGTTGTAGACAGGGAGTGTTTATAAATTCTCTCATAGCTCTTTGGTGTTGTGAGCCAGATGTTCACACGCTTGGAAAACTATCCTGAGAGCCAACTGTGGGGGGAGGGGGGTCGTCTCAGTCCTGAGCAGCTGGGTGGATCCCCAGTCATCTTGGTCCCCCTCTCTGTCCCCCTTCCCATAGTGACTAAGAACACAGGCTGTCTCACTGGGACCCCACGGTCGGAGCACTGAGCTCTGTGGGGCGCAGCATGTTTGCAGAGCGTTCCTTGGGTGACGCGGGGCTGCTGAGCCGAATCATTCGCCTGGTATCAAGTGACGCTGATGATCCTCATCACAGTGAGAAAATATTTATTGTCTGTTCCTTCCATTGGAGCGGAAGGCAGGGACTCTGCTGCATTGGTTCTTGTTCCCAACCCCACCCGGTCCTTAGGGTTTAGTACTGCGTCTTCAGGCCGTGGGCGGTCAGGAAATGCCTGATGATGAATTCTGAATGAATGAATGAATGAATGAATGAATGAATGAATGAATTTCCCTGACTAAAGGGAAAGACAGAGATTGTCACATTATAGATGAACTGGAAAAGACTATGCCTGGAGGTTTCTAGATAACGTACACACGGCAGATTCCAGCAGTTGCTGGAAACAAGATGGTGGGTACGGCCAGGTTCACCCTGAGTATGTGAACATTTTCATTAAAAACTGAAGTTCGGTTGCTGGAGAAACACAGATGAATGGCATCTAACCCTGAACTGGTGAATCAGGAAGGCTTCCTGGTAGAGGTGACCAGAGGTGCACTATGAAAAAGCACACAAGAATTAAGGGAATATAAACAGGAGGCAGGGGGCAGGAAAGATATTTCAACAGACATTAGCACGTGGGTGATGGATGACCTGGAGACAGGAAGGAGCAGAGTGTGAGGGAGTACTGTCTCAACAGGGCAGGCAGGGCGACCCTGTACCGGGCCAAGCAGCTAGGCTTAATTCTGGGGGTAGTGGGAGCCAGGGAATATTCAAGTAAGAGAGGGACTGGGTAGCTGCGTTTCATAGCTCTTCCACTTCAACCTGTTCCCCCAACCCTTCTCTTTTCCCCTGGAAGGTGACCAGGGTTTTTGTACATCTCAAGGAGTATCATTTTAGAGATTCACTTTTTTACTTAGCAAGTTTGTTTTCCCCTAAAGGTTTCAAAAAGTCAAAATGGACACCCGGGTGGCTCAGTCGGTTGAGCATCCTACTCTTGATCTCTCATCTCAGGTCATGATCACAAGATCATGAGGTCAAGCCCCTTGTCAGGCTCTATGCTCAGTGGGGAGTCTCCTTGAGATTCTGCTTCTCCCTCAGCCCCTCTCCCTACTCGCGGGCTCTCTCTCTCTCTCTCTCTCTCTCTCTCTCTCTCTCAAATAAATAAATCCAAAAAAAAAAAAGTCATAAAACAGAGGCACTTCTCTTGAAGGGATGGAAGGTAGAGAAGCCTCCTGATGGAAGTCAAGGGACCAGGGACGCTGGGACACCTGGATAGCTTTCCCTGCCATGGAGGGGGCCAGCCCCAGATACATTCATCACAATTCTATCCACTCCGGATGTTTGGCTCTGTGTAGCCAAAACAGAGGGAAAGCAGTTGTTTTTGTTTGCTTGTTTTGGACAAAAGTGACAGTTTCCTGGCCACAAAAGCCGATAAGCCTTCTTCCCCAGGCTTAAATCCGAGCTCTCTCTCTGGTGCCACATTTTTGTCCTCCTGAGGCCCCACTCTTTTTGCAAAATAAGCTAAACAAGGCACTGTCGGCTGCACGGGTAAGGGCTCCCGCCATCTGCCCTTGAGCATCCCAGGGGGTAACTCCGAGCACTCCCTAAATGAACACATTCTGTGCTCTGTCTCAGAAGAACAAGGAGGCAGGACTGGGCATGAGGACTTTTGAAGTCTCCCATCTGGAAGGCCTTCCTGTTTGGCCATGGTCATGTCACTGACCGCCGCCATGGTCACATCCAAAGCAAGGGGCGAGCCTGCCTGTGTGTGATCGGAATACTCTTTACAGAAGGTGGTGAATTGGGGTGCTTTTTCATGACTATATCCTTAGACCCGCCCTCCACGGGCTCACCTGCACCACAATGTTTAAAGGGTTAGCCAGAAAAATTAGGAAAGAAGAAACGGTAGGTAAACTCTTTTTCACAGATTAATATTTAAAATACTCAGCAAGATTTCTCCATTACCCGGAGCTGTCCTGAATACTAAGGAGCTCTAAAGATGCCAGTTCTTCTTCTGAAAGGACCTCCCATTCCAGGGGCTCCTTGTAGAATGCAGGCCTCTGCTCCACGGAAGGGACAGCAGGGACAAGTGTTGGGGCCAGGGGAAAGTCCAAGTGTGGCCTGAGGTTGGAAGTGTCCATTAGGGCAATTGTAGGCACCTACTGATGAACCTATGGCCGAAAGATGAGAGTCTTTGGGAAGCCTGCAGACGGTGACAGCTGTTGGTTTGAAGTTCTTCTTCGTTCCTGTAAAAATTATATGTATCGCCCTGAGTTGTCTGATGAGATTTCTGGGTAAAGACTGATGCCATCATCCTGGTAATGGGGCCAGGTCTTGGCCTTCAAGCTGACACAGTTCTGGTTCTCACCCAGCTCCATTGTCTTCAGCCGTGTGACCTTGCGCGAGTGACAAAACCTCTCTGAACCTCTCCCCCTCCCCCAAAATGGGAAGAGTACCGTTTGCCTTCCAGGAACAGGCAATACTGTGTTGAGCCTTGTCACCGTAGGCATTGGTTTATTGAATTGTAGCAGATCTCTGCACGCACACAGAAATGAACAATCCTTTGAATTACTGAAAAGTGAAGACATCTCTAAAGGACGGTAGGAACACTGTCAGGCACATCTCTTAACTCAATGAGCAACAGTGTTTCCAAGTCCCCTGCCCTGCAGACCTTGAAGGGAAGAAATTGGCTCCTTTGTTATCTGATGTGGTACTCACACTCTTAGCCGTTCCTGGAGTCCTTAAAATGATTTGTTTTTTCTGAACGGGAAATGAATCTCCTCCAATCACCTATTTGTTGTTGACCCTCCCACAGGAATGCGAGTTTCCTGAGAACAAAGTGGGCCATGTCCTTGTTCGGCATGGCATCTTGGGGGCTTAGCCCTGGTGCTCTGTACGCACCTGTGGAACCAAGCGGATTTTAAAGGCCAGACCTTGCTTCTGCAGCTTTAACCTGGGGTAACTTCTTCTGCATTGGCACAAGCATCCTTTCCAACCAGATTCTGTTCCTTTAATCCTTCCCCCTTGTAAGATCAGAAATACAAAACTAATTTAACCGTCGCAGACACTTCTTTCCATCAATGTTCTACCACCAGACAGCCCAAAAGCTGTCTGTCTTTCCCATTCAGAGGGCTTGCATCTGAAGCCTTGTCTGTTCTCTCTCCCTTTACCCTATTCACAGGCTGGGGCCACCTGCCTTCTAGCACCAAAGCGCTCATGCCTCATGGGTAGCTTTCGTTCTTCCCATGTCACAGATGGGGAATGTGAGGCTCCAGTGAGTTGCACAACGGGTCCAGAGTCATCAAGCTAGTATATGGCACCTCTGGACCCCATTTCTGACTCATGTGACTTTCTCAGCTGCATCTCTGCCTTTCATAGGAGTCAACACTTGCCTGTTTCCAAGAACAGTATCGCCCTCCCCTTGTACAAGTCACCGATGATTGTGTGATGCCGCTAGAGGCAGGGCAGAGGACATCATGCGTGCAGGGAGGGAGGGCTGGGGCCTGTGCTGCGGAGACAGCCAGGGGAGGCTGCAGGAGCTGGTGCTAGAGGAGGGAAGCCGGGTCCGAGATAAAGCCTTCTGTGCCAGCGCCATCCATCACAGCCCCATGAATGGGGCCCTGTTAGCCATCTGCACAGGCCCAGGGCTCCGGCTTTGTTGGTTGCCATGACGACCCTTGGCCCTGACAACAGGCGCACTCTGGCTATGTGTGTCATTGTGTCCCATTGAGTCTGCAGAAAAGCCCACAGACAGCCAGGGCTGCAGCCGGGAAAGGAATGTCCTGCGCCTCAGCCAGTACTTTTGTCTTGGCCCTGGGAGCAGATAGAAGAATGAGAGACAGAGCATCTTTTGGGGCCCCAGAGAGGCCTGGGGGTCCATTTCTAGCCAGTGACCCCTGCAGAGATTTTGTGTTCACGGGGCCTGTGAGGCAGCATAGTGGAAAGGTGAGTCAGACACCATCTTCAGGACATTTGTGGAGCACTTACTATTTATTCAATAATTGTTTGCAGCCAGGCACTGCTCTGGGGCTGGGGATACAGCAGGGACCCAAGTCTCATGTCTCAGTTCACACTCTGCTAGCCCATGAATTAGGTTCAAAAGCTATTATCCCTGTTTTACAGATGAGGAAAATGGGGCACAGAGAGGTTGCTTAACATACCCAAGGTCACACAGCAAGTAGAGGATTCTGGTTTCACATTCAGCACCCTGCATACTTCCTCTCCAAATGGCACCGTGGGCTTCTTCCTCCCTGTAATTTTAGGATGTTTAATTCTCAGAGTCAGAAACCCTCCACTTCCAGAGAGATGGGAATCATGCAGACCTGGGTTAAGTGCAGGGTCCACCATCCACCTCTAAAGACAGTGGTTCTCAGCCTCCCCTCGGGGGTTTCACCAGTGCCCGTGTCACACCCGTGAGACTCTGGTTTAGTTGTGCTGGGTGGAGCCCATCATGATCTTATGCTCCTGGAGATTCTCACGGGAAGCCGAGGGTAAAAACCGCTGACTCGGAGCTCAGAGACCCTGGAGCAGCCCATCAACCTTCTGAGCCTGCCATCCTGAGGATGGCCGAAATTACATATGAAGGTACATCGCGTGTAGTAAGTGAGCAATAAACAGCAGCCGATACTTTTATGACTTTTCTTCTAATGACAGGGCCTTTTTTTTTCTTCTTTTCCCCGTTGATTTAAACACTGCATTGGCCTCTTCCCATCCCATCCCACCCTCCAAATGATCGAGCCAGATAAGAGGGAGCAGAGAGAACTAATTAGCATTTTAATTAAAGAAAAGGGACCAGGGGAGTGGTGGGTGAGCCTGGAGGCTCACTGTCTGGTTGGACCAGGGTTTGCAACTTGTTTTGACCAAGACACACAGTAAGAAACAGCATTTCTTGCAGGTGCCCTGCATGCCTCAAACAGAAGTTACCCTTGCCTGCCATGCGCTCGAATAATTCCTGTTCTGTTTGGATTATGGGTTGATTTAAATGTCCCTTTCTGTTCTGATCATGTCAAGGAAGGACATCCCTTTGTGATGCTAGGCTGCCTTTGACCCCTGACTGATACATCTCTAGATGTGCAGCTTACACAGGGCGTGGGGGACAGAGCAGAGACACAGATGCTCACACGGTCTCTAGGGCAAGAGTAGGGGGTCGGGAGCAATGCAGTGCGGTTCTTGGCATGCTGGCCAGTTGGTTCTCAGGGTCAGAAGGGGCCATCGAAACTATGTGATCCAACATGTTGGGAAACTGAGGCCAGGAGAGGCCTGTGTCTTTGGTTCCTAAGCCGAGCAAGGGCTGTGATGGACAGTCATGTACACAATGACTCCAGACGTGGGCAGAGGGGAATATTATTGTTTAATTGTTGTTTGAGCACAAATTTCAGACCCACTAATTTTCATGAGTCCTCCAATGGACCTTTTTAAAAGGCAGGTGTCACTGTCCCCGTTTCACAGCTCAGACTCAGACGTGTTGAGTTCACTCACTGCACAGGTTGACCTGGGAACTGCACTGAGCTCTGGGTACCATGGAGAACAAGAAAAGCCTGATCCCCTCTCTCCTGGGGTTTGCATTTTTCTAAGTGCAATTGGAGTGTTTCGGACAGGAAAGTAATGTGAGATGAATTATCCTTAAAAACATTGGGGAAATGTTTTTAAGGAAAGTAAGAGAGAAGCCAAGAGAGCACCAAGGGTATCGGAGCCCCGGTCCAGGCGAGATGATGCAGCTTGTGCCAGCGTGGTTTAGGGACTTGCCCACGAGCAGGACCCCCGGGCACCCATCTCCCCGCTGTCACTGTCAGGAGGGGCTGGGGGGAAGGGAGCCTTCCTGTGTGACTGCCTTGCATCTGAGAGGCTCCAGAGCATGTCTCCAGGAAGAGTCTGCCTTCTGTTGGGCCCCTTTCCTTGGTGACCCCAGACACCTCCATGAACCTCAAACCACAGAGCTCTAGAACCAAGCACTGCACCATCGGCAGAGTACAAAAGGGAGGGACAAATCAGAGATAGAGGAAACTCAAATGTCTGAAAAGCCTGTGATCTACCAGGCTGTTCACATCAGTTGTGCCTAATTTCCTATACAACTAGTAAAAGAGGCATCGCTCAGAGCATTTTCGTAAGCTTTGCTCTGTTAGACAGTTACCTAAGATGGTGAGCTTTAGAGCTGAAGCCCAGGCTCCAGGCACAGCACGCATACCTGTAGTGTCTATTACAGCGCCCATGACAGACATCACTAATCTATCACAGCTCTGTTTAATCTCCGTTTCGGCCGTGGGTTCATCACCAGCACCTTCACACAGTGCCTGGCATATGGCAGGGTGCAGCGGTATCTGCTAAGGGCATGACTGAAGCAAGCAGGGCAAATGATAGGCTGTAGCAGGCGGGCACTCTGGCGCAGGCCTGCATGACCTCACACTCTTGTCTCCCATCTGTAAAAGGGGAGGGCCAGCTCTGTAATTCTCTTGTTTACTTTTATGTTTTTATTGCGGTCAAATTCACATAAAACAGGATTACCCATTAACCCTTATAAGTGAACTACTCGGTGCCTTTGGCACATACAAAGAGGCAGACATCGCCACCAGCTCCAGAACTTTCTCATCATCCCAAACAGAAACCCCGTAACCACTAGACAGTCACCCCCACCTGGCCCCTCTCCCCAGTCCTGACAAGCAGTCACCTGCTTTTGCTATCTCTTTGGATATACCTGTTCTAGACGTGCTGTATAAACGGAAGCCGGGCACGGCCGCTCGTGTGTGGATTCTTACCCTGAGCGTCATGGTTTTGCAGTTCCTCCACTTTGTAGCATCTATCAGCACGTCATTCCTTATTGTGGCGGAGAAGGACGCTGTGGTGTGGACGGACCCTGTGGGGTTTACCTGTTCGGCCATTGATGAGCACTTGGGTGGCTGCCATCTTTGGTACTGTGAATGGTGCCAGTATCAATGTGTGTGTACGTGTATCTGCTTGAAGAGCTCCCGTTTTGCATTCTTTGGGGGTGTACACTTAGGAGTGGAATTGCCGGGGCACCTAAGTGTCTTGGTCAATTGAGCGTCTGACTCTTGGTCTCAGCTCAGGTCTTGATCTCATGGTTGTGAGTTCGAGCCCCGCATTGGGCTCTGCACTGGGCATGAAGCCTACTTTAACAACAACAACAACAAAAGGGGTGGAAATGCTGGGCCATGTGGTATCTTATGTTTAACTTTTCAAAGAACCCATAAGTCTTAAAGGCTGGGGATTGAGAAGCTGGTCCCTGGCTCCTTCCTCCCCCTCAAACCTCATCCCTGTAGGTGCCCTCCGACATGCCTGGGGAGCCCCCCTCCTCAGCTCACAGTCACCCCAGCATCTCACTGACATGTGGCTTATTCCGTGCATCCCTCCCCTGGACCTGGCTGAGCAGGACCCTTCTGAATAAGATGGAAGATCTGGGCTCTCCCCCCCAACCCCCACACTTGAGGGGGCCTCCAGCTAACCCCTTGCCTCATCTTCCCTTTCACCTTCCCTGGTTGCCCTCGCCACGCACCCAACTCTTGCCCTTTCCGTATCTCATCACCCCTGAGCATTTGCTGAAGCCTTTACCTCCCCTTTCCTCTGTGGCTTCTGAAAATCTGCTCACCTTTGAAGGTGCAGCTGGGGCGACACGTCACTGGTGTCGTAACCCCTTGCCACAATGGATCTCTCTCCGCGTTTCCACAGCACCTTACATATTTGTGCCAGCAAGTCATGATTTCATCCCGTCTTATACAGAATTACTTGTTGACAGTGATATGGAAAATTTTTATATACATAACTTGCCAGGTTATTTTGAGGATTTATTGACATGAAGAGGAAAGCAGCCTAGTGCATTAAATTCTTCCATTCTCTCCGCTCGTTCTTCTGCCACTAAATTATGAGCTTCAGAAGGAGAGGAGCATTTTACCCATCTCAATACCCACATAAAGCACTGCCTTGCCTGTAACAGGCACCTAATTAATTTTTGTTGATTGAATTAGTAGGCTAGAAAAAGCGAGCGCATGACATCAACCCTTCTGATTGTTGGAAGCATATTGTTCTAAGAATTCACGTCTGATAGAGATCAGGTTTTGTTATAAGGTCAATTTCAACTGCAGGCCACCGAAATGTCACCAGTATGTATTTCCCATTGTGACATTTTGTAATTGAAAGTGTGCAGGTGTGACTCTCACTTTTGCAGAGCATTCAAATGTTAATGTGCTCATTGTCGGAGATGCTCGCATTTTCAAACACGTGCTTAATGGAAATTAAATTGTGTGGAGTCTTAAGTGCTCCCGTTTGAGACAAATGGTTTTAAATGAGAGACAGCAGCCGCTGGTTCTGCACAGTCACCGTGCTGCTAAATGAACAGGCCTGCTTTGAGTTGGATGTGCTGCTGGAATAGATTTTTTTTTTAAAAAAAATCCATTGAGTTATCAAGGAAAGAGTACCGTTTCTCAGTTAATTTATGGTCGACACGTTCCAGACCCAAGCTCTCCTCGATAACATTTTCCCTGGTGAAGAGCAACAAAATTTCCTTTCTGAACTAGATCATTTGTATTTATCAATCCCCAGTATCTAATAAGATGAGGAGGTGTTTTGTTATTTGCTGAGCTAATCCATGTTGTCATGAGTAAAAGCAAGGGCTGTGGACTCAGACAGTCCCAGGCATTCCTGTAACCAAGACCAAACACGTCACCCCTCGGAAACTCCATGTCCTCACCTCCAGCACCGGAGACACCCTCCCGGCTGGACGGCTGGGCACATGGAGGGGGATAAAGCGCTCTTCCCGCCCGCCCGCCCCTGAGAGACTTCATCCTTAACCTGCAGTGCTGAGGAGCAGAGCCCTCGGCAGGCTCTCCCCGTGCACTTCCAGGATGTGGAGCTCAGTCTGAGTCTCTAACCGCGCTGGTAGCTGGACTCTGTAAGCAAAAGAAATCCAGATACTCAAGCAAACTAAAAGAAAGAGAGAGAGAGAAAAAAAGAAAGGAAGGAAGGAAGGGGAAAGAGAGAGAGAGAAAGAAAGAAAGAGAAAGAAAGAAAGAAAGAAAGAAAGAAAGAAAGAAAGAAAGAAAGAAAGAAAGAAAGAAAGAAAAAGAAAGAAAAGAAAGAAGGAAGGAAGGAAGGAAGGGACTAAAAGAAGGTGGAGGGAGCGTTCTTCTGGACCGGTAGGATGGGAACACTTCTCCCTCAGTCCTGATGTTTCCTTCCACTTGGAGGGACATCTGTGACCCTAACGTTCCTGGTGCTCCCCCATGGCACCGGCTTACCCCCAGGGACTCAGGGACTCTTGGCCCCAGCAGGTTCAGCAGTGAGGGGCGCACTCCTGGCCAGGCTGAGCTGTAGGCTCCAGGTGGAGCCAGGGAGCCTCTGTGTCCTCTCTTGCAGCTGCTTCTGTTACACACTGTTCTTCCCTGAAACCCCCTGTTTGCCTGCCGGCTCCTCTCCCCGGGGTAAGACGTGGCGGACCCCACAGCTCCCGGGACCCTGGCCTATCCCCGTCCAGTCAGCTGCGGTCAGAGGGTGACACAGCACAGACAGGGCTGCCGGGTCTGCACCCCTGTAGACAGAGGGGGCAGTTTCTGGGACCGGGAGGGCACGGTGTGCTGAATGGACACCCAGAGCTACCTCCTGCACCCACTTCCCAGGGAGCACCTCGGTTGCCTCATCTGTGAAGAGTAGATAATGATGTAGCCATTCATCTCCCAGGGTTTAGGGGATGAAACAGGCTGGTGTCTGCAGCACCTCTAAGTGCTCAGGTCATGGTCATGCTCAGAGGGCAAGCACTGTACCTGACGGATCCCTATGTCCACGGGGGACAGGGGCACATAGTAGGTGCACCATGAATATTCATGGAATGAGTGAGTCCTTAAACCAGTGCCAACATCACCCTCCTTTGTTCAGTCTCTGCTTCTAATAATACAGCCCCACGTCCCATTAGCTCTGGGGGCACTGGGTTGGGAGCACTGCCGATGCATGGTCCCGAGCTTGGTGCCAGACACCCGCCCACTTCCTCACCCATGCTGCCAAGCCTGCCCACCGCCTCTAGCTGGCACGTCCTCCGTGCTTTGTTGCACATTGAAGGGATGGACATCTATGAAGTATTAGGACTCAGCGACTCTGGGGTCAGATGGATCTGTTTTCAGATCCACCATTAACCTCTCTGTGCCTCTGTGTTCTCATCTGTAAGGAGGGGACCACAAAGCATTGTTGTGGGCATTCATAACAAGAATGAATATTAATAGCGCCCTACGCGAAGCGCTCAGCACAGCGTGCAGCGTGCAGCAAGGACGCAGGGAACAGGGTCCACAAGTCGTGAGACGCGAATGGCTCCATCATTGTTCTGAGACACAAGACAACTGAAAATACACACTCCAGATAACGAGGGATTTAGCAAGAAGACCCACAAACCAAAAGATGCAGTGGGAACACACGTGAATGGTGGCCCGGGGAGGGGGGTGGGGGAGCTGATAAAAGAAAACAAGCAGTGTGGGGTTGCTGCTCCACAAAGCAATGGGCAGCTGGCAGGTCTAGCCAGGGAGGGCAGGACTTGGGAGGGGTCTGGAGGGAATCAACAGACGGTGGCACAGGAGCCGAGAACCCTCACTCCCGGGGTGTCAGAGCAAAGTTCTACATCCAGGGAACCCCCTCCATCTCCAGCAAACTCAAGAAGGTTGGTCACATCACTGGAAACATGCACTTCCCAAAACAGGCCACCAGATACTGCACGGGGTCCTGGGAGTCCCAGACAGCTCTGGGGACCAGCGTCCTGTGCGGGGACAGGGCAGGGGTGTCCCAGCCCCCTGTGTCATGAGGCCACTGCATCTGCTCCAGATCCTCCTCCATCGGATCCCTCTCATCTCCCAGATCGGGCTGGCTTGTCCTGGGTGGATGATGCACTGAGCTTGTCAGCTCGCCTGCAGAGAGATCTCAAGCCAGCTCTGTCCCTTGCTGTGCTTTTCCAGCTAGAAAATGTGCACAGTGATCCTGCCTGGGGTGTGGTCAAGGTCAAATGAAAACACTTTTATTAAAGGATTCTCTACAACTAGCATGGGTCTCAAACCCACAACCCAGAGATCAAGAGTCACCTGCTCCTCCGACTGTGACAGCCAAGTGCCCCCAGCCTTTGGTTTTTAAAGTATACATTCATTTTGAAAGCAAACGACGTGATGTCAGAAGAACCTTCTCCGCTACATGGGAAATGGTGGGGGAGTGCTCTTGGCTGGCCTGACTGCGCATTTCTGGTTTCTTGCAGGGTAGAAGCGTGTGAAGGGGGCTTCTGTTCCTGGAGGAGAGGATCATGGCCTTCATGTTGCTCAGCCGGCGGCTGACCTGCACCTTCCAGCACAGCCACCGCCTGCTCGCGCCCAGTAAGCCGTGGGGGGTCTTGGCAAGAACTGGTCCTGATGGAAAACACAATCCGGCCTGGGGATTCTTGGGCTGGGAGAGCCCTCGGGGGTTAAGAGGTCCACCAGCCTGTACTTCTGGGGCTGTCTTCCCCTCACACACCCCGTCTCCCATACCCTCCACACACTCCCGTCCCTGTCTGAACAGCTCTGTGGTGGGCAGGGAGCTGATCCAGCTTGGAGCCACGTTGCTTGCTTGGAGTGGCAGCCCCCACAAGCAGAAGGGTCCGGCCTGTCCTCACAGGCGCTGCTGGGGAAAACACATAGCTGAGCTTGCTGTCAAGAAACAGGAGGGCTACAAGCATCCTCGTGATTGACCTAAAGACGAAGAGGGCTTCAAGGGCACTTCAAGGGTAGGAGGTGGCCACCTCCACCAGGCTCTCCCTCACCTGCACCCACCCACACCCAGCTGGCCCACAGCACCGCGCCCCCTGCGGCCACGTCTCTCCAGGGCTTCTGTTTCTCTCCGCCTCGCTCAGTGCAGGCAGCTCGGCCAGGCCGGCCTCATCGGGATCCCTGAGACCTCCCGCCCAGTAGCCCCACCAGGAAGGCACGATGAATCCCATTTTACAGGGGAGGGAGCCGAGCCTCAGAGAAGCAAAGTCGGTCTCACTGCAGATACTAGGTTATCAGCCTTCCTCCGTGTAGCTCCCTAGGGCTCTGGGGGAGAGAGGGGCTAGCGGTAACCCCCTTAGGGGGACCTTACGCTCCCACCCCCAGCCTGTCCCAGTTCTCTGGGAGCCCCGTGGTTGTCACCGTGGTGTCTCTCTGGCTGGTCTCATCTGCCTTCTGAGGACAAAGTGCTGGCCCGTGGCCTTGGTCGGCATGTTGAATGCTGGTCTTTGTACCCTGGGTGGGATAAAGAGCAGGCGTGTTCTCGCTCCTGCAAGAGTATGAGCAGGTTTTGCTTTAAAATAATTAATTAATTTAAAAATTTTTATAAAACTTTTAATTTTAGCTGATTTTACAAACACAGAGAAATTACTCAGATAGCCCAGAGAGGTCCCCTCTGCCCCTCTGTCCCCCACAGCTAAAATCTTACATCACCAGGGTGCTCTTGTTGAAAACTAAGAAGGTGACCTTGTACATTACTATTAACCAAACTCCAGACTTCCCTTTGGATTTTACCAGCTTTTCCCTTGACGCCTCTTTCTGGATCCCAGGATCTAGCCTGACCTTCCCCAACACACTTGGTAGTCACGCCGTTTCCTCTGGCCTGTGACGGTTTCTGTCTTCCCTTGTTCTTGACCTCCATAGCCTCGAAGAGTTAGGTTTTGAGGTTTTGTTTTGTTTTAGGCAATTATAAGAGAAGCGGATTAACGGTGACCCACTATTATATTAAAAATAAACCAAAAGCTGACTGATGGTGCGGGTATGGCATGCTCCAAGCAGGAGGGAGAGTCCTCCCTAGCTAGTAGTACGGAGCACCTGCTGGGTGCCAAGCACTGTGCCAGGCCCTGAGGATACACCAGTGACACGAGAGTGTGGCCCCGTGGGGCTTTGCCGGTCATTCTCGAGGACAGCGGAGCCTTCCCAAGGACACAACCAGGAAAGAGCAGCGGGTCAAGACTCCTACAACTGGGCCCCATTTCACTGAGTGAGCCTGGACTGCGAGCCTCCGTCTCTCGTCGGGAAGGTGGGGGTGCTGCTGGTGTCCTCCCCGCTTTGCACATTTCTTGCTCAGAAGGAACAGGTCATGTGAAAGCTCTTCATTTATGCTTCCGCTGGGCAGGGAGTGGCCTAACTCCCATTTTACAAGCGTGGATATGGAGGCACGATGAGCAACCAAGACGGATGTGACTAAATCAGGGTCACCAGCTCTGCATTTTCTTGGCCAGAGCTGAATCTTTTTTTGGCACCCTTGTGCCAGATGGAGAGAACCATACCGTGAGATTTTTCTTTTTTCCTTTGGCCTATCCCTTTGACATATCTGGTACGACCGAGAGAGGAGGGGTAGGTGATTGATAGATGGGCAGATAGATAGACAGGAGTTTTTTAATACTAAACCACAGTGTTGGCACAGAGACAGGAATATGTGCACTCCCACACTGCCAATGGGCAAGTCGCAATAAGGAAATCGTTGTAAGATGATAGCGAACCTCTAATGCATTTAGTTCCCCGGGAGAGGAAAGGGAGAGCAGGAGGGTGCTTCAGCCCATCACCACACCCGCTGGGCTGCCGCGGCCGTGTGCTCTCTCCACCCATCGCCTCGCTGTGAAGCCATTAGACACAGTGGTTCGTGCCTGAGACAGTGCTCCCATGCCATTGCTTCAGGCCCCTTCCCCCAAATCACTGATAATCTTATCCTGGCAAATGCAGTGCAGAGACTGGGAGACTGGACAGTCAAGCGGTTACCTCTGGGTGGTGAAGTTGTCGACGTTTTCCTCCATGAGTGTGTTATCAAAAAATAAATAAATGGCCTGCTGCCTTCCTGAGAACATGAGAAAGGGCTGGAACTTTGCTACTCAGAGGCGACATAATGCACCACTCCCCTCTGACAGTACCATACCTGTGATGCATTTGGCAAAAGACCTGAGCAGCCTGGAGAGTCCCCTGCCCCTTAGAGAACCGGAGCGCCCAGGAGAGTGACGGAGAAGGAAGCCCTCTGCAATCAAGTTCATCGTCAGCCCCTGCGGTCTCCAGTTCGGCAGATGCAGACCCAGCCGGCAGCTGTGCCTCTGGCGCTGAGCCAAATGACGGAGAGCCCTGCGGATGGATCGGCCCCTGGGTCCCCACCATCCACAGGAGTCCACGTCCGAGCAGCCACGTTCACCTGCTCTCCGAATCTGCAGCAGCGTCCTGCTCCTGACGCCCCCGTTCAGGTTAAAGGAGAACCCACGTCTCCTGAACAAGACGAGAATGCGAGAATGTGAGTGTTGTGTCACAGGGCTGCGGCTTGGCATGCGTCTGAGGCTAACAGAGAGGACGGTGCCAGTGGTCCAGCTTAGCCGGCCATCACCACGACATCATCCTCCTCAGGGCGGACAGAAGCTTTCCGGGAGCCTAGTCGAGAGCCAAGGTTCTCCACGGAGCAAGGAAACACCAGGAAGAGAGGAGAGACTCCCCCTCTTGGCAATCCACTGCCCCCACCTCCCACCCCACCCCCTCCCCAAGCTTAGATGATATAGGTGAAGCGCCACCTAAAGGCAACAGCGGCTCCGCCATCAGCTGAAACGAGGGGACACGAGGAAAAAGAAACTTGGGAAGAAGAAGGCTCTGTGGGCTTCCCATGTTCCTGAGAACAGGGACACTGGATGGGATGTATTTACTGCTCACCCTGCAAGGGGAATAAAAACAGGAAAGTCAGCCCAAGTGGGGAGAGTTTCAGCCTCCAGGTGGGAAGGCAGCAGAACTGGCCCAGAACAAGAGTGTCAGAGATGAGACTCCTAGAAACTTCTAACCCTCAGTTTCAGGCAGTGGCCATCGATTCTTCTGACTCTGGACAGGAGAAACGAGACAGTCATTCTGAAGAGGGTATTTGAGACTCCACAGAGCAAGCTCATGAGACACGTCATGCTGGCTGTGATGAAGTTAGCTCTAGAAATGGGATTGGCGCCCACTGTCAGGACGGGTCCCCGTGAGTGTGGCACACACTCTGACAGTGACCTCTTCTGTGATAGGATCAAAGAACTCTTTACAGATTTCCGCAGGGCCCACAGACGAGCATGAGTCAAAGAAGGCACTTTGAAGGCCGCCGGCCGCAGTGAAGAATGCCAGTCAGATACTTGGGAACTTACCTGTACAGCAGGGAACACTGAGCGTCTGTCTGGTGAGTCAGAGGTGTGTGGGGTCTGTGAGGGCCGTACCTCTGAAGTGAGCTGCCCCTGATACTGAAACCTCTGGGAAGAGTGTTCCAGCGGCCACACTGTTGGCTGCTGCGGCGTTAAGACGTGAGGGCGTGGGGAGAAGCCACAACTAGAAGAGCCATAGCAGATGGCGAACCTTCTGTGCAGGACTGGCAAACGGCACTGTGGTCACCTTCGACATCAAGAGCAATGAACGACTTGAGGTCTTTGAACGCCGTGGCTCTCGGACTGGCAGCTGTCTTGCCACAGGTGAGGAAGGTGTCCCCAAACTGGCTCCTTGTTGGGTCTTGTGCCTGGACCATGAGATGCACAGAATCAGCTCCAACCCAGAGTCCTCTGGAGGGCCCCAGCACACTGTTCTTTGCACGAAGGTGGTGTGTGAGACCTTGTGTTCAGTGGCTCCTGCCCGACTCCGTCTGCCTATACCCACAGCACTCATACTGGTCACCGTGTGTGGATCTGTGCAAGTCCCAATCACACAGTGACTGTGGGAATATCCTAGGAAAAGTGATGGTGGCTGTGGGCCTGGAGAAATTTCTCTGTTTGTGGCTTACAGTCCCATGGTCAATTGCAAGTTTACGGAGGACACAAAGACATGATTATGAGTATGACCACCCATGAAAGTATGGTTTATACTGGCCAACATGATGCCAGTATTCAGGCCATGAGGCTAAATCTGATGCAGAATTACCCTTGTCAGTGGCACGACCATTGTCTGATATCTTGCATTTGTAGATCATTCAAAACAACATCTGCTCTCTGACCACACAGACCCAAACTTCCAAACCCCGAGATGTCGCTGGAAGAAGTGTGATGCTCCTTCCATGGCTCAGAAAGGATTCAAACAGGACACACAGGACGATGGGCTAAGGATAACAGCAAAACTGATTCCTGAAGACTTTTGCCTCCCATCTGGGAAGGTCACTCGTTGAACTAATTTCGCATCGGCCCCACCCAGAGGCCACAGTCTTCCCTTCCCCAGAGAATTAGGGAGGAAGTGGTGTCCACCCAGGTGCACCCCAAGGGCAAGTCTGGGCACCTCTATGGGATGATAGATTACACTTGAAGTTCTTACTGGAGGTTTGTCAGATTTAAACAGATTATAGGGGATGATACTTCTCTGGGAGACATTGTAGTAATTTATACTACTAGTTTTCTCCAGATATTTATTAAAGATGTAGATCTTAATTGGTTAAAAATAATAGTAAGTAGGGTGGACAGTTGGGGGGAGGGAAGATAAGATTTTTTAAAAGGAAAGGAGAACAAACAAGTCCAGTTAAACTTGACCTTGACCTTGGCCAGGCTCACATACAGAGTCCTTGCTGTTTGGGAAACTGGCATTCGTTTATTACTCTCACTATAAAGATCAAGGGAACAGTAAAAACATTTGATGGCTGTTTTTATAGTTTGGAGTTAAACATTGACTCTAGATTGGCAAGGCCCCGAGGGTAGCAGGCATCGTCCTCAGACCCAGAGGGCTGGGCTGGACCTTCTCCCCCCCCACCAACACCCCCTTCCTCCCCACGACCTTGCAGGGTCTTGGGTGTCGGGGCACATGCCTGCCTCCTGGCTGTGCTGCTTCATTCATGAATGAAAATGCTGGATGGTTCGATATTCATTCAAACTTTATTTGCTTCTTTGTGCCTCGAGAAATTTGTCTTTGAAGGAAGTGAGTTGTTTTGCTGCAAGTGTTTCAGAGCCAGACACTAGATGAGATGAAAGATAGTCTCCGGGAAAGGAGAGGTCTGAGGGACAAATTTTCAGCTTAGCCACTTACTAGCTGTATGACCTTGGGCAAACTAGTTGACCTTTCTGAGCTTCAGTGTCTTCTTCTGTAACATGGGAGTAATCATAACATCTACTTCCCAGGGGGTTGTGAGGCTTAAGAGAGACAGTCCATGGAAGATGCTCAGGATGCTGCTGATATGCTCCCCATAAATTCCCAATGAATGGACATCTCTGTTCGTGTGACTTGTAAGAGATCCCAGGGAAGGAAATCTGGTTGTTTTCTCCTGTGGTTTACGTATCATCATTGTACATCATCATTAAGAGAACATTCAGGGTGCCTGGCTGGCTCAGTCTGTAGAGTGTGCAACTCTTAATCTCAGTGTCATGAATTCAAGCCCATGTTGGGCATGGAGCCTACTTTAAAAAGAAGTGCTTAAGAGAATTTATGTTGTATTGGTATTTGGTTATTTTCCTCTACAAAAAGTCAAAATTGAGATCTAGTAGGAAAAGCAGAAGTATTAGACCTGGGTTCAAATCCTGACTCTCCAGCTGACTAGCTGTGTGGCCTTGGGAAAGTTGCTTGACCTCTCTGCTCCTCATCTGTAAACTGAGAACCATCTCTCAAGAGGGCTGTGGATAAATCAAAACTGTAGATGGGAGTTCGCCTGGGTAGGGCCTGCCTAGCACATGGTGGGGGCTGAATCCGTCAGCTTCCCCATCTTCCTGTGTTCGATAGCTGTTGCCAGCAAACTTATCAGGCTGTGGTTTTCAGGATCTCTGCCCAGAGGCCCTGGCCCTCTTCTGTCCACACCCACAAAGACATGGGACATGGTAGAAACTGATGCAGCTCTTGATACAGACCTGTCTGCCTGCCACCTGGCTCTTGGCTTCCCCGTCTCGTGCCCCATGCACCCCTGATCCCCAGGGGATGGGTTCCCCCCATATGCTCACAGCCTTGGCATCCTCATACCCATAGCTCCACACGACCCCACTCACGCCTGTCACTGCTCTTGAGACCCTTTCAGCTGCTCTCCTACTGAGGTTGCTTCCAGCGCCAATATTTCTACTTTCCAGATCCCAGGAAATCTGGCTTCTGTGCCACAGTGTCAAGACACTTTCTAGAAAAAGGAAGAGCGGACCTGTGTGTCCTTGTTGGAGGACAGCTTACAATTCTGAATTTTTCACTTTCCCTCTTTACTAGAAACAGAACGGGATCTGCATCAGTTAAGAGTTGTTTTTTATCCAAACACGTGTCCTTGTTTTATGCAGGTCTAGCTGAAATCAGTCTGGACCAGTAACGCTGAGTTCTGGCCAACAGGGAGTAAACAGTTTAATGTAAAAAAAGAAGTCATCAGTATGTTCCACGACCTTTAACTCAAGCTAATGGAACAAACTCTGTAGGCATTCCCTTTTCATTTTCAGATCAAACAGAAGACAATAAAAGCCAGCTGTTTCATGCCTTAAAATAAGAGTAGCACTGGATTTTAACTGGACTTCATGTTCAAAGGGCTACATTTTGTTACATAATTAATTCAAAAACCTCTTTGATATCCAGAGCAATTATGGAAAATTAAGAATGAATTTAAATGTTATCTAATATGGCTTTGCAAGCTTGTGTGTGTGTGTGTGTGTGCGCACGCACACGTGCGCAGGCGCGTGTGTATGAGACAGACGGAGGGAGGGACAGACAGAGCCTAGCATGTTCTTTGCTTCTCTGAGTTTTGGTTTTCTCCCCTGTAAAATAGAAACAATACCGTACCCCTCAAGTTTGCACAGAGAGAAGTGAAATCATGTATATGATTTACACAAAGTGTCCAGTAATTCCCTAGTTTGATGCAACTCAAGTAAGAGGCCCTAACATTTCCCAGATACCACTATGTGCCAGGAAGATCAAAGATGGGCAGGGGCATTAAAGGGTTTTCTGGGTCTATTTCCTTGGGTTCACCACAGCTCTCTTTCAGTCAGGGACCAAGATTTGGGGTTGAGGCTGCCCTTTATCTTAGCCACATGCTGAATTGCTGATCTCAATTTTGACTTTTTGTAGAGGAAAATAACCAAATACCAATACAACATAAATTCTCTTAAGCACTTCTTTTTAAAGTAGGCTCCATGCCCAACATGGGGCTTGAACTCATGACACTGAGATTAAGAGTTACACACTCTACAGCTTCAAAAGCCTTGTGGGTCTAGCCTGGGAACTCCCTTCTATACATTGATTACAATGCAAAAATGTGAAATGGGTCTCAAGCAAATGACTTGTGCCCCAAAGTTTTTTTTTTAAGCAAAAAACATATGTAAGTGGAGAGCACCTGAAAATTAAAAGAGTTTTCTTTTTAAAGATTTTATTTATTTATTTGAGAGAGAAAGAGCAGGAGGAAGGGGCAGGAGGAGAAGCAGATCCCCGCTGAGCAGGGAGCCTGAAATGGGACTCAGTCCTAGGACCCCAGGATCATGACCTGGGCTGAAGGCAGATGCTTAACTGACTGAGCCACCCAGGCGCCCCAGGGACCACCTGAATTTAGACATTTGATTGTTCCCTCCTCGGTGATTTTTGAATGTCACAAGTAGGGGCACTGACATCTGGTGGGTGGCACCAGGGGCCCTGCTAACCATCCTCCAGGGCACAGGACAGCCCCACGACAGAGAGTTATCTGGCCCAAAACACCAATAGTGCTAAGGGCTGAGCAACTCTGGTCTATATAGACATCTGGATATAAGTTTGGGTATAAATTAAATTTTGGCAAAATTTGGATAATTTTTATAATCTGACCTTTCACATGGTAATACTACATCCATCTTTCCATGTCCATAAAAATTCAAAATTTCCAGAGGTGCCTGGGTGACTTACTCGGTTAAGTGTCCAACTCTTGATTTCAACTCAGGTCATAATCTCAGGGTCGTGAGATTGAGCCCCACATTGGGTTCTGCGTTGGGCAGGGAGCCTGCATAAGATTCTTTCCCTCTCTCCCTCTGCCCCTCCACATTTGTGCCCTCTCTCTCAAAAAATGTAAAAATAAAAATTTCCATGCCCATGAAATGGTAGACTATGTCATATTGTGTTTAGCTGCTCTCCATTGTTGGAAATTTAGGTTGTTTTCTTGTTGAAAGATAGTATTACTACAAATATTTGTAACCTACATTTTTGTGTACCGGTCCCATTATTTTCTTAGGATGAATCTTGAAATGAGATTGCTCAGTAGAAAGGAACAGGAAGGCATCATGAGCTGATACTCACACCAGCTGAACATGAGCACACCTTTTTGCCTACAACCTTACCAGCACTGGGCTTTCCCATCTGTTGGAATCTGCAGTGTTTTTGTGGTGCCCAGGTCTGGCCAGACTCCATGTTCAGGGGTGACCTGGCTAGGATGGGGTGGAGGTCCTGGCACTGTGTCTTTTGGGGACATTGGGCACCTGTTAGGACAGAATTCTCTTTATACCTCCTGTCACCAGGGATTCTCATCATCTTTGTTTACTGCAGGCTCCAGACACATCAGTCAGGCCGCAGCCAAAGTTGACGTCGAATTTGATTATGACGGGCCCCTGATGAAGACTGAAGTCCCAGGGCCTAGATCGCGGGTGAGTTGAGCACACTTGAATGGTGTTCTTAAAAACAGAGCAAAAGGTGTCCGTGAGGCGAGAACACAGTGAAGCTTAGAGACCTGCGCTCTTAGCTGCTTGCAGAGAGCTTACCTCTAGAGATCCAGGACGTTAAACTAGGCCTTCTGCCAAAAGAAGTCAAAGAGGCCTTCTCAGAGGAGATGTATCAGTTGTCTGTTGTCAAAATAATGCTGTGTAACAATCACAGGACCTCAGTGGCATACAGATGGCTTACGCGTCTGGGGTTAACTGGGAGTGAGCAAGGCAGCTCTGTTGGGCCCATCTACTTGCCTGGGGGGTGACTGGCCTCCGGTGGATTTAGGCTGAGCTTGTCTCGGTCACTGCAGTGACTTGGCTCTGCTCCATGTGTCTTTCTCATCCTCCAGCAAGCTGGGCTGGGCTCGTCCTCATGACGATGGCCGTGAAGAGCACGTAATGGGTCTCTTTAAGATCTAGGCTCCACATTGGTCCACCATCGCTCCTACCTCATTCTGTTGGCCAAAGGAAGTCAGATGGCTTGGTTTGAGTCCAGAGTGAAGGTCTGGGGTAGAACATCCAACCAAGGTGGAAGAAAGTGGCAATGCTAGATGGCACCGGGCATGGATAGCAAAGGCCCTTGATCTTGACCTTGAAAGATAAAAAGGAAGAATTCACCAAAGGAGTGTTTTATTCTGTTGTACACCAGAGGAATGGAATGTGGAGAGGCATGCAGGGTGACAGGACATGGCATATGAGACGCATTGGGTAGCTCTGAATCCCTGGAATTGATGTTACTGTGTGAGATGGAAGAGGCACAAGATGAGTCTGATGAGGGAGGGTGGCGCTTCTCCTCCAAGATGCGACACAGCCTACATATTATACATTTCGGGGGGAGGGGTGGATTTTCACTTCACAGTGGTGAGATACCTGGGATAATTTTTTATATCCTTGTAATTAATATTAGTTTCTATTTTTTATGTGGAAATATATAATTTCACGACACGAGTTGCTGAAGTTGATTCTATGTTGGATTATTTTTAGAGATTAAATCTGTGTAGTAGTAAAGCAACCGGTTCCCAATTCCTAATTTATAATTCCCAGTTTCTATACAGACTTGGACAAGTGGTTTTTGGAGTGTTCGGATTATAATTACAAATGGTTCTTTGATGTGCAAGTTTATATTTTCAGTTGATTTTATTTTTTCTAACAGGGTGTGAAAGCCTCTTTTTCCCTAATGGAAAGGGAACCAGGGTGCCTGTGTGGCTCAGTCTATTAAGCATTGGACTCTTGAGCTCAGCTCAGGTCTTGATCTCAAGGTCAATGGGTGTGGAACCTACTTTAAAAAAAGGAACCTATGCTTTTAAGAGCACTATTAGATAAACACCTTTAGTGTAAATATTTTTGTTAAATATTTTATTTTATTGTTATCCTTCCAAGTTTCTAAATCTCTGTTATACTGGTAATGTAACTGGCAGGAGTAGTTTCCTGCCACATATTTATATGAAGCAATTTTTAAATAATTATAATATTGCTGACTAATTAACTCTGAAGTTATTGGCATAAGGGTCGGGGGAAGCCCCACGACTTGGGAAGACATGAAAGACTTGAAGCTTCTTTGGCAAGAGTGTGTCCTTGCTATAATGCTTTTGCTCTTCTTGCCTGCAGGAGTTAATGAAGCAGCTGAATATAATTCAGGTAAGTGAGGATGAGCTAGCATTCTCTCCACTCCTCTGTTACGACTTAGCTGAGGGACACAAACACTTAGGCAGTGCCAGCTCTTTAAAAAAGAAAAATGCAAATGACATTGTTCTAAACCTTTCCCTCCCCCACCCCCGAATTTCCCTTATGGTTTCTTTTTTTACTTATTTGTTATTTATGTGTTATTTAGTTTCCACATTTTGGGGAACTTCCTAAATTTCTTTCTGTTACTGATTTCCAATTTCATTCTTTTGTGGATGGAAAACATACTTTGTGTGATTTTAATCCTTTTAAATTTTACTGAGGCTTTTATATGGTCTATCCTGGAAAATGTTCCAAATGCACTTAAGGAGAATGTGTGCTCTACCACTGTTGGGTGGAGCGTTCTGTGTTTTTGGGATCTGTTGGTGTAAGTGTTTGTGGGATCTCTTGCTTTAGAGTGTTGTTCAAGTCTTATTTCCTTGTTAATCTTCTGCCTGGTTGTTCTATCCACTATTGAAAGCCAGCTATTCAAGCTGCAGCTATTCTCTCATATTTTTCTTCAATTACGCCCATTTTTGCTTCATGTGTTTTGGGGCTCTGTTATCAGGTGCTTACATGTTTATAATCATTATATCTTTTTAGTGGACTTCACCTCTAGAAACATTTTTGTTTGTTGTACAGTTGATTTTGTCTGGTTAATATAAACCATTTCAGTTTTCTTAGGATTGCTGTAAGAATCATGTATCTTTTCCCATCCTTTTACCTACAACCTACTTGTATTCTTGAACTGAAAGTATGTCTCGTGGAGACAGCATCTTTTTCTCCAGTCTGATAGTTTCTGATTTTTGGTTGGGTTGTTTAATGCACAGTTAATGTTATTATTGATATATTTATATCTTCCATTGTACTCTTTGTTCTCTATATGTCTCATATATTTTTGTTCCTTTTTTTTTTTTTTGGCTTTAAGTGGGTATCTTCTTAGTGTGGCACTTGTATTTCTTTCATTATCTCTATATATTTTTAGTTTTCTTCATGGTTGCTCTAAGGCTTACCATCATCTTAACATCAGAATCTTCTTCAGATTTATATCTGAACCTTTTGTTGTTGTGATACATAAAATACATACAGAAAAATTCATAAAATACAAATTTACAGCTTAGTAAACTACTATAAAGCAAGCCATACATGTAAGCACCCACAGATACCCTCTGTGTGACCATAGAATGGGCAGGACATGGTTTACTTCACCAGTTCAAGCTTCCTCCAAAAGATGGAGAATCTAGGAGATTGCGGTGACCCTGAATCAGTCTCTGCTTTCCCCAAGAACGCAGAGGCTGTACACTTTTTCTGCAATTACGAGGAGAGCCGAGGCAATTACCTGGTCGATGTGGATGGCAACCGGATGTTGGACCTGTACTCCCAGATTTCCTCTGTCCCCATAGGTAAGACCTGGGAAGTCTGCCCTCATATATATGTACCTCCTCTCTCCACTAGTCATGGTGATCCAGACTTTAGATGCTCCCTCCAGTACACACATCCCTGTGTGCTGCCAGACACTTCCCTCAAGGGCAGAGAAAAGTAGCAGGTAATTGGTAGGGGTTCTATTATAGGAACTTTCTGTATCTTCTCTTCTCTCATTGACTCTTCCTTGAAACCCCACAGCGTAAGTATGTATTAATACCCCCATTTTGTAGATAGATAAGCAAAGCTCAGAAAGGTGACGTGGCTTGCGGAGGAAGCATGGCCAAAATCTGAGCCCAGGTCTGTGGGTCCCCAGCCTTTAATGTCAGCTGCCTTAGGTTAGGTCTCATAGAAGAGCCTGAGGCAGGGGTTCTGTGCAAGTTGCCTACTCCAGGCATGCTCTCAGGAGACAGGGGAGAGAAAGAAAGGCTAAGAAGGATGAGGTCTCAGCCAGAGACTACCCATAGCCCAATCCCATGGGGGGCTCTGGAGCATGACTAGCACCCCTGATGGTCCCAGACAACATCAAAGAGGCCGGTCTTTTTGGACCTCAGTGCCAGTCAGTCATTGCCTCTCAGTTGCCAGTAGGAAGGATATGGCTTATCTCTTGGGCAAAGGGCCTTCCGTTCACCAAGGGCAGTTTTCCAGAGAAGAGATGGCTGGAGCTGTTACCGGCCCCCACACAGGCAGCTGGGAGGGGGGTGGCCTGCCCTGTCAAGGTGAGCAGTGGTGTCACCAGCAGCATCTGCCTCACCACTCTCACCTCTGGGCCAAACAGAGCGTGGCTCGCTGCTGGAGGAGGTCACGGCAGACGATGGGATGAATAGGGCTGACTCAGACATGCAGGTCACTGCTGCACTCAGTGGTCTGTGGGCTGAGCGTCTCGTCCGGTCAAGCCTGTCCCTTCGTGCATGATGCCAGTCCCTATTTATTTCCCATTAAGATGTGATTAGACAGTAAGGTGACTCATTCCTTTTGGAAAACCCGTCATTGAGACACTGGCCTCTGAAGGTTTGGGTTCTATGATTTACACAACCACGCCCGCATTCCGGGTTGGAGTGAAAGGGCCGGTTCTGGAGTTCTCGGGGTCAAATTCTGGCTCTACCATGTAACCACCAGAGGCCACAGGCCCTTCTCTTCCCAGCTAGCTCCCCATCCTCCTGTCCCCAGCCCCCATGGGCCTCCCTCAGTTCTCATCCCCAGCCAGCCAACAAATGTGGGGGGGGGGGGTCGGGCCAGCAGAAGTTGAGAAAGCACAGGGAGTTTTGAAAGTTCTTCTCTGGCCGCCTTTTCTCCCCATCTCTAGTCTTTGAGATGATTTTTTCTGTTAACTGCTGAGAATTTGCCACAGGCCTGGCATATTGCTAAGCACCTTACACACTACCCCATGAGACCCCACCACAGTCCTATAACTGTAGGTCTTACAACATCACCTCCAGCTCACCCACAGGGGCCGGGGTTCAAGAGGTCCCAGAGTTTGTCCCGTGTGTCCAGGGAGCCCAAGGATTTGAACCAAACGCCCTCTGCCTCCTAAGCTTACTGCTGTGACAGCAGCCTCACAGATGGCCGCCCTGCCCTGCCCTGGCCTCAGGGCAGGGTCCCACAGCGTTAAAAGCCCAGGCATGGTTTGTGCTTTGGTGAGTGCTGTGAAAGATGTAAGCCTGATGATTCACAGACCTGTACCCCTGGGGCAAAGAATAAAAATAAAATTAAAAAAAAAAAAAAAGCCCAGGCATGGATTTCTCTGATCAGAGGGACCAGCTTTGCTCTCATCTCTCCCTCTGAAGTCAATAAGACAAGCCGCATCTGTGGTTTAATAAGATTTTCCTGAACTGGCTCATCTACTGAGGCAACAAAGTCATAAACACCCAGGCAGCATGACAAAGAACCAGAGCTGAAAGACCTCTGGCTAAAATGCAGTTGGAAAAAACCCACAGAGTGTTCCTTCCTCGAGTGATGAGCAGATGAGCACCCTGAAACCTTGGGCCCAACACGCCCGCGAGTAGGGCAAGAGGGCAGGGAGGCTGCTCACAGCTCTGTCCCCTTGGGCCCCCAGATCACCACCCCCGCAACACACACACCAGTCCACCCTCCTCCAAGCAGGCCGTGAAACCACAAGGCTCTTTAGGTCTGTTCAGTATTCGATGCTCATGAGGAGAACATCTCCCCAGGGTGGTGCTGGGGCCTCCCCACCCTCTGAACTTGCCAGCCTCTGGCGGAGCCGAGCAGGCCCCAGGCCCTGAGCCTTGGGCAGACCTCTCACCACAGCGATGCAAGCTCCTTTCCAAGTGAGTTCACCTAAGGGTGCCTAGCTGGCTCAGCAGGTGGAGCACGGGACTCTCGATCTCGGGGTTGTAAGTTCAAGCCCCACGCTGGGTGTAGAGATTACCTAAAAAAAAATAAAATCTTAAAAAATAAAGAAAAAAAACAAAGTTAATTTATTTAAACTAAAAATGAATTGGCTTAAGAAAAATGGTAAGAATTCTGATATTTGGAGACCAGGACTTTCCCTCCAGGGTCTGTTTCCTGCACCAAGATCCCCTGGCTGGTCTCTCCCACGTGACAGTGCTGGGCTCCCACCTGTGTCGCTGGATCTCCATGTCATTCATTCGTTCAGCTACTGTCTTCTGAGGGCAACACTTGGCCACTGCCTCAGAGGCGCTTCCAATCTGGTCTCCTGACCTCTGTGGCCCCCACAGACCTGGCCTTCCCACAGGAGTCATTGCCAGGATTGGGAGCATTGAACAGAAACCGGAAGTACAGGCCTTGAACCCGGGACACTCTGGCTCTGGGGCTGTGCGGCATCCTCCCTCCTCTATGATAAAGGACTCCCCTGCCTGAGCATCCACTGAGCACGGCGGGCTTTCTATTCATTATGGCCCCTGGTGGGTGTCAGTTTGCTTTCAAACCTGGAGATCCTGGAGCGTCACGTTAAGATGCCCACGCATGGCTCACTGTACACGTGGGTAGGGCGAATTCATAGAAGACCAGTGGCTGAGACAAAGGGTATCGTAAGCCCTATCCTGCAACCTCAGGCTCAGTCTGGACAGTTGATGCAGAGAAACTCTGGGAAGCAGCAAATGTATGAAGGAGTGGGGGGGGGGTGTGCACGGGTCATGAGGTGCAGGCTGCACCATTGACTTGCTCAGTTCCTGAGCAAACGTGTATTGCGACTGGACCCCAGCGGCCCTGGGGAGGAAGGTGAGGGCCACGTCTGCAGTCGGTCACACTCGCCTAGGGGACCACTCCCAGCCCTGGTCCTGAAGTGGGCCTTAATCTTGCACTCATTGCCTCGTCTGTGTGTGTAGCCCAGTAGGGCTCAGACCTGGGCCTCAGGATCAGCTAGAGAATTTGGGAAGATCTCTGGCAGCAGCCCGAGTGATCCCGAGCAGAGGTCTGGGTGGGCCCCAGGAATGGGTCTTGTCTGCAAGGGACGACAAGGCCCTTTGTGAAGGGAGCGGCAGGGTTGGAAGGGAAGTGGGGGCAGCCATGGGGGAGAGGGGAGGTTTCCTGGGCACCATGCAGGCCTCTAACCAGGACTCCAGTCGTGCCCTCTCTCCCCAGGCTACAGCCACCCTGCTCTCCTGAAGCTGATCCAACAGCCTCAAAATGCGGTGAGTCCCCGTTATGCAGTGTTTGTGCTGATCCAAGGGATCATTGGGCAGCCTTCCTTTGGAAACAGCCCATTCATTCATTCATTCAGTCCACAAATATTTATTGAGCACATACTATATGCTAGGCACCCGGAATGCCTTGGTGAGCAAAACCACAGAGTCCCACTCCCACATAAGCATTGGATTGCCTCCATACTAAGGGCTGCAGAATGAGGCAAACAGTTCCGTGTCGGCACAAAACAATGATCCTGGCGATAGTGGTTGACGTTTATCGAGAGTGAAATGTGTGTCAAACGCTGCGTTCGGCACTTCACAGCTGCAGTGTTGACTAGTCTATGAGACAGGGCCTGTTGTCATCCCCATCCTACAGATGAGGACACTGAGGCACAGAGAGGTTGAGTATTTGTCCAAGGTCACACGGCCAGAGGAGGTGCTGGGACTAAAACCCACAGGGCCTATGCTTTTTGGGGACTGAGGGGCCCAGGGTCAGGGAAGCCTTTCAGGGAAGTGACTGAAGGAGAAGCAGGTGCCTCCAGGGCCCCTGCAGGGAGAAGGGGGTGGGGGAGAGAGCAGCTGAAGAGGAGGAGGAGCGAGAGAAGACCGGTGGCCAGAGCCCAGCCGCAGGGGCCTGACAGCATGCAGACTTAGGGACCACGCAGGCCAGATGTCCGTCTCGGCACCGGTGCCAGGTGGAGAAGCGCTCCTCTGCAGGGGGGCCGTTCTGGGCACCGTAGGACGTTCAGAGACACTGCCAGCCTCCCCCAGTCCCTGCCAGGAGCATCCCTGTCTTCAGCTGTGAGAACCAAACCTGCCTGCAGACATTGCCGCGTGGGCCCCGGGGTGGGGGGAGAGGTGCCCCCAGATGAGCACCCCGCAGGAGAGGGGCAGGAAGCCACTGATCGGTCACACAAAACGTAACATACACAGAGACACATGTTCCCCCGCCAAGTGCACTGCTCAGTGGACCATCCCATATAACCCAGGGTTTCTCAGCTCTGCTTTCATTAGTACTTCCTTAAGGAGACTTTTTAGACGTTATTGTCCTAATTGTTCCCACCGTGGTGCAATGTTAACGCCACCACGTTTCCTATTGCTGCTGTGGCCAATTGCCACCAGTTTCAAGGCTTACAGCAACACCTGTGTATCGTGGCACAGATTTAGTGGACCAGGAGTCTGGGTAGGGTCTCACAAAGCAGACATCAGCTCTTAGCTAGAGGCTGCGGGCGGCAGAATTCACTCATGATCCTTCAGGTTGTTGGCACCTCATTGTCGTGGTTCCCGTGTGGTCCTTCTGTCCTCAAGCCAGCCATGGCTGGGCCAGTCCTCTCTGCCTGCCTTCTGTTTCTGCTCGTAACCAAGGGCTCCGTGGTTGCATTCAGCCCACCCAGGAAATCCAGAATTGTCTCCCCATCTGAGCAGATCCAGAACCTTAATCGTGTCTGCAAAGTCCCCTTGGCCACTTCACGCCTTCCCGGTGCGGGATGGGAAGAGGGCGTGGCATCCTCTTGGAGGCCCAGGTAGCACCTACGATACCCCTCTGCCGTGTGCTCCACATGGACCACATGGACGTCCATGCTCTCCACATCCCCGGGGTGGAGGTTTCTCACCCCCGCTGAGAATGCGTGAGTTGCACCTGGTCCCTGCAGCCCCCGCCCGGGCGCTGTCCCCTGACGTCTAACGGCCAGGTGCGTCTCTTCCACTCCGTGCGGCCGCGTACATGGAGTCCTGCAGCGTGTGTCTTGATCGTGCCTGACTTGTTTCCCCTGAAGTCCGGCTGCCGGATTCATCCCTGTGTGTAGCCACAGACCAGCCGTGTCCAGGGCTCATAGCCTAACCCTGCGTGCGTCCACTGCAGTGAACAGGCCCGTCCGACCGCCGCTGGGCTGTCGGATCGATCCCCCTGAAGCCCGCTGGGGAACCCTGGAGCCCGTATGCTTTGGGGACCACACGCGTGCCTGCGGCTGGCCACCGCTGGCGGGGCAGCGCTGCCCGCCCATCCCTCCCAACAGCGGCATGGGAGTTCCAGTTGCTCCACGTCCTCACCCACACCCAGTGTCTCCGCGGGGCTTCCGTTCTCCTCAGTGACACAGGGAATGTGACTCGTAAAGAGAGATCTAAGCCGAGCCGGCGAGCGCGATGGGAACCGACTCCCCGGGCTTGAAGTCTCGTCTCTCTTAACCCGCAGAGTCGAAGGTAACGGGAAGGCACCACGTGTCCCCCCTTAGAGGTGACTGTGCCCCGCAGGGAGGGGCTTCGGGACACGTCCCCCCCGCTTGCCGCCAAGTTCAGCGGCCGCTGGAGCAGACATGGGCAGCCCCCTGAAGGTGCCTGGCGAGCCCGTTCGGGAGGCTCCATGGGGATGTTTACATTCAAAGCCTGGTTTTGTTTCGAAACGTTGTGCAGATCCCAGATGCCTCGGCAGTTGGTGCTGAAAAAAATGTGTCAACAAACATGTCACACACATTTGCGGTGTCAGCTGCCTCCGGAGGCAGAATCATCTCTGAAAACACGTGATTTCAGGGGATGCCCTGCCCCCACCTGTCTCTGCCAGGAGCCCGGGAGACTCCGCTTCGTCCTCCCTTCCTCCTGCCCACTTCTTGCCTCTTGCCCTCACCCTGTCGGGACCGGCCCTGGCCTTGCGTGTCCCCAGCAGCCCCTCTCCACCAGCTCCTGCACCCCAGCAGGCCCAGGCTCACCTCCTCCGAGCTGCGCCTTCCGTGGAACTCTTTCCCGTACCCCCTGCCTCTGGGACGCACCCCAGTTCCCCCCCACTTCAGAGGCAAAGCCCTTGGTGGTCCGGCTCCTGCTTCTTTAGCCCTATTTCTGGACTTTTGTTCAATCATCAATTACTGATTGAATCCCTCCTGCATGCTTGGGCGCTGCTCTGGGTGCTGGTGAGGTCCTGGAGGTCATTCAGTCTGGACCTCAGTCTGTGCTGACCTTCTTGTCCTGCAGAAGTCTGGGTTCACCAAGTGAAAGGAACCCCCTGGCACAGTGTTAGAGAAGTGGCAGCTATCATCAGCTCAGTGAGGGGCGGCAGTGGGGACACCTGGGGCACCAGGATGGGGGACCACTGGCTGACATCCTGGGTCTTCCAAGTTCTTGGCTGGAGATGCACTCAGCTGGTGATCGTGGTCCTCTGCTCGTCAAGGGCAGGTTCCCCCCAGGTCACTGAAGTCCTACAAGGAGGCCAATCAACCATTTTGTACCCCAACCACATCACCGTTAAATTCTAGTGTCATTACTTCACGTGGCTGCGGAAGACAAAGCTGAGGCCCCTGGATCTACTTTCTGGGTTCCAGTTCCAATTTCTTACGTCACCAGGGCCACTCGTGACACCGCCCACTGTTTGCACCACGGTCAGTGCACAATCATTGCACTGAGTGATGGGAGCGGCCTCACATCTGAGACACCTGGGAGTGTGGAGCTGCTCAGCTCAGACACATCCCTCCACCGTGACCCCAGGCCCGTCCACTTGCGTGACCCTTCACCTCGACTGAGCTGCTGTCTCATCGCATGCTCGGGGGTCTCACTGGCCCCTGGCAGGCACCAAGGGAGGAGTCCCTATTTGGGCAGATAAGGGCTCTGAAGACCAGAGAGGTTTAGCCTGTGCCTCAGATTGCACAGCCACTTAAACCAGAGCCCATTCTCTTCACACTGCACTTTACGACTGCTGAGTCTGAGAGCAAGGGTTCTAGAAACCTGTCCTCATTTGATTCTGTTACCCAATGTCCCAGATAATCTTCTGTTCTCAATGTCACGCTTTGTTGAACAAGAACACCACCCCCACATCCTCCCTGGTCCCAGATAGGCAGTGAAGCTGCCAGCCAGCACAGCCATCCCTTCCATGGCCGCTCCCCCCGCTACCAGCCATGGCAGCTCGCCTTGACCCTGACCTCACGATGTCCTTGATTTCTTAGGAGCCCCACGAACAGCTCAGAGCTAACAGAAAATGCCCCTCAAAGGTCCCTACAGGCCAGCCAATGTCTCTGGGCTGCACCATACAAACTCGTATGCTGCATTAACATTTTTGGGTGGAGGCTGCCTGCAGCGTCTGGCAAAGGATGGACTCTGAAGTCGGCAGGTCTGCTTTGAGTTGTGCTTCTGCCCCTTCCTGTCTGTGTGACTTGCAGCAGGTTGCTTCACCTCTCTGGTCCTCCGTTTTCCCAACACTACAGTGAGGAGGGTTAACGTCCCCACCTACTTGCCCTAGACTCACCCAGGTGGTCACAGAGCAGAAAAAATAACAGAGTATGAATCTGCCCCGATTTCTAGCAGTCCAAGCTGAATCCCAAGGCCGCCAGGAGGCCTCCTCCGTCTGCAGCGATGGTGCTGTGTGGATTCATGCACTGATGATGTCTGAGAGAGAGGACCCCGAGCGGTCCCCAGGCCCAGTCGTTACCCCCACTTTTAACTAGGTGATGTGACAGCAGACTAGCTCCAGATGTACAGACGAGGTGCAGACAGCTCTCACCTGCCTTTCACCACGTTCACCCAGTGCCAGCACCTCCCTCTCCGCAGCACCACGTCCAAACTAAGAAATCAACAGGGGCACGTTAGGTAGTGCAGACCTCGTTCAGACTCCCCTGCTTTCCCCAATAACGTCCATATTTGCTTTCAGGATCCAGTCCAGGATGCCACTTTGCACTTAGCCTTTTTTAAAACCCAAATCCTGGCAACCTCGTTGTTTACCCATGGTGCAGACCCTCCCTGGACCCGTCCCGAGCCCTGCCTGGGGCACTCTGGACCTCCCGGGGGGCGAGGGCTCCGGTCTTACCCCATCTGAGCACACAGCCTCACCCGCGTGGTCAAAACTTCTCCCGCGGTCGGCGTCTTTCCAGAGTTAAGTGTTCTCCTTTATCCTCACTTTAAAGCAAGTCTCTGCAGACCAGCCTGTGGAGAGATTTGGGACCCTTGGCCTGGTGTGTGCCTCCAACCCTGTCGCCTGGGCGGCTGGTTGGGCACGCCTGTTTCAAAGCCATCGGGCAGGGAGGGGCTGGTTTTCTTCAAGAAGGCAGCCTCCCGAGTGTCGGACTCATCCGTTAGGCCAGAGGTTGTTCTAAGAGAATTTAAGAATGCAGACACAGGACACGGCGGCACCCAGATAGTCCTCCAGCCCCTGTGTAGTCCGTCGCCCCCCAGCCCCTGGCAACCGTGCGCTGCTCTGTGTCCCCCTAGTTTTGCCTTTTCCAGAATGTCCTATGAAGGGAACCATGCAGCGCATAGCTCTCTGATTCTGGGTTCTTTGGCTCGGCGTGGGGACTTTGAGATTCTTCCGTGTCCCTCCATGTCAGCGCGCACGTCGGTAGATGGTTCCTTCTAGTGCAGAGCGGTTTCCCGTGGCCTGCAGGTATCACTTCACTCACCCTACCCCGGCCGAGGGACGTGCGGGTCATTTCCACGTTTTGGCAAATAAAAATAAAGGCCATCGAACACATTCCCGTACACTCACGTCCTTGTGTGGATGTGCGCTTTCATTGCACTTAGATAAATACCTGGGCGAGGAAGTGACGATGGATGGCACGCGTGTGTGTGTTGTAAGAAACAGCCACGCTGCTTCCCAAAGTGGCCGTGACCATGCACGTTCCCAGCAGCTGTGCACGGGGGTCCTAGTAGCTCTGCACCCTCGCCCAGTACTTGCTAGTGTCTGTTCCGGTTTTAGCCATGACGATGGGTGGATTTTAAATCTCGTAACTCTAGTTTAATTATAAAATTGTGATTTCATTGTAATTCACAGGAAGTGAAAAAGTAAAAAGTAGTACACAGGGTACCTCCTCCCGGCTTCGCCCAGCGGTAGCATCTTCCAGAACTACAGGGCAGTATCACAACCAGGAAACAGGATGGTACTTTTTTACACCCAGAGCAACCCTAGTGGATTTCTCGAGAAGTGGGCCGTTCCCAGCACTTAGCGAACAGCCATCTGAACACACCCGCTGGGACAAGCTCTCGGTTGGTCTCTGGTCGGCAGGGAGCGGGGTCAGGACTGAGAAGTCACTGGCCATCTCCTGCCTTTTTGCAGAGCACATTCATCAACAGACCTGCCCTCGGAATCCTTCCTCCGGAGAACTTCGTGGAAAAGCTGCGGGAGTCCTTGCTCTCAGTGAGTTCTCGGGAATAGCCCAGCCCTGCTGGGACCCGCCTCTGTCCTCCAGCCCCGCGGGGAGGGGGTGCCAGCAGGGGGAGGAAAGAATCGAGAGCCTCCCCTTTGATGATGGGGTGTGTCTACTTCAGTCTTGCTCTCGGGCTGTTTTTTTCATGAGGAGCATTTTTAATTTTCCTTTTGAAGAAAAGAAGAGATCCCTTGTGTGCCTGGAAAAGGAAGCAGGGGAAATTAATATTTGTTCGGAGATTTGCATGTTATTCACTCCTTCCCGACATTTCCGTTTTAGTGGTTATGACAATTAAAAGTCATTCTAAACCTCAGCTTCCCCCTCGTAAAACGTGGGCATCCAAGGGGATGGCGGGTGTGCCGGGCAGGAGGGTCTGGGCTTTTCTCCGTGGCTTCTTCCTCCCTGCCCTCCAGCTTCCGGCCCTCCCTGGGCTTCTCCACCATGCCCTGGAAAACCCAAGTCCCTTCTCTCAGTGCTGCTGCTCTTGGGACATTCCTGGATCCCTGCCAGCACCCCACAGCCGCCGGTGCCCAGCGCGGGCCCCTGCGGAGGCTCAGCACCAGTTAGGGGCACGTGGGAATCCAGACGGAGGCCGAGGCCACAGCTGTTTCTCTCCCTGCAGGTGGCTCCCAAAGGGATGTCCCAGCTCATCACCATGTCCTGCGGCTCCTGCTCCAACGAAAATGCCTTTAAGACCATCTTCATGTGGTATCGGGTGAGGTTTGGGGGATGAGCACTTGTACGCACATGCACACACACACACACACACACACGCACACAGGCTCCCTAGCCCCCAGCCACACACTCACCCCTTGTCCAGCTGTGCATCCCACCTGGCCACAGTACTGAACATCAGGTCCACTGTTAAAGTCCAGAGAGGGCCACTGCCTGGACAGGGCTTCCCAAGCATCCGATGGGCGGGGGGGGGGGGGGGGGGGCCCNACGGGCTTTCCTTGGCCTCACACACCCCATCTCAGCAGCTCTCAGTCGTTGCCGACAGCACAGTAACGCTCCTGAGTGTTCCTCTCCTTATGCTGTTGCAAGCTCGATGAACAGTCTCACACGTTAGTACAGAGGTGGACCAGTCAGCGTATACGATCATGGGTCTGAGCACAACATGGAAGCCCCTCCTTCCCCAGAGAGTCTCTGAGCAATTTTGTCTGTTCTGTTTTGTCAGAACAAGGAAAGGGGTCAGACGGGTTTCTCCAAAGAGGAGCTGGAGACGTGCATGATTAACCAGGTAAGCACCGCGGGCCCTTCCGCCCTGGCCGCTCCAGCTGGTGCTGGCGCACAGACCCTGGCCCTCTCAGGAAGGAGGCATCTCACGCAGCTCGGCACCTGTAACAAAATTCCACACACAGACTGGGCAGCTTACCCAACAGGTGTATTTTCCCGTAGTTCAGGAGGCTGGAGTCCAAGGTCAAGGTCAGTTCCATTCCCTGGGCCAGGCTCTCTGCATGGCCTGTGGACGGTGCCTTCTCACTCTGCCCTCACATGTCTGGGAGAGAGCAGGCCCTCTGGGATCTCTTCCTCTAAGGGCGCTGACCCCATCCCCAGGGCCCAACCCTATGATCTCATCCAACCCAGAGCACCTCCCAAAGGCCCTTCCTCCAAACGCCACCACGTTTCCACATGGGTATTTGGGAGGGACGCAGACATTGCATCCCTACCGAGGTCCCAAGCGTTCCCACTCCCTCGTTCATTCCTCTGGCGTCAAGGCTGAGTGGAGCCCTTCCTGACTGGCACTCATCAGTTTCCCAGGACAGCTGCCTGAATTTGACTGTCTGAGGAGCCCTTAATATACTCTCCAGAATCATCCAAAATGTTAGCACAAAGGGACATACAAGGGAGTTCACCCCATTGGCGGTTATAGTCTTGATAACCAGGAAAGATTGGGAACCAGCTATATATTCAGTAATGGGGAAAGGGGAATGGAACCCCAGTGGTCCACAGAGGTGCCAAGGAGGCCAGTGTGGGGGTGGGGGCACAGGGAGAACCAGGTGGGTAGACCCCAAGCTCCCAGCCAGCTTCAACCAGAGCAGGCCTGCCCTCCCCCATTCAGTGATTTAGACAGAGTGTCTGCTGCTATTAAAAAAAAAAAAAATCAAGCGCCACTGAATTCAATGACCCCCTGCATACATCCACAAGACTCTGCAAAAACAGTCACAAAGGGTTTCTCTTGCCCTGGAGACACACATGCTGTAATTTAGTGAAAACAGTGGAATGTAAATTGCATGGACCCTGTTGCTGTCAGCCACGTAAATAAACACACAGGAGATTACTGGAAGAAATCCTCCTAATATATTTACAGTGGGTTGCCTCTGGGTGGTAAGATTGTTTTTAATTTCTTCTCATGCTTCCTTAAGTTTTTTCCCCCGATCCACCCCTTTCCCTGTGTTCATACGAACCTCCATAAACTTAAGCATTTTCTTTTTCCTTCTGGCCATCTTTAAAAACTGGATCATCCCCTCCCTCCTTCTCACCTGATCCCCATGGACATCCTGTTCCGTCAGCTTTTGTAGATCCCATTGCTCACGTTTAGTGGCTGCATCAGGGGACAAACAGGGAAAGTGACAGGAAGGGTATTCCAGAGTTCGCTCGGGGGACAGCGAGGGGGGGGTTGGTGCTTTTCCCCGGGGCTCTCAGGGACCCGGAGGAGATCAGCCAGCCCAAGAAAACGTGATGTGAGCCTCCCAGGAACTCTGGGTCCCCAACAGTCTGCATGAAGCAGCTGGAAATGCGTCTGGCCCGGTGGGAAGTGAGGCTGCTGTGCCATCACCTGGGAGTTCCTGCGTCCCTCCTGACCCCAGGGGCAGCCTCCCCGTAGGAAGAGGCTGCCACTCTGGCCCCAGCCCACAGACCGCTTCCAAAGGCCCGGAGCGCTTCTGGTGAGATACACAGTCCAGCCTCGTGTCCCGGGAGACACCTGGCCCCCCGGAGCGGTGGAAGCCAGAGCAGTCTGGTCGCAGGAGGAGTTCAAAACTCAAAAGCCCCAGCAGCCCAAGACAGGCATTGGGCCCTGGGGCAGCGTGCCACCCAGCCTTTAGGCTTGGCCACCTGCTGTGGCCACCGGAGGAAAATGGGCCCAGATGATGCAGAACTTGTGAGAAGCCAGAAGTTTAGATAGTTACATGAAATGTCTTGATTGAAAACATTTTTACTTTAAGGGCAAAACGATCGTCTGTGGGCTGGGTATAGACCTTAGGACTCAGTGTGTCACTCGGTCCTGAGAAGGGGCTCGGGTTCTTCTGATAGACGGGTGTGCTCTTCTAGGCGCTTGGGGTCAGCGGTACGGTCTCCCAGCCCTACGACTGACTGACCACCACTGTTTCTTGGTCCTAGGCCCCCGGCTGCCCTGAGTACAGCATCCTTTCCTTCATGGGCGCGTTCCACGGGAGGACCATGGGTAAGGAGGGGCCGGTGTGATCCCCTGCTGGCAGTTAGACTGCGATTAACAGCAGCAACCGCAGTGATAGTCGCCTTAGATCCCACCTTGGCGTTTTCACATAGTATCTAATTCCACGCCGCTCTCTGCAGAGCAGGGATTATTTGCAGGTGTGCAAGCCGGGGCTCGGCAAGGAAGGAACATGCCAACGCCAGCCAGTGGCACAGCCAGGATTCAGACCCTGGCTCCATGCCTTCAGAGCCTGTGCTGAATCTGCAGTGAATCAGAAAGTAAAGTGTGCACACACACACACACACACACACACACACACACACACACACACAGAGGTTCTGCTTCGGCATCAGGGTGTCACAGGAACTCCAGGCAGCAGGCCTCCCTGGGTGTGGGAAGATGTGGCCTGAGTTGCCCGTGATCTCGTTTTTGAAGACTGTTCCTCCTACTTCCCCAAGCCCAACCGCCTTCTGTTTTGCTGGCCTAGGATGCTTAGCGACCACGCACTCCAAAGCTATTCACAAGATCGACATCCCTTCCTTCGACTGGCCCATTGCACCGTTCCCACGGCTGAAATACCCTCTGGAAGACTTTGTGAAAGAGAACCAGCAGGAAGAAGCCCGCTGTCTGGAAGAGGTAACACTGCCCCATCTCCTTACCCCCGGGGAGAGGCACGCAGAGTTTGCTGCGACCTGCGTGGCGGTCCCTGGCAGAGACGAGGGGACAGAGAGGTCTTGTGTCCCACATTCCACACCAGGAAAAGGAATGGGACACCTTGATTTTGCCTCCTGGCATCCATCACCCCATTTCTGGTACTGATTTCTGTATCATTTAAGTTTCTTTGGGGGCAAGCTTCGCTGGCTCCAAAACGAGAGGCTTTATGAGAATACCAATCAGCCCAGGGAAAAGGTAGACGCCTGGGACCCTGTCATCCACTGGTTTTCAGCCTGCTGCCAAGTCTTAGGGCCGCTCTGGGGTTGCAGTGGGGGCAGGGGAGGGACTGAGGACGGGCAGCCCCGATGCTGCGCCTCTGGCACAGCCTTCCTTTGCAGTCTTCCTTCGACCTGCTCTGCACGTTAGTTTCCATGTTAAACTCTGGAAGGACTCTTTGCTGGGGAAAAGACAGTGGAAGGTCTTCATGCTTGGAATCTGAGCTCAAATGAGGCTGGTTTGAGGCTGCTTTGGCTCTTAGACATGTCATCCTTTTCGATCACTTAATAATTAACACGACTGCATGTGAAGCAAGGTGCTAGGTGCTGGATACTTCATGGCAAAGAAGAGATGAGAATGGAGTCCAGTACAGCCCTGTCCAATAGAAATATTTAGCTACATGTGTAATGGAAGTTTTTCTAGAAATCACCGTTTTTTAAACAAATACATCTGAGATTTGGCACAGAAAGGACTCTCCTACCAGTATCACGCCGACGATACAGTAGCCGTAGTCTCGTACTTGCGGCGGAGGCGGCAGCCCCTTCCCTTACGCCGGGCCCTATGCTGGGTGGTCTCACTCGGTCCCTCTGTGGCCCGAGTCCTTAGTTTCTCCCCCGCAGCTGCTAGCACCAGGCACAAGTAGGGCACATTCCCACCCACCCGAGCGCCTCTAGATGGATGCCACAGTCTCCACCGGAAGCACACACAAATATATGTTAGGCATCACTTCCGGGGGAGGGAGGACACCCGCCCATCCAGGATGCTGCCCTACTAGAGCTTCCGCCGACCTCTGTTACTTGCCCCGGGAATGCAGGTAGAAGATCTGATAGTGAAATATCGGAAAAAGAAGAAGACAGTGGCTGGGATCATCGTGGAGCCCATCCAGTCGGAGGGCGGAGACAACCACGCGTCTGACGACTTCTTCCGGAAGCTGAGAGACATCTCCAGGAAGGTCAGTGCATGGGGTTGGGGCTGGTCGGAGCCATGGGCCCTCTCCAGCTGGTTTTCCAGAGCAGAGGGTTAGCTCTGGAGTCCTTGCGCGTGTCCAGATGGTCACAGGCTGCCTGGCGGCCTCGCAGGTAGGGGCGTTGGAGACCGGCAAGGTCGGGAGTTTGTCCCTAAAATCTCACTCCAGAACCAGCCTCCACCCTGCCATGTTAGTCAGGACTTTCCCAATCCAGGGATGCCTGGGAAGGCCTCAGCCTCCTCCCTTTCTCTCTACAGACCCCACCTCATCTTTCAGCCCACTGTGGTCCACACTGCACAGAAGCAAAGTGAGCAGACTCTAGACTAACAGCCCATGTTTACTTTAACATCTCGTGCGCGTGCAACTGGCACATCCAGCCAGTAAGACAGGAGCTGCTCTAAACACAAATATTCAGTAACTAGCAGTCGGGGTGGTGAGCGGAAGTGGCAAGCAGGACAGCTGGAGCCTGGCAGGCAGGACTGGGCCTGTGCTGGGACCCCCAGCTGCAGAGGAAGCCCTCGTACTCATTCGGGGCTGAAGCTGAATGCAGCGTTGCTGGGCGTGGGTTCAGGGCGTACTCAACGTTACGGCCCTGCTCTAGCTCAGCAGTCCGAGGACAGGTTCAGGTCAAGCTCCAGTGGAGCTGCTTGGCCCAGGAGCGGGGGCCTGGTTCGCAGACCAGAAGGCAGTGCGTCTCTGGCTGGATGCTGGTTGACAGTGGTGGGAGTTGATTTGCTCCTTCTCTCCCATCTCGACCAGCACGGCTGTGCCTTCTTGGTGGACGAGGTCCAGACAGGAGGGGGCTGCACCGGCAAGTTCTGGGCCCATGAGCACTGGGACTTGGCCGACCCCGCAGACGTGATGACCTTCAGCAAGAAGATGATGACCGGGGGCTTCTTCCACAAGGAGGAGTTCAGGCCCAATGCTGTGAGTAGCCACCTGCCCTGGCTCACTCCTTTCTCTAAACCAGGAGCTGAGTGGACACCTACCAGGTCACACAGGGCCCCTGACACCCACGTCTTACTGGTGTAATCACGAGTGGTCATGATCCCCCAGCTCTGTGCAGGGCAACTTCCTCACAGCCCACTGTCAGTCTCCTGACTTCCGTGTGCCCATGTGATAATGTTGTTAATAGCTGCTGCTTTCAACGGAGCATTTGCTCTGTGGCTGGCCTAGTTCTAAGTACTTCTCATGTCCTTTTAATCCTTGAAACAATCTAACCAAGTAGGTGTTATTTTTCTCTCCTGTTTTGCCAATGAAGAATCAGGCATGGAGAGGTTAATAAAGTTGTCCAAGGTCACACAGCCTGTTAAGTGACAAAACCAGGATTCAGACGAGGAGCCCACGCTCTAAACCACTACACTGTACTGCCAGATATACACAGGAGTTCTCATACACACACACACACAGTTATCAGGGGCCTGGGATCTTTTCTTCCACTCTTCCTGTATGTGCTTTCCACCCTCAAGATCGCCTCACAATCCAAAATCACCGCTGGAGCTCCAGTCATCACATATCACTTCTAGGCAGTGGGAAGGATAAAGGAGGGAAGGGCAAAGTGGCCCCCTTCTTGTCTTTATAAAGCAGCCTTCCCAGAAGTCCCACATTTCTGTTTCTCACACTTTGACTAAGATCTGGTCACATGTCCACTCCTGTCTGCGAGGGAAGTTTGTTTTAGTTGGCTGCCCTGACACCTGAATAATTCATGGAGGAATAAATCAGTGGTCATTGTGAGTCAGACTGCCATCAATCCACTCCTGACTCCCCATCTGTATTTTCCAAGACAGATCACTTAACCATTCAGAACATTGGCTCCTCTTCTATAAAATGAGGATTATAGTCATTAAAGGCCAACTGTTGTGGTTGCCACAGGACTGAGGGATTGTCCAGGGCAGGGGCCAACTTGGTCTCCCTAACAGTAGCAGCTAGCTAGAGGGTTGTTGTTTCGGAAAGAATTCAGTTAGATGACGTGCGTACCCTCCCTGGCCTTGGTAGATGCTCACTGGGCTCGTTCCTCTCCTCCTAAGAACGGACACATGTGTCTGAGGGAAGCGGGGGGCCCCTCCAGGGTGTGCCTGTGTATGAACCCTTCCGACACCCTGTGCCTCATTGCAGCCATACCGGATCTTCAACACCTGGCTGGGGGACCCGTCCAAGAACCTGCTGCTGGCCGAGGTCATCAACATCATCAAGCGGGAGGACCTGCTGAGCAACGCGGCGCACGCTGGGAAGGCCCTGCTGACGGGGCTGCTGGACCTCCAGGTGCCCCTCCGCTCCCCCGTCCGTGGCTCCCCACCCTCCGGGGCGCCATCCGGGCTCTGTTTCTGCGGGCTCCGCCCCTCCCCCACTCCCAGTCCCCGACTCTGTCAAGTTCACGCATCTGTCGCGTGGAAAGCCTCGCAAACACACCCCGCCCACGTTCCCCGCCATGCGTCACGTCGTCTCGTCACCTCGTCCCTCGTGGCTGCTGTCCCCTCACATGAACCACTCCACCGCAGCGCTGTCTCACGGGACGAGCCCCAGGAGTGATTTTAAACGTTCTAGGGAGCAGACCGACAGTGAAAAGGAGGCGAAGTTAGTAATAATGTATTTGACTTAACCCTTCACGTCCATACGATGATTTCCACCTGCCGTCAATACAGAGAAGAGTCACTGTGGGGTGTTGTCTTCTCTAGGACTTGGAGGCCCGGCCCGGGCCTTCCACGCACAGCACGGCCTACTTGCACTTGCCACATCTAGCGCAGCTCTCGGTTATCACCCCTGGTCTTTGTCGTGTCGTGCTCCCCGCCCGCCACCCTCCCGCCACTTAACACGCATGCATGCACGCACGCACACGCGCACGTATGCACACACACACACACACACACACACACACACACACACACACACGGGACTCTCCCAGACGGGGCGGGCCGGTGGGAGCACAGCCAGCTCAGGAGCTGGAGGTCCGCTGACCTTCCGCAGCTGACGGTCACAAAGAGCCCTTTTGCCGGGAGCTCGAAGATCCAGTTGCCTGTGACCTGAGCAGAACCACCAAGGGGTGATGGCAGGGGTGGTGGGGAGCGGGGTCTGTCAGTAGTGGTAACAGCCTCCGTTTATTGAGTGCCTGCTGCATGCCCGGCCTGAAACGGGCTCTCAGACACCCGTGGGGTGAAGTCCAACAGCGATATGTGAGTGTAGACACTGTTACTATCCCAATTTTACAGATGAGGAAACTGAGGCGTGGAGGGGCCATTAGTGTGTCCAAAGTGACACAGCTTCCATATGGCACCCGTGGGGCTGGAACCTGACTCTGGGGGGCTTCAAAGTCCACGTTCTGGGGGCGCCCAGGTGGCCCAGATGCTGACGGGGTGCATTGTGGCTGTCAGAACAGCTGACCTCCAGCCAGTCAGCAGGTGCCCGAACAGGCAGAGGAAGTGCTGCGGCGACTTCGAAGCCTCAGTTTCCCCACCTGTGGAGACCAGATGGGCCCTCCTCTGCTCGCGGAGCATGCATGTAACTGCCTGGCACCCATATGGGCCCTTAATACCGCCAGAACGCGGCTTTATCTCCACTTTGCACCAACGAGATGACACGTGCCCCTTGGCTCTGCCCCCACTGCCCTGAGATAATGTTTTTTAAGATTTATTTATTTATTTATTTATTTATTTATTGGACAGAGAGAAAGAGTGCATGAGTGCATACATTGGGGGTTGGGGGCAGAGGGATAGGGAGAATCGATCCCACAACGCTGAGATCATGACCTGAGCTGAAATCATGAGTTGGATGCTTAACTGACAGAGCCACTGCCCTGAGATTATTTGGGGTCACACAAGCCCTGTTGATTGTCCTTCCTTCGCATGAACGATGGATAGAGAAGAACAAAGATCTTCCATGGCGAGTGACTGCGGTAGCTTCCTCGGGCTGCTGGAACAAATGGCCACAAGCTGGCTGGTTTAAAACAAGAATTGGTTCTCTTACTATTCTCGAGACCCAAAGTCTGAAATCGAGACAGCAGCGTACGTAGTGATTCTTTCTGGAGGCGCGGAGGGAGAATCCACCCCACGCCTCTCCCGGCTTCTGGGGGCGGCCAGCAATCCTGGGCGTCCTCCGGCTTCTGGGCGCGCGTTCCGTCCGGCCTCTGTCTCCGTTGTTCCCCGTGTGCCCGCGTCTCTGTCCGGATCTCCCTCCTGTAAGGATGCCAATCCTAATCCAGTGTGACCTCCTCTTCACTAACTGCATGGGCCAAGACTCTACTTCAAAGTAATGTCACATTCACAGGTTCTAGGTGGACGTGAATTTGGGAAGGGGCACACCCTTCAACCCGCACCCAGTCTGGGAGCCTGGAGTGAGGACGAGCTTCCTCTCCTACCAGAATCACAGCTTTTCTAGAAGTGCTGATAAGGATGGCTAATGTCCTTGAGCACCTGCCCAGTGCCACGCCCTGTGCCTGACATAGAAATCTTGTGTGGCTAAATCCCCACCACGCCCGTGGGGGGCAAGAGCATTTACAACCTTTGGTTTACAGAAGAGGAAACTGAGGCACAGGCCACTTATGTGACTGGCCCCAGGGTGCTCCAGGAGAAAGAGGCAGAGCGGGGTTTGGACTCGGGACTGGGTGTGTACCGAACCAGAGCCCGTAACCCCACAGCTGTCCTGCCGGAGCTGCACAAGCCCAGGCCAGACCCCGGGGGCATGTGAGGAGCTGCAGTCACAGCCCGGCTGCTGGCCTGGTGACCGGCTTTGATGCGGCCTTTTCCCCCATTGCAGGCCCGGTACCCCCAGTTCATCAGCAGAGTGAGAGGACGAGGCACCTTTTGCTCCTTCGACACTCCCGATGAAACCATACGGAATAAACTCATTTTAACGGCCAGAAACAAAGGTAAGTGAATGGGACTGGAAGCTGAGCTGCATCAGGGACCCAGGCCACCTGGGGAGGGTGCACCGTGGGGCACAGGGCAGCAGGGAGTTTGAGGGGCTGAAAATAGTCTGGGTGCTCTTCTCAAGGGACGGTGGCCGGGGGGATTTCCTTATTCATTCACTTGATATTCACTGAGAAGGTGAGTTACACCAACAAAGGAGATAATTGAGATGATGAAGGAACTAGACCACCAGGGGCCCTTCCTTCAAGGAGCTCACGGTCTAGCGTGAAGGGGACACATGTGAGACGGTGTTTGATAAGCCATCGGTTGCAGTTTTGCATCCTAGGAAGAAGGGAAAGGGGCTAAGAATGGAATAGCGGCGGGGCAGTGTCAAGACCAGGAAATCAGGGGAGGCTTCCTTGAGGAAGAGGCATTTTACCTTAAGTCTAGCCGGATGAGCCGAGGCTGGCCAGGTGAAGGTGGGGAAGAGCGTTTGGGCAGAGGGAGGGGCTTGTGCAATTACCTGAGGCAGGATGGAGCCAGAGGCAGAGAAGCCCCTGGAATGGGTGTGAGGAGGGGCCACGAGGCACACGTCACGTGGGCCTGTGGAGCCCGTTGAAGAGTCCCAGCTTCTTCCTGAGCTATGGGAAGCCATGGCAGAGGCGCAGTGCGGTCAGAGAGTGCAATCGGAGGGCCTGAGATGGCCCCTTCCTTGCTCCATCTCAGGATTCCCGAGGGCAGGGGTGACGCGCCCCCTCTTTAACAAGAGAAAGCTGAGTTTCGGGGGTACTATGAGACCTGGACCAGGATACCCAGCTCGTCAGTGCTGAAGAGGCCCTTTACAATCAGCAGGCCCAACCCTCCCGGCGACAGCTCTGCCCCTCGCACCTGCCGCCGGCCTGCCTGCGCTCTGCCATTTCCGTTTGCTTCTTTCCTTCCTGATCCCACCGCGAGTTTCTGGAAGGCAGGTCTCAGCAGCCCTGCTTCAGGGGCAGCAGAGCAGGCATTCGAGGTGGGAGGGAAAGTGGGAGGGAAAGTGGGAGGGAGAGAGAGAACGGCCGGCGGGCTGGGTGGAAGGACAGACGGAAGCTGGACGGAAGGAAGACGTGCCACGGGCGGCCCCCCCCCCCGGCGGCCACGATGTGGCTCCGTGCCCAGGCCGCTGACCCCCCCTCCTGCCTCTGCTTTCAGGCGTGGTGTTGGGAGGCTGCGGGGACAAATCCATTCGGTTCCGCCCCACTCTGGTCTTCAGGGATCACCATGCGCACCTGTTCCTCAATATTTTCAGCGACATCTTAGCAGACTTCAAGTAAAGAAGCCATTTCCACTACGCTCTGAGAAAGCCCCGATCTCAACTGTTGTCAAATTGATTAGTTTGCCTAATTCATGTTTTCACTTAAAGTATCAGAGGCGAATGCGTAAACTGAAGGGTTCTTTGTGGGGAGGGGATGTTTGTGGTGGCTTCGGGGGGAGGGGACGGGCGGGAGGGGCTGGTTTTGATTTTCCTCCCTGCAGAGCCAATGACGCACATGGGTCTAAGCCCAGAAAGTCTGCGTGAGCCCTGGACGTCGTCTTCGGCGGGGCCATGAGGGTCCTGGCCATAGATGTGCCCACCTTGACCCCAACAGTTTCTTTGGAAGCCAGGCAAGGGAATGACAGCTGCTCCCGGGACTGGTGGCGGGGACTTCTGGGTTCCGGTCCCGCTTGAGCGCCATATCGTGTGATCGAGGATGCGGACCCCCCTCGCCCGATGCGGACTCCCCCTCGCCCGATGCGGACAAGCATGCTCTCCCCCTCCCGCCCGGCCCTGGAGCTCTGAGCAGGTCCCGTGCACAGTTCAGCGAAGGACAGGACAGATGGCACAAAGGCAGGACAGTAGGAACATTAGGCTGGAGCTTGCAGTGTGGGAAGGGGTCATTCCACTCAGTGCATCTGAGGATCCTCTAAACTGTGAATTCCGTCCTTGACGGGGCTTGGCCTTGAAGAATCTCTGGGTGGCATCGCCGGCACTTCTTACCACCTTCCATTCCCCCCACTCTGTCCCCTCTGTTCAATGTGATCCCAGTCCTCTGTTGGGGGGCGGGGGGGGGGGGCTGCAGCCTGAGCATCCACGGGGACACACAGGAGCCAAGAGGTCAGAAGCACAGGCCAGTGGCCAGGGAGTGGAAACCCAGGGCCTGGGGCAGCAGAGCCACCTCCTCCTGTCTCCTTGGGCATCTGGGGTCTGACCCGCGGACCCCTCGCCCCGGGGGCTCTTTCTCTACTCCCCTTCTGCGCAGCCCTCGCTGGACGGCAGAGCCGTGCGGAGCCGCTCTGGCGCGGGGAACCAGTTGCTGGGCTAGATTTCTTCTTGAGGGAAGCACTGTGACCTCCAGGCGCCAGAGTGCCGTGCAGAAAAGATTGCCTGTTGGTTCCAGGTGGTTTCCTTGTACTTGCCACTTCGGATTAGAGATTTCCCTGAAAGACAGGAGGGTGGAGCTTACCAGGCAGAGGAGATTTAAATGCTGAGTTGGACGGTGGCGGAGGCCAAGGGGCCTCTTCTGGAGGCGAGACAGTCTTGGAGCCGATCGGACTTCCGATGCTCCTACCAAGAGCCTCTGGCTGTCCCGCCGCCGCGGAGTGGTGTTTAGTGGGCAGACTCCGAGGCCCCGGGGAAGCGCTGCATCTCCCGCTGCCGACCCGGCTGTCTCGGGAGCCGGACACGGCGAGGTTTTTGGTTTGGCACTTTGCTCTTCTGATAATCATCATCCAAAGACCTCACACTGGTGGTGGTGGCTTCTTTTTCTGTTCTGCTGCCACTCTTCCAAGAGGTCCTCAACCTGTGTTTGTAGACAAGGAAAGGCACTCGCGTGTTGAAGAGACGCGGTCAGATCCGTGCATTCTCGCGCTCGCCGCATCTTGTGCGCTGTGCTAACCATGGCTTTTCGGGAGGACTCATGTCAGTGTAGGCTGCTTGCTCTGCCGGCTGACCGGAGGTGTCTGCCCGCCTCTCCGTGCAGGGTACCACCCGTTCGTACGGTCATCTGTTTATTCTGTCATTCCTTCATGGAACTTCCGCTAAGCCCCTCCCCTGTCCCAGGTGCAGCGCTAAGCACTAGGAGTACAACATGGTCCCTATTGTAAGGGACTCGCCTCTCATCTGGGACAACAGACTCTTCAACCAGCAATCCACGCCCAGCGGCAAGTGCTGGGACAGACATATGGGAACGTCGGGAAACCAGAGGGAGTGCTAGGCAGGCTCAGGAGGTTTCGGGGCAAAAGTAACATTTGAGCAGGGTTTGGTAGAATGAGCAAGAGTTCTCCAAGCAGACGAGTCCTCACGAGGACACGAGTCCTCACGAGTGTCGCAGAAAAGGGGACAGCACGTTCAAAGACACATCAGCTCACAGTCTCACACCTGCCCAGATTCCACAGGCAATATCCCAAGATCCAAGGCCTTATTTAACAAACAAGCTAGATGCAAACCGAACCATACTTCATTTATTGGCATAAGCAGGCTTCCTCTGCGGAACTTCAGCATTGGGTGCAAACATGTGGTAAGGTTCTCGGAGTCCAGAAGGTTTTCAGGCCAGGGCGCAACCAGAAACTCGTCTCTCTTCAGTGCAGAGAGTGGCTCTAAGTATTTTGTTCTCTCTCGCGGGGCAATCATAGAGAAATGAAATCGTTTTACCTGGAAAGTCATCTCCAGACTTATTCACTCCTTACCAAGGGAAGTTCCTTCTCGTGAAACCTTTTAAGCCATTTTTCAACACGCTCCTGTCGGCTCAGGGCATCACATGAGTTCCTGAGGCATCCTCTTTTGGGGGTGGGGGTGTAGCTGGAAGAAGTTCAAGGAAAAGACTCTCGGCAGGGCTCAAGATTGTAAGGGGAGAGGTGGGTACAGACGGGGAGCCCAGCCGACAGGTGGCTGACGAGGGCGGGCCCGCGGAGTGCTGCTGTGGCCAGCGGTCTGGGAATGGATCCATCTCCCATCAGTGCCATAGACTTTAGTTAACTATCTCTAGCAAGTCTTGTTACTTTTACAGAAAACAAGGTCCTGTGATAGCGAGTCTTAGCACATCCTCACTTTTATTATAATAAATGGGTGTTTTTTTATAATTTTTACTGACACTCAGTAACCATGCAAAATTGTGCACATTAATATACCTGTATATCTATGCCTATCTCTATATAAATATATACACACACACACACACACACACACATGGATCAGCTCATGGTAGAGAACCCCAGCTAGAGAGCACCACCGACTCACATATTCAAAGTGATCCTGTTTACAGTATTCTGTTGACAGTGCCGATAAATGATAAAGAGATTAACATGTCACAGTGTAACTGATGACCGTATGCACAATTCCGTGAATTAAATCTGTTTCCTGCGTTAATCAGTGTTCTTGATTAAAAAAAATTTATAATGGAAATATCAGCATGAACGTGGCCTTTTTGGGGTTGGAAACAGTTTAGTGAAGTCATTGTCTGAGAAGTACATATTAAACACCTATTATATACTGCTTAGGGAGGTCTTGGGGGATTACTCTGCCTGCATAAGTCTGCCTTGGGCTCAGGAAGTGCTGTGAGGCCATTAACCTCCCTAGACCTCATCGAGGACTTACCATGGGACAAGGGCACAGGGGTGGACAGAGCGTGGCCCTTACACTCAGCTCATCTTCCGGTGGGGCAGAAGTCACACCAAGCCAGCGTAGGGACCGGAATATAGGCAGACCCCGGAGGCTGTAGGGGCACAAAGCGCAGGACCCGAGTTGGGGTGGAAGTTAGGTCCCTGAGTTCCATCTTCAAGGTCGAGTGGGAACTGGTCCAGTGGCTCTGAGGAGGGATGGAAGGCAGTCCAGACTGAGAGCAAAGCTGACCGGAGACACGAAGACAGGGTGAGGGCAGGCATCCGGTGGTGTGATCACGGAGAGACCACAGGAGCCAGAGACCGGACCAAAGAAAACTGCGGTGGAGAAGGTCACCCACCATGCTGAGCGCTCCTGGAAGGACGGGGAGGCCAACAGACGAGTCAGGAAATCGGGGACAGTCCAGATGACTTGGCGGCTTGACCTGGACCGGGAATCGTGGACTCCCGCCTCACGAATGCTCCCAGCTGTATCAGTGACCCTTCTCACCTGTGAAACTGAGGTGTGGAGCTCATGGTTTTCCAGGTCTCCTCCATCTGGGACACTCAGCATGTCTGTAAGAGAATTGCCTTGGAAGGCAAGATTTACCATTAAAGGTGTTTTTAAAATTATCATATCTAGTAATGACAGTTATCATTTGTTGAGCATCTACTATGTGCAAGCATCTTCTGCGGGGGCTTTATAGTTTTTCTGACAAACCTACGAGCTATGTATTTGTATGCCTATTTTTAAGATGAGGAAACAAGCTCAAAGAAGTTAGGGGGGACTGCTTGGAAGCCAGGATCTGAAACACACAGGTGTATGAAAGGTGGCCTATTAGTGATAAACAGACGTGTGTGTACACACATGCAGTCGGCTAAGCATCGGGTGCGGGCAGGGACTGTCCTCCACTCCAGGACCTTCTCCACGGCCAGCCTAGCTGCCAGCCTGCCCACCCACCTTGGAAAGTCAACTTGAACTGGTCGGCATTCACGTGCGCTCTTAACATGACTTCCTAAAGTGGGTGGTGGAAGGCACCAAACCTCGCGGTCAAATACTTTGTTAAAAACAGACACAATTTTCTACTTTCTGTTTGCTTTCGGTGCTGGAGAGGCAGGATGCTGCAGAGGAAGGACCTAACTCTGCTGCTTTCTAGCTGGGTGACCTTGAGCAAGTCACTTCACCTCTCTGAACCTCCTCGGCAAAAGGCGGGCGCCAACAGCAATGCTCGCTCGCACTTACCGAATGCTCTCCTGGACCAGGCACTACTTTAAGTGTATTCCAGGTAGTCAGTCAGTCCCCCCAGCCAGCCGAGGTGGGTGCTTCGGTCGTCGCTGCTTCCCAGATGAAGAACCCAAGGCACACAGAGAACTTCTTGAACCGGTCACGGCTACAACGTGGCAGGACATACAGCGTCTCACATCACATATGGTTCCAAGGAACGATCTATTTCTGTCAACGTGAAGTTCCCACTCGTAGACATGAAGCCGACTTCCTGAAACGGAGACAAGCCCAACCCAGTCCTGGAGTATATCTCAACTGTTAATCAGGGAAATGGATGTTTTGTTACCAGAGTTGGTACAAACACGGCCAGATGGTATGGGCCCTGCCTGATTAACTGGGCAGGATTTTATAGTTGAATGCCACAGGATCAAAACAAGGCCATAAAGTTGGACTCTGCCTGGGGTTCAAAGGGACCTTATTGCTTTCCATGTGGGGACTCTCAAGTCCTGAAGTCACGAAGCAGCAGTGAAAGGAAAGCTCTGACCCCTGGCCATCAGGGCATTTACCCGACTGCGCCGCCCCACCCCCCGCAAGCAGCAAAGCCCATCGGAGCGCTGGGGAGTGCACTAAACGTGGTCCTTGAATGATGGAAGTCTTCTCTTTGGTACGCAGGGCAGGCGGGACACCAGCTCCCAGCTGTGCACACCGTGAATGCCCCTGGCTAGCGCCAACCTCACTGTGCTCTAGGGACCACATCTGCCTGCTCAAGTGGCTACAACAGAATACCACTGTTGGCTCACAAGCCCCTTTTGAGCTCCCTGGGTGCAAACTGGAACTGGCCCCCCCTACAGAGGGCAGGGCGAGACCAGAGAGAGAGACAAGCCACCCCACGTGGGCAAGGGAACTTAACTTACAAGGCTTGTCTCGGGCGGCTGCAAGATGAGAAGCTCTCCTAACCCACCTGCCAGAATCTTAAGAGTTTATATGGAGGACTTCACTGGGTTCACTGGTGTCCCCTGTGCAGATGGGCTCAGCACCACATCACTATGTCAAGGCTGTGTCCTTGGGCACCTTCCGGAAACAGAGAAGTCGGGTGGAAGAACAGGGGAGGGGGGCGAAGAGCCTTGGGCTGCCCGGGGCCAGTTTGGGGGTCAACTGGCAGTCATGCCCTCTTGATGTCCGCCCCAATCATCCTATACTGGAAGGCTTACATGGTAAACATGTATTTCTCACAGTTCTGGAGGCTGGAAGTCCATGGTCAGGTTCTTAGTCAGGACCTCTTCCTCCCTATGTCCTCACATGGCCTTCCTGGGGGAACACACACAGAAAGCCTCTTTATTTGTAAGGGCCCTGATCCCATCACGGGGACGCTAATCATCTCCCAAAGGCCCCACCTCCAAACACCACTACACTAGGGGTTATGGTTTCAACATTTGAATTTTGCCGGGGGGCGGGGGGTACACCTTCAGTCCCTAGCAAGTACCGTATGGAAACGGATGTGGTACAGACCACCCCATCCCCTGCAGCTAAATTATACGCAGCCCAGGGCACAGAGGCGCCCAGAGTCCCAACAGGTCTCAGCAGACAGGCAGGAAAACCACTCTAGAGGGGACAAACGCGACCATATCACCGATGATCTCCACGACTGAATGTTTCCCAACGTCAGCTCAGCTTCCAAGTCCATGATCATATCACCGATGATCTCCACAACTGAATGTTTCCCAACGTCAGCTCAGCTTCTAAGTCTGGAATGGGAATTCATGGTGGAGAAACTTCTCTTCACCTGGAAAGTGGACTTGAAAGAGACCTTGTTTTTTACAGCATTTTCTTCACTTGTTAAGACAGACAACATGCTCTATTGTAAAAAACATTATTAGACAGTCATAAAGTTGAACGTGGACATCTTCCCTCCATCCTGTCCACCTGCCCCACCCCCGACTGTAACCACTGTGAACAAATTAGAATCTACATGGCTTGTACTAATGCAAAAATAAGACCACACGAAACTGTATTGTTCTGTGACTTGCTTTTTCCACTCAGAGTTACCCCATGGTCACCTTTCCACATCAGCAGATGTAGTTCGACCTCATTCTTTTTTTTTTTAAAGATCTATTTATTTACTTTAAAGAGAGAACGTGTGCATGGTGAGGAGGGGCAGAGGGAGAGAGTAAGTAACTCAAACAGACTCCTCACTGAGCATGGAGCCCAACACGGGGCTCAGTCCCATGACCAGGAGATCATGACCTGGGCCAAAACCAAGAGTTGGATGCTCAACTGACTGATCCACCCAGGCGCCCCCCAACATCATTCTTTCTAAGGGCCATATAATAGTCCATAGTATGGTTCTACCAACATTTATTCACCCACGTTACCTACTAACAAACACTCAGTTTACTTCCAGTTTTGTCACTGCTGGTCATTCATTTTGCTATTAGAAACATTCGGTGAACATCCTCGTAAGCCTGCTTGGGTATTTCTATTAGATTATTGTTCTGGCATTGTCACCAAAGTGGGGGAATCGCCAATATATCCACCACCTGAATCTAAGGACCACTCCTATCTCCTGAGAAGCTGCTTTATCATCTGCATGGCTTTCAGGAAGGGTAAATCCCAGTGATTCTTAGAAGTCGGGGTGCCTTGGAATTACCTAGGAAGCATAAAAATTCCAATACCCCAGGGGCACCTGGATGGCTCGTTGGTTCAGCGTCTGCCTTCAGCTCAGGTCATGATCTCGGGGTCCTGGGATCAAGTCCTAAATCGGACTCTCTGCTCAGCAAGGAGCCTGCTTCTCCCTCTGCCTCTGTCCGTGCTCTCTCTCTCTCTCTCAAATAAATAAAATCTTAAACACACACACACACACACATGCACACACCCGGTACCCCAGCATCTACCAGAATCCGCAGGGGTCACGCACAGGGGCGTCGGCACATCTCACAGGTACTGCCCTCCTGGTGCACCGCAGGAGCCCTAGGGTGGTCAAGTGAAGATATGTGGTTCTGGCTCGGGAATGAGGATGGAATAACCATTTGCCGTGTGCCCTCTGCTGGTTCTGTGTGAGCAGACAACACATCGAAATGGAGGTTCTTTCCTGCCCCAGCCGGGGAGAACAGGGCTCTCACCCCCAGGGTGGGGAGGCTTCAGGGCAGCGACTATCCACTGGGCCACACGTGAGAATCACCCGGGGAAGCCTGACAATTGCAGTGCCTGGTCACAGCCATGGGCAGTGATATATTTTTTTAAGATTTCATCTATCTGACAGCAAGTGCAAGCAGGGGCAGTGGCAAGCAGAGGCAGAGGGAGAAGCAGGCTCCCCGCTGAACAAGGAGCACAATGCAGGGCTCCATCCCAGGGCCCAGGGATCCTGACCAGAGCTGAAGGCAGACTCTTCACTAAGCCGCCCAGGCGCCCCGGGCAACCACGTTTTTAAAGAGCTCTCCAGGGCATTCTGCACATGGAGCCAGAGCTGAGAACCTATTCCTCAGGCAAAAAAAATGGCCCCAGGAACATGAAGTCTGGAGGCATGAGTTACTCGGGTGTTTTCTGTCCTGATAGTCTATTTCTGAGATTCCCAGCCTGGCTGCATTTCAGAATCCGCTTCAGGCTTGTCAGAAACATTCTGGGGACCCCTCCCAGGCATAACCAGAATCTCCAGGAGTGAGGTTCGCTCAGGTAATAGCTTATAACCAGACCAACATCAGGGGTTATTTGAGTTAATTCTTGTCTTTAATGAGATCAAAGTCAAATCATTAACACCTCTTAAGACATTTTCTAAGGGTGCCTGAGTGGCTCAGTCAGGTAAGGGGCTCCGTGCTCAGCGGGGAGTCCGTGGCTCCCTCTCCCTCTGCTGCTCCCCCTCGCTTGTGCTCTTGCACACACACACGTTCTCTCTCAAATGAACAGATAAAAGAAATCTTCAAAAATAAAAATAAATAAAGGATCACGCTGATGATCTCAGGGTCCTGGGATGGAGCCCTACGTCGGAGTACCATGCTCAGCGGGGAGTCTGCTTGAGGATTCTCTCTCCCTCTGCCCCTCCTGCCACTCGTCCTCTAGGTCTAAATAAATAAATCTTTAAGAACTAAAGCAAAAACAAAGGATCACTCTGGCTGCTGGGAGCACAGACTCTAGAAGGGGAAGGATCACGGAAACAGCAGGTTGCAACAATGCAGAGGAGACGTGAGGATGGTGCAGACCAGAATGGCAGGGGTGCACACGGGGAGCGGTGATCAGCTTCTGGTCGGATTTTTGAGAGTCAGCCTAAAACAAGAAGTCAATGGAACGACCTACCATTTCCCTTGAAGAAAGAGCCGGTGCTTCTGAATTGGTTGGTGGCCCCCAGGATGCCCAGGCCCACACCCAGGCTCTGGGTCAGGGCTGGGGGAGAGCGTTCTCCTGCATGCAGAGCCCTTAGGTCTGGGAAAACCACAGCTATGCCCACGGCGGGTGCCCAGTGTCCCCAAACGCCTGAGGGACACAACCACACACTCCGCAGACCAGGGTCTCCAACCGCAGGAATGAAATCCACAAGCCTACGACCGAACGTTTGCATCTTTAACTACAACTGAATACTAATTACAAAGTGCTGTTTCTTCTTGTTTCTAAAAGATCTACACTTTGGGGCGCCAGGTGGCTCAGTCGGTCAAGTGTCTGACTTCAGCTCGGATCGTGATCCCAGGGTCCTGGGATCAAGCTCCCACCAGGCTCCTTGCTCAGCGGGGAGCCTGCTTCTCCCCCTCCCTCTCTGCTCCTCCCCCAGGCTTCTGCCCTCTCTCTCACATGCATAAATAAAATCTTTGGAAAATATATAAATATAAAAGCTCCCACAGTTCCTTCCACCATTCTCACTCTGACCCTCCAGGCTTTCCCTAGCGCTAAGGATCAAATCAGGGTCGGCCCCAGCACATGCACCCTGCTCTTGCTCATCCCTGCCTCCTCCTCACGGCCACCCGCTCCCCCTCGCTGTTCCCGGTCACCTAAGCACGCACGTGCACCGGTTTACCGGCCTTCCTCCCTCCCCGACTCCTCCCGGGATGGACCCAAATCCCCCTCTCTGCGGTCAATGCTGAGCAGGGCCTGGCACAAGACATCTGGGCAGAATACAGGGCTGCTCAAGAAGCTTGCAGGTACAGTCTTGCATTACAGGCTTTACTTGCGGCTGTGAAATGCAATAAATTAACTACGAAAACCCAACTTCTTTCGTGTTACTGACTTTTCTCAAAACGCCATTTTCAGTCTATAGAGAAGGCTCTCCATATATTTGATATGTCACATTTTTAGAGAGGGAGGGAGAGCGCGGGGCGGGGGGGGGGAGACATGGGGCCTGATCTCAGGACCCTGAGATTATGACCTGAGCCACAATCAAGTCAGGTGCTTAACTGCCTGAGCCATCCAGGCGCCCCTCATATGCCACATTCTTTTGTAACAATGGGAAAAATGGAAAAGACTCAAGTAGTAATGGCTAAAGGACCAGCTATATCCACTCAGTGGGGTATTTTGCAATTTCTGAATTTGTTGTTGTTTTTTTTAAGATTTTATTTATTTATTTGAGGAGAGAGAGAGAGAGAGATCACAAGTAGGCTGAGAGGCAGGCAGAGAGAGAGGAGGAAGCAGGCTCCCGACTGAGCAGGAAGCCTGATTCGGGACTTGATCCCAGGACCCTGAGATCACGACCTGGGCGAAAGGCAGAGGCTTAAACCCACTGAGCCACCCAGGCGCCCTGAATTTGTTTTTATACAGAGTATTTAAATGAAAAAAATCAAATTATCTGCACCTTTTGTTTTAAGTAAGGTGTGCTGACTACTGTTTTCCCCAATTTTACTGAGCTGTAACTGACATATAACACTATATCAGCTTAGGGTACAAGTAATGATTTATGTATATTTTGCAAAACGATCACTACAATATGGCTCGTTAACACCAGACATCTCACATCGTTACAAGGTTTTTATTTTCTTGTGACAGAATTTTTAATGGTTTACAACGAAGATAGTCATGTGTTACAGGAGGCAAAAAACCCAAACAATTCCAGGTCCAGGATAAGAACATCTATGTTTTCAGAAAAGCCTGAAAGCATAGGAAGACACCACTTCACACCCACTAGGATGGCGATTATCCATAAGGACTCAGAGAAACTGGAACCCTCATGCAGCGCGGACGAATGTAAAATCACGCAGCCACTGTGGGAAAGCGCGGCGGTTCCTCACAAAGTTAAACATAGAGTTGTCCTACGATCCAGTAATCCCACTTCTCAGCACACCCCAAAGGACCGAAAGCAGGGCCTCAGATTTCTGCCCGCCCATGCTGACAGCAGCATTATTCACAAGAGCCAAGTGCTGGAAACAATCCAAATGTCCATCAATGGATGGATAAACAAAATATGGCCTACACATGTATTATTCAGCCATAAAAAGGAATGAAGCTCACAGGCGCTACAGCCCGGATGCACCTTGAAAACAGGATGGCAAGTGAAAGAAGCCAGACGTCACGGACCACGGGGCGTATGATTCCGTCTACACGAAATGTCCAGGATAAGCCAAGCCACACAGACAGAAAGCAGAGGAGTGGTTACAAGGGCCGGGGGGAGGGTGAAATGGGGAGTCGTGTTTAATGGGGACACAGTTTCGCCTTGGGATGATGAAAAAGTTCTGGAAATGGGCAGAGGTGATGGTTGCACAAAGCTGTAGATGTACTTAATACGAGTGAATTGTTCACTGGAAAAGGGTAAAAGGATACATTTACATTCTGTGTACTTTACCACAGTAAAAAAGACTAGAACAACAAAACATGTAGTTATTGACTTCTGAGTGGCAGAATTAGAGATCACGTCTTCCTTCCTCTTTACTGTTACAGGCTGCGTAACAAACATGTACTGCTAATTGCAGAGAAGGGCAGTGCCTATACTTAGCTTTAGTTTATAAAATAATGCACCAGAATACAGCTCATCTCACTTTATCACACCGCAGAGGCTTCCGACAGGAGGGCCCCCAGACGTCTGGGTGGTGAACACAATCCTGGCAGGGGCGCTGGGCTCGCCGGGCCGACACCTGTCCCGGTCACTGTGCCGTCACCATCCTCGCGGGGTCAAATGACCCACCTCTAACTAGGCTTCCTCCCGGTCCTTGCTCGGGGTGAGTCCCCGAGGGGGCCCGGCGCAGGGCTCAGGACATCCCTCCTAACTGCCGGAAGCCTTGCACCACACCATCACCTCTGCACTGACCTTGACATTTACTGTTTATTCTCACACACATCCCGTGAGACAGGCAGAATTTTCCCTTTCACAGACGTGACGACCAAAGTTCAGCGAGACTCTATAGCCTGCCCCAGGGCCGGCAGTTGAGAACTGACAGCGCCCAAGCGTTCTCCTTCTGAATCCTGTGCTCCCCCGGCCGCACCTTTCTGCCTTCCGATTTCTCAGCACGGCGCCGCTGGAGTGTACCCGACACAGCTTCATCCAAGAACTGGCGGTTAACAGAAACTCCTGGCCATTATCTGGCTGAATATCACACACAAGGGCAGTAAGAGTTTGTACTGAGGACCTCTCTCCTAAACCCGATCACTAGCTCCGGCCTCATGCATTTCCTCATCCCAAAAGACAAGGGCTTGGAGGCCCTGGCAAAGTCTCCGGCTCTCTGATCCCGTTCTTCCACCTCACCCACACCCTCAGCCTTCCCACTGGAGATCCAGGCGGCCCGGGGCCAACGGAGGCCCGGCCCCAGCTCACTTGAGGGCGTCCAGCATCCCAAACACCTGCGTGAAACGCTCTCTGTCCAGGACACGACCGTAGCGCAGGGTGAGGTAGAAGGTCTGCTTCCCGCTGTACTGCTGGATGCGCACAAACAGCTCCTGGGGCCGGTCCTCGCTCTCCGTCATGGGGATTACATCGGCCACGGGCCAGTCCGTGTCCTGCCGCCGGCCCCAGAAGGTCAGGTGGGCCACCCGCAGCACGGTGCCCGCCTCGTTCACATACAGGATGCCCACGAGCCTCCGGAAGAAGTGGCTCATCCAGCAGAGCATGGCCAGGGCGAAGCCGGCTGTCCCGCCCGCAAAGCACAAGGAGCTGAGAGTCAGGAGGCCGTGCGAGTACCAGTAGAAGCCGGGCGGCAGGGCCAGCAGCGTAAGCGCCGTCTGCGCCACCTTCAGCCGGGACAGGTACCCGAAGGTTCGGATAGCATCGAACCGGTAGACCATCCGGAAGTTCTCCGCGTCCGTGCCCGCAGGCTTCTCCTTCGGGGTGGGGGTCCTGCTCCCCAGCCACCTCCCAGGATCCTGCCCGGTGCGGCACCACACCCCGCACGCAGGCCTTCTCCATGCAGCTGGGCCTGCCAGGCGTGGCACAGCTCGGAGGAGGGCGGCCTGGAAGGGAGACAGGACACCATTGCTCTCGAGAACTCAACCATGCGAATCACAAAATAAACATCGGCAGAGCATCTTACCCGGGGGCTCCCGCCAATCCTGTGAGGTTGCTATCACTGCCAGAGACACAGGGACGGAAGCTTTAAGTTCATGTGAGCTTCGCACAAGCGGTGCAAGACCGGTGACGTTACCGTTGACCCTTGAACAATGCAGGGGTTCGGGACACTGACCCCCCATGCGCTCAAAAGTGCGCCTATAACTTCGGACTCCTCAAAAACTCAATTACTGATAGCATGACCAGGAGCCTTACCGATAAGATGATTAACACGTGTTTGTTCTTACACGTATTACGTTTTTTGCATTATTAGAATAAAATCAGCTAGAGAAGAGAATGTAAGAAAACCCCAAGAGAAAATACATTTACAGTACTGTATTATCGACACCGTTAAGTTTACCTTGTTTCCAAGATGACTTGTCAGGTACCCACATCAACACTGTCTGATAAGACACAAAACACTGCAGACAGTACACGTATTACTGACACCAGACACAAAAATGGAAGGACAAAAGGGAGATTCCTATTGATGTACAAGAACAGTGGCTCATGGACGGGTAACGAAGCGGCAGTGACCGGGTTGCTTTACGACAGCCTAGTGCAATCGATACTGTTGGTTCCCAGGAGGCTGGACTGTACGCTACTCAGTGAATCCTTACAAAATTCTTATGGCACACAGTATTACAGTCAGGTTCAGAATACGGGTTCGGAGACACTGCTCCTTTTGTAAAAAACCACTTAGGCCTGATGACAGACTGACATGCATTTTCTCCAATTACGAGGGAGGGAGGGAGGGAGGGAGGGAGAGAAGGAGGGGGAGGGGGAAGGAGAAAGAAAAGAAAGCAAAGTTACCAAACAGTAAGAAGACACACTGTTACCTTTCTATTACGTGTCACTCACCTGATAGCCTCTCAGGCAGTGCCCACTTCCAAAGGCACCTTGTGCACCGCACGTTCTACGGGATGAACACCCGGGCGAAGGATGGTGGCACAGAGCATCCCGTACAGTCCCTGCCGCACACTGACTAGATTTCCACGTGCAGACACTCACTCACATACACAACGGGGAAGTTTAACCGTACGCCACAATGACTATTCACTATTTATTACACAGAAGCGGATCGGCGGGAAGGTCTGAGGACGGCGAAGGCTGAGGACGAGGGGGCACAGGGGCTGGCCTTGCGGTCTCGGGGGTGCCAGGGGTGGGGCAGGTGGAGAAGGAAGAAGGGCAGGCCGGCGAGGCAGGCACACTCGGCGTGACTTTACGGAAATACATCGTAATTTCTGTCTGACTTTTCTGCTCTCTCATTTCTCTAAAAATATTTCTGTACAGTACCAAGTCCTCTTCCACCATCTGCTTGAGTCTCAGTGCCCGGATCACAGAAGGGTGCGTGTTGTAAAAGACGTCAAAGGCTGTCTTGAATAATCGAAAACCTTCTGCCAGGTTGTCTAACGTCAACTTGTTTTCTGGCCCTGCTTCTGGTCCGGAAGCTCTCATCTCCACCGAGGCGCCTTCGGTTAATTCCTCTGGCACGCAGTCCAGGAGCCCTTGATGTGGGAACTCATTGGCGGCCTCGGGGTCGGCAGCAGTTGCTTCTCCTGCAATCTTGACATTTTTTAAGCCAAACCTCTTTCTAAAATTATCAAACCATCCTTTCCTGGCCATTAAATTCTCCAGCTTTTAGTTCCTTCACCCTCCTTTTGCTTCAAGTTGTCGTACAACGACTTTGCTTTCTCTCGGATCATGTTAGAATCTAAAGGGATGCCTTTCTTAGCGCATTCCTGCACCCACATAAAAGCTGCATTTTCAATACGAGATACAAAAGTATCTCGCAAAAAGTGCAAGGTCTTCGTGCCTGCTGGTTAGGTGCTGCAACGGCTTCACGGATTTCCTTTTCTTTTTTTACAACGGTCCTCAGGCTGGACTCATTTATCTTGAAAGGGCGGGCAACCGCAGCTGCAGACTTTAATCTACAGTACGTATCAAGCAATTCGACTTTTTCTTGTAACATCAAGACTTTTCTCTGCTTCTTGGGAGCACTTCCAGAATCACTAGTGGCATTTCTTATGGGTCCCATGGTGTTATTCAAGGTTTACGATATTGCACTAAACACAATGAAAAATACGCGAGAACCACGGGATCACTTTTTACTGCCATTTGCAATTTACTAGTGACGAAGTGCTCACCCGGAGATGATTAGCAACACACACCATGTTAAGCATATACTAACATTGGGCTCACCACAACAGAAACAGGGGGTGGCCATGGAATTATGAGAGTAGTACAGGATGTACTGTGGTTAATTTCATGCAGTTAGGATTTAACACTGCATCTTCACGTTTGCTTCTGGTTCCCCCGACTATGAATGGTGCCGTGTACACTTCTGTAAGTCTCTGTGTGCATTTTGATAAACTTCCTATAACGAACTTGCGTATACTATGGTAGTAAATAAAAGAAATGAGTATCTACCTGTATTTTAGGTGTTCATGACATACCGTTTTATTTTTTCAGTATTCCCAGGCTACACGGTTCGTCTGCCAGGTTTTCAAATTATTGCACATCTCCAAAAATTTTTCCAATGTATTTATTTTCAACAATCCACACAGACGTGGACCCACACAGTTCAAACCCGAATTGTTCAAGGGTCAACTGTACTTCCACTTTACCACTGAGGAAACTAAACACAGAGAAGGTCAGACATTTGCCCAAAGACACACAGCCAGTGAATGGGGCACAGTTTGACTCTCACACTGGTCCTCTTTCCTTCAGGCAGTCCAAAGAGGTACAAGAGAGGTGGCAGAGCCTTCATTCATTCAACAAATACCTAGGGACGGCCAACTCTGGGCTGGGCCCTGAGTGCATAGGCTGTGGGTACATTTTCCCCAGCAGGAACCAATGTCCTAAAGGGTAACACATCCCCGCGATACTTCTAACAACCTCCCGATTCCCCGTCAGGTTAAAGCATCGCCTTCCGTGCAGAAGGGGAAGCGCTGCTTTCGGGGTCCAGTTCGGGCGGGAGGGAGGCGCCAGCCCCCAGCACCAGGGTTTCATCGGGTAGCGCCGTGGGGATGCTTCTGGCTTGGGGGCCTGATCCGGGCTCCGACCCCGGCTCCTACAGTCACGAGCTGTGGCTCCCTGGGCAAGTTCCTCCACTTCTCTGGGCCTCGGTTTCTTCGCCTTTCCCAAAGGGGATTCACGACAAACCAAGGGAGACAAAGGTTTCGAAGACCTCGAATGCACGCGGGGGGCCCGAGGGCACGGAGGGCAGCGCTCAGGGCCTTTCAGAGAGCGCTCCTGCGGGCCCGCGTGAGCCGAGCGCAGGGACGCCGGAGGTCCACGCCCCCCACCCCCACCGCCGATGCTCCGAATCAGAACCCCAGGAATCTGCCTGCCTGCCCAACCTTGACCACGACCCCCACAGCGCACCACCTCCCGCAGTTCCCGCCAGCCGCCTTCTTACCATGGCCCCGCTGCCTGCCGCCGGAAGTGACTCCCCTCTGCCCCCGGAACTCCTGACGGCGCCTGCTCGACCGTAATAGGACGCCGTGCGGGCTCATTGCATTCTGGGATTTGTAGTTCCGAAGGAATACCTGACGCAGGGCCCAGGCACCGTGGGAGTGAATGCTCCTCCCCCCAGCGTGCCCTGCGGCACGGGGGGGGGGGGCGAACCCGGAAGTTCTGGGCCGACTTCCTGGTTGCCAACGAGTCCCATCCCGAGTGGATGGAAACCGGCGACATGGCGGCGTCCGGCCCCGCGCTGTGCCTTTTCGACGTGGACGGGACCCTGACGGCCCCGCGACAGGTAGGCGGCGCCCGGCGGGTGGCGGCGGCGGGTGCAGACCGTCGGGGTGCTCGGCGAGATGGGACGGGGCCGAAAAACACTGGGAAGCGAAACACTTGCCGGGGGTTGGAAAACGCAGTTCGGGACTTTTTCACCGCTTGCCCTGGGTTTGAACCCCAGCTCGGCCCCCTTGCCCGCGATGTGCCCTCCTCAGACCTGTCACCTGCGACTGTACCTTGTAGCCTGACAGGAAAAACATGGGTTTCCAGGTCAAACAGACCTAACAGTCTCCCCTGTGCCCTCTTGACAGCTGTCTGACCTTGAGCAAGTCGCTCAGCCTCTCAGGCTCAGCCTCCAGGGCTTTCAGTGGGGACCTTCCCTGTTCCATGTGTGTTTGTGAAGGTCGAATGAAATCGAGTAAATTCATACAAGCGTCCTGGGTACGGTGGGCCGTGTTCAGTCGTAGTCAATAAATATTAGCCGCTGCCACCACCCCCCTTTTCTCCATCCGCTCCTCCAGCAGGAGTGAGCAAGGAGACCTAGATGTTTTCAGACCGCCTGCTGAGAGCCCTCTTGAACCCTTGGAAGCTTGCTTCCCACTTACAGATTTTGCTGCTACAGGCTTGGATGTGGGTTTCCGTTAAGATCGACATTTGTGATGAAGCTCAAGCTGACCTCCCCCTTGCAGGGACTGGTCACTGAACAATAGCCATCCAAACTTGAGACTGGGCCCAAGGGAACTCACTAACTTCACTTTCTATCCCTCCCTTCTTAATTTTGGCCGGAGGGTGGCAGTGCTGTGCTCCAAACGTCCACATTACATGTGTGTGACATCATTTTGCCTTTCGGAGCCACAGGTTCATCGCTGGATGATGAAACTCAGCGGCAAGTTCTTCAAAGGCCCTTTGTGACCCAGATTCAGTGACCAGAACACACTTCGTGGATTGTTAGAGAAGCTCATGGCTGTCTAGAGCCAAAGTCAGCAGCTCATCGTTTGTAAAGGCCCAGCTAGCCAAAATTTTTGTCTTTGCCAATCACATGGTCTGTAGTAACTACTCAACTTTAATGCAAAAGCCACCAAAGACCTTATGTAGACAGAGCATGGCTGTGTTACAGAAACAGCCAGCTGCTCAGTTTGGCCCATGGGCTGTGATGGTCTAGGGTTCACATTCCAAACCTTTTTGCATGATATCACTGGACCTCCACAACCTTTTCCCCTCTTCATCCCATGTAAGATCATTTATTTTGCCCTTTTAAACATAAGGAAGCTGAGACTCAGTGAAACCACCACCTCTGATTCTCACAGCAAATCTGGTACAAGCTCTGGGCTGCTGGGCATAGTTATTTGCTAAGTTTGCCATTTTCTGCCACTGCTGTAAGATGGAAGCTGTAAGATGGAATGGCTGCTGGTTATGCCATTCCGGAAGGTGCTTCTGCCTTCCAGAAGGAATCAGGATAGATGACCGTGAAGTATGAAACAGCAAAGAAACCCACAATGTGTTCCTGTAACACATTTGAAACATGATATTCTTTGCAGCAAACTAATAATTTTAACACTGAAAAAAAAAGTCTAACAAAAGAAAATTGTTTCTGTGTGTCACGTGTTCCAGGTAAAAAATAAAAATATTTTACCCCGAGATCTACTCATTATAGAATAATGTAATACCTTCCCTTCCTCAATACATGCATTCTCAAACACTGATAAGCGTATTACAGCCCGGAAGCAGAAGAATGGGTTATCTTGCAGCTGCTGACACACGAGATGAAATAAGCAGATAAAATCTAATTAGAATGGAGTCCAGAGCTTCACACATGTCACTATTTTAGTAGAATTTTCTTGTGCTGAGTACTTTCCTTAGAAAGGTTATTCCATCTAAAAACAGTTGAGACTTAGAACAAAAGAAGGGGGGCCTAAACCTGAGTCATTTGTTTTCCGGTTTTACGTCATAAAAATTAGGACATACAGGGACACCTGGCTGGCTCAGTCAATAGAGCTTATGACTCTTGATCTCAGGACTGTAAGTTCTAGCTGCACGTTAGGTGTAGATATTACCTTAAAAATCTTAAAAAAATAAAAAATTGAAATTAAAAAGAAATTCAAACGTACAGAATTACTGAGAAACTAGGATGTAGAACAGCCGTCTCCCCACCACTTAAATTCAGCGACAGTTGACATTAACTTTCTCTGTACTTTTTTATTCTTTGATGTACCACTTCCTAAGCTGCAGTCATCATGGTACTTCACCCTTAAATATTTGAGCCTGGATTTCTTGAGGACATCTGTGGTGACCATAGTGCCAATGCCATCATCACCTACGAAAATTGTTGCCAGTTCCCTCCTATTACTTAATGCCCCAGTTCAGCAGTCAGCAAACGTTTTTCTGTAAAAGGCCAGACAGTAAAGAGTTGAGACTCTGCCAGCCATTTGGTCTCTGTCACAACTACTCGGCTGTGTCATTGCGGCCACAGACACACACACACTATGCAAGTGAATGGATGTAGCCACGGTGCAGTCGTACCTTGTGGAGCCCGACAGCGGGTTCATGCCGGCCCATGCACCCTATTCTGCTGACTCTTCTTTACTCCCGTCAGTTTTCCTCTGTTGTCCCAAAAGGAGTCTTTTGTAGTTGGCTTCTTCAGAAGGTGAATTTTTATCATGCTTTGACCTCAGTTTCAAGTTTTTGGATCTTTCTCGGTTTTATTTTGCCCAGGATGACTTCTAAAGAATTCCTTGTGATTAGCCACATGAGTTATTTGGGGACATCACAACAACTTTGGTCTGGGATTATTTTGCTCTAACGATCTCTCCTACCATGGGTAGTTTAGATGCCCTGTTGTGCTCACAAGCAGCTGGGTCTTACTTCCTGTCAAAAAATATTTGCTCTGCCACTTGGACGTGAGAAGGTGCCTTCTAACACACACACACATTGCACACACGTCTGATGGCCACAGTACCATGAGCTCATCAGTGTGCACAGGGGTTAAGATAAAATAAATTGCAGCTCTGGGTTCTGCTTGAAGGTGGAAGTATTGCATTTTTAGTATTTTGCAATCCAGGGAATCTTCCCCACTTCCTGCCATTCTGACGTCAGGAGTCTTCCCCATTTCCTGCCATCCTGATGTCAGGTGGCAGTCATCCATGTGGAGGGCTCTGGGACCCATTTTCACAGTCAGTGATTTGTAGAGGCTGCTGCTGCACTTCTGAATTTTGTCTGCTAAGTCGAGATTCCACAGAAGGTGTAAAAAAGACTGTGCTGTTAAAAGCCCTTCTGTACAATTTTATTAACCTTGTGTGTATGTTACTCTAAAACTTTTTTTTAAGAAAAAGATTGAACTCTAGATGTTTATGTATTGACGTTGGTTTTTTGGCTTTGTTTTTAATTTCTTTTGCCTTCATTTCTAAAGATACCCAGTGTGAGGGCCTCCTGGCTGGCTCAGTCAGTGGAGGGTGCCACTCTTGATCTCAGGGTCATGAGTTCAAACTCCACATTGGGAGTAGAGTTTATTTAAAAAAATAATGATAAATTAAGGGTGACTGGGTGGCCCAGTTGGTTAAGCATCCTACTCTTGATTTCAGCTCAGGTCACAATCAGGATTATGAGATCGAACCCCACATCAGACTCCGTGCTAGGCATGGAGCCTGCTTAAGATTCTCTCAAAAAAAAATTAAAATTAAAAAACAAGGATACCCCATGTGACTATACAATTCAGATTGCTAAAAGTAACAAGGTAACTTTTAAAAATGAATTGTGATTTGTCTTAATACAGGAATATTTTTTCACATTCATAATTTCTATTGAATTAGTGCACAGTTTGGACTTTCACTAGCAAAAAACTATACCATTGAGACCACAGTTGACACATAAAAGCTTTTCTTTAAGGAGAGACTTAAAAAATCTAGTGATCTCACTCTTGTACTTTATTTATTTTTGGTTTTGTATAATTATAACAAATCAATTCTGAAAGTCCTTTGTAATCTTATGTTATTTTGTTTTAAAATAGCAACTTAAATCCGTAAGTGGAATATGGTATAGCATTCGAAAGGAATGCTCTAGACCCATGCATATTGGCGTGGAACAGTCATCACAACTCACTGCTCCAGACACAGGTCACTGCACGAGACCTCGAATGAGTCCACTTGTGTTTCAGGAAATAAGACCTATTCATTTTTGCACATATAGACAAGTATATGAACGCAGAGAGGAATAGCTGGAACAGCACACAGCAGCTGTTAATATATTGCTTGTGTGTTTTAAGCCAGGTAAAACCAAGTACAATTTAACACATTTTTTCTGGTAAAAAGTTGATGTTCCCAAATCACAACTAAAATATTTGGACTTGCTACAGACCTAGAGCCTGAATTGGCATATATGGAAATAAGGGTTGTATCGCTCTTTGAGTTTTAGTCTCCTGGTTACTTAACAGCTCATAACTTTTTATTTTCCTCCCTAAATGTAGAAAATTACCGAAGAAATGGATGGCTTTCTACAAAACTTGAGGCAGAAGATCAAAATTGGTGTAGTAGGCGGGTCGGACTTTGAGAAAGTGCAAGAGCAGCTGGGAAAGGATGGTAAGTTACATTTGGTTACTGGCAGCTTCCTGTGAGGACATTAGGACCTGTGGCCATTAAGTGTCTTAGGCAGCCTCCAGCCCTCCTCCCCATGTGGCAGGCTTCCTGCTGCCTTGTTTGGACAAACATTCTCTGCTTTCTCCTTCCGCTGTTCTTCATGGTATAAATAAATCTCTGAGTTGGTGGTGGGCCACTCGGTACTCAGATGCCTGGGTGGGGTCACCCAGAAGCTTGAGTGTGTGTGTCACTGCCTGGAATGCTTCGCGTTGTCCCTGTCCACTCTCCTAGCTCAGCTCCGGCCCCGTCTCCTGACCATCCTTCCTTCCGGGTCTGGAGGTCTCCTCTCCATTGCTCTAGCACAGTGTTTCCAGAGTTCCCTAATCACGCGACACCCAGGCTCCTCCCCTACCTGTTGAACCAGAATCTCCAGCGCGGGGCCCCAGGAAGCCAGGAGTTCTTATTGGCCCCTTCACTGGAGATTCTGAGGTCTCTGGGGCCTGGGAATCATATTTAGCAGCCCCCCCCCCCGGGAGATTGTGATGTACAGCCTTGCCAGCAGGACACTCTCTGCTTGTTGCAAACTATTGGGCTGTCCATCTGTTTTTCATGAGGACTCCGACTATGGATTACTCATCTTGTAGCCCCAGGCCTCTAAGAACTAGAGGGAGGAGAGATGGAGGAGGTGATCGTGCTTGGGGACACTGTTGACATTCTGGGCCGGATCATTCTCCGTTGTGGGGGGCTGTCTTGTGCACACCATAGGATGTTCAGCAGCCCCCCTGTGGCCTCCACCCACGGGATGCCAGGAGCACCTGCGTGTCCAGTGTGACGACCAAAAGTGTCTCCAGACATTGACAAGTATCCTCTGGGGGGTGCGGTGTCACCCCCAGTAGAGAACTAGTGTTTTCGCTGTAATATCTTACAGTGCAGTCGGTGTAAGCTGTCTTTATTGGATTAGCGTATTGGATGAGCGTAATCTATGCATTCTCTTTAAAGCTCTCTGTTCTGCTTGCACTTCATTTTTCTCATAGATGCTCTACTTAGAAACGCTAGAAACAACATAATGGGGCACATTAAGCCCCGGAAATCCTGTTACCCGGCCCTGATGGCCCTTTCTGCCTCTGGCCATATTTTTAACCACCGGCTCAGAGAGGCTTTATGTCAGGGTAGGACACCGTCCGTAGATTTCAAAGAGTGTGAGTCAAAACAACAGACTCAAAACATTCACAAGCTGGAAGAAAGTCGAAGACCCAGCTGTATCAGAATCACCTGGGGAACCCGTGAACATACAGATGTGAGGGTCTCACCCAACACAGGGCACCCGGGAGTCTGCATTTTAACAAGCAACTAAAGTTTGGGAACCCATTTAGATTTATGTGAGTGGTCTCCAAATCTGGCTGCATATAAGAATCACCTAGAGACCTTTAAAAAAAAAAATTTTTTTTTTTTTTTAGCTCTGATCTTTAGCCTGGCCCTGCGTGTTCTGATTCGGAAGCCCTAGGGCAGAGCCTGGGAATCTGCACATTCTCGTTGCCCCCTGGTGATGCGGGTCCACAGGGAGGCTTGGGGGCTGTCCTTGGCTCCCATCTTCCTCTCCAGGTAGAGGGGACTGAAGGCAGAGACGTGGGAGGGCCCGCCACCAGGTCCCCGAGTTCCAGCCTGGCCACCATCTTGTACATTTGTAATTAAAGAGTCTTTTTTTAAAAAAAAGAATTTTTTTTAAGGCGTTTTTTTTCCCCACCTGCCGAACTTCTTAAGACGAGATGCTCTTTTACACTCCTTACTGGAGTTCAGCTGTTTTATTGGCGAGACGTATTAATCGAGAAACAGAAACTCCGGCTTCAGTTCCTTGCACACTAACTTTTCTCTTGTTTTGGTTACAGTGGTTGAAAAATACGATTATGTGTTTCCCGAAAACGGCCTGGTTGCATACAAAGATGGGAAACTCTTGTGTAAACAGGTAGGTTCTTGACTACCCAGAAGACAATATACTATTAAAATGTTTTCTAAAAACATATTTGACATTGGGTGCTTCTGGGGGTGACATTGGGTGTATCTGGGAGGTGAGGAGCAGGGGAAGGAGTGAGTCTCCACCCTGTATTCTTTTTTACATCTCAAATGTCAAACCATGTGACTATATACATATTCCAAATTGTTAACTAAATTTCAGCATTGTTTTTTTAAGAAAACAATCTGATATTTCTATCATGCCAGCAGAGACTGGGGCAGGCTGCCTTGCTACAAGCATTTTTAAGAGGTACTGTGTAGCTCTTGTTAGTAACAAGATCATTCCACTCAGACCTAAGAGAAAGCCTAAGAGGAACGAAGATACTTTTTGTCAGCATCTGTAGATATTTTAATTGAATAAAAGTAGCAGTAATAAACTCTTTGGGCCTTCCATGAAGCATTTGAAAGATAATGACTACAAAATTCTTGAGTCATGAAGCAGGAAATGCTCTCACTAAAGCCCTTTGTGGTTTGCCTTCTGTTTGCAAGCAGGGAGAGAAGGAAAAAGGTAGCGGGGCGTGGCACCCTGGCCGCCACATCAGCCTGGTCACCCTCGCCAGCGGTGGCTGAAGCCCCGGGTTTGCTGTGAAGTTATTTTGAAAATGCCTCCTGCTGAATCAAGTAACCCCAGAATTTTCTGTGTCTCCAGAGTATTCAAGGTCACCTGGGTGAGGCCCTAATCCAAGACTTAATCAACTACTGTCTGAGCTACATTGCGAAAATTAAACTCCCAAAGAAAAGGTGGGTGCTTTTAGCAAAGAGGCTCCGCTGGCACGGGGAGGAGTTGCATTGGCTGGGTTGGTGCTGACTTCAGTCCCGGGCCCCGTGCTTAGTAAGGCATTGCTGGAAACCTTCTAGTGGAAGGATGAACCCATAAATGACAGCATTTCCACATGATGGGAATCGGAAACGAAGACTCTTGCCGAGGCTGTGGGGGAAGGCCTGTAAAAAAGTAAAAAAGCAGTGGGAGATCCTTAGCAGTCAGCTCCAGACCCGGGAGTCCCCCCGGAGGCCCAGGCCAGACCCCACGCACAGCCCTGCTCGCTCGGCCTATGGTGTGACATAAAATCTGCATTAATGGCTGTCGTTTCAAAGTCTGACTTCACGTAGTAAAATACCATCACTTCTGGCGTCTGTATTCTCTGAAGACCTGTAATTTCAAATTAGCACGAGATCCCCCCCACCCTGAATTCAGGCAGCGGAGCTGAGACCCACCTGGTTCAGCATTTGCCCACACCTCTCATCAGCCTCACTATACGCCCCACACATAGGTCACACGGGCGCACGAAGGCTTCAGGTGAGTCCAGATCCTCAGGAAGAAATTGAGCACTCGATAAACTTCCTTAATCCTGGTGTTTGAGAACAGAAGCCTTTCTAAAGTGCATCAGCCTCCCTCCCTTGGCAATGAGAGTGCTACTATGTCCCTGAGTTGGGGAGAAATCCTTGAGCTCTTTTTCTGATAGTTTAGGACCCGCAGCCCTCGGGTCCTCCCGGGAATAATCACCAGGGTCCCTGTAGAAGGGCGCCCAGAGTCACGTAGCCTTGCAGGAGGCCGCGTTGGCCTTGAAGCAGGCCCTCAGCTCAACAGTGGGCCTGTGTCCCAGCTATTTCCAGGTGGCTGGTGGCTCAAGATCAGGGCTGTGTGCAGAAGACAGGCCCAGGGAAGAGTTTCTAGATGCTCACAGCCATCAGCTTTAGAACCAGAAGATACTTCTGAGCACGCAGTCACAAAAACCCTTAAATTGCTTTATAAGGATAAATAGCTTACAGTCATTTGAGCTTTTAAGAAACTGTTTTGAGATTCAAACCGGAAACAGTGGGGGGAGATGGTTTGTTTTTTTTTTTTTAAACATCTTTATTCAGAGTAACTAAGAAAGTGTTAAGCTGTTCTCATTTTCAGGGATCAGATCAACCATTTAGTAGCAGCTGGCCACAGGGTATTTCGTTGGTAAAGACAGAGGCTCGCCAAGCAGCCCTTAGAGCCTTTTCCCATAGCTTTGTGTGGTCAGATCAGTGGGTTGCAAGAGGTCACTAGCAAAAGTATCAGCCACATGAATTTTCAGACTTCTCAGGAAACTTGAGAGATGGTCATTTTCATAACTCTTTTTATTATTATTTTTTAATTTGACAGAGAGCACAAGTAGGCAGAGGGAGGAGAAGCAGGCTCCCCGGTGAGCAGGGAGCCCAATGTGGGGCTTGATCCCAGGACCCTGGGATCATGACCTGAGCCGAAAGCAAACGATTATCCAACTGAGCCACCCAGGCGCCCCTCATAGCTCTTTATTAACAATAAAATTCACTGTCCAAGAGAGATCATGTGGACCACATATGCAATTTTAAGTTCTCTGTAGCTGCATTTAAATAAAAAGGAACACCCAACATTAATTTTAATCATGTTTTATATAATTCAGTATAGTCAAAATATAGTCATTTTAACACATAGTCAACATAGAACATTTCGAATGAGGATGACATTCCTTTTTCATGCTGCATCTTTGAAATCTAATCTCAGTTCACCTTAGCCGCATGTGGCCCAAGGCTGCTCTGTGGCTGAGCCCAGCCCTGTGAAGTGTTGAGCATACCAGTCCCTGCCTTCTGGAAATTTGAGCCTGTTTACCATCTATAAAATCGTCCACATAAATAATGTCTCTCCGGGGCCCCTCCCCTTTCCTCTCCAGGGGTACTTTCATTGAGTTCCGAAACGGGATGTTGAACGTGTCCCCAATTGGGAGAAGCTGCAGTCAGGAAGAACGCATTGAGTTTCACGAACTCGATAAAGTGAGTCCCTCCAACACAGCCTGGGTCTATGGGGTGGAGATAAGCTGTGCAGCCTGGTGGCCAGCAGCTGAAGGGTGCTTTCTGAACTGCCGTGCGCTGGATAATCGGTATCTCCTCGTTTTTCTCAGAAAGAAAACATCCGACAGAAGTTCGTAGCAGACCTGCAGAAGGAGTTTGCAGGCAAAGGCGTCACGTTCTCCATAGGTACCATGCATCTGGGCCCATTTCCGGCTCTGGTAACCACTTGCTGGTGGGGTTGTGGGGCCGGTGAGCTCTTAAATGGGACTGTGCCTGGCGTGAAGGTGGGCGAGAGGGGTGCAGGGGCAAGCACTCCTGTGTGGTCAGCCCTCACGGAGACTCTCTCTGGCTGCTGGGTGTGGTTTTAAAGTCTCACCTGGCAAGATTCCTGTCTCCAAACCTCTCTTCGTGGCCCAAAATAGCGCTCAGCCGAATAGATTCCGGAATCTCATCATGGGTGAGCAGCAGGGATCCTTAGCAGTCAGTTGGGTTGGTTTTACAAATCAAGAAACTCAGGCCCTGGGGACGCCTGGATGCCTCAGTCGGTTAAGCGTCAGCCTTCGGCTCAGGTCGTGATCCCAGGGTCCAGGGATCAAGTCCCACATCGGGTTCCCTGCTCAGCAAGGCGCCTGCTTCTCCCTCTGCCTCTACCGTTCCCCCTACTTGTGCCCACGCTCTCTCTCTTTGACAAATAAATAAAATCTTTAAAAAAAAGAAAAGAAAAGAAAGGACCTGAGGCCCTGGAGGGAAAGGACTTGCCTGAGCCCACAGAGGTTGTATCTACAGTGGTGGACAGGCGTGCAGACACATCTGGTGTCCGACAGAGTTCTTCCCGCGGCACTGCGGTCTTGGCCTTGTTTTTTGGTAGAATACCCTTGTCAGATGCTTGAAGCAAACGGATTTCTGTCAGCACTGATGAGTCATTACAGAGAGCCCTCTTGTTATACCCCCTCCACTAAGCGTGCAGTTGTAGGAAAACCGGAATTGCAAAAAGATGATGTCTGCTAGGTGAGCAGGTACATGTTCAAGTGTTCTTGACCCGTGAGGTGAACGTCTCTCCCACAAAGCTCTCAAAGGGTTTCATCGCCCCTGAAAGCTGCCCGCAAATCACTTTCCACCTGCTTTTCCTTTTTCCTGTGAGATGAACTACATGCAGCCGGTTTCTGGGCCTCGTCCCCTGAGACCCTAAGCATGTTAAAGCCTGGGGCGGCCCAGCTGAATGAAGCTGTTAGCAGGTTTTCCACCAGCGTGCTTCGTTTAGACCCGTGCCCTTGGCGCCGTGCTCAAACACAAATGCATCCCTTCTTCTGAGTGGTGATCTGTCTTGCTTCTCAATTTTAGGTGAAATAATGTTGGAAAAAAGCAATTTCATGTTAATTTCTGGAACTGGTCCCTAAAGTAGCATAAATAGCAAACGGGTATTAAAAATTGACCTCTGCCCTACGGTTGCTGATGGGTAGACCACACGTTCAATTCAGCCACGTGCCCTTCACCTCTTCTCCACCTTTAGCTTTCATGTCTTCCCCCCTCTCGGCAGGAGGCCAGATCAGCATTGATGTCTTTCCGGACGGCTGGGACAAGCGGTATTGCCTGCGACATGTGGAAAATGACGGCTATAAGACCATCTATTTCTTCGGGGACAAAACCATGCCCGTAAGTATGGGAGCGTATTTTGGAGTTGGGACGGTTCAGTTTGGGCTGGAAAAGGGAACCTGGGCACGTGGGCCTTTTCCCCTCCGCCACGCAGTAAGTACTAGCCTAGCTCACACTGAGCGTGGGCTGCTTTTCCCGGAGAGGTGCGATTAGCCTCCCTCCCTCCCTTTGCGCTCGGACCCCAGACACCTCGGTGGGGCAGGCATGGAGGCCTTTTGAGGCTCACTCTGCAGCCTTCCAGAACACCTGCGGCAGCGCTGCTGTCCAAACCTTTGGCCGTTTTTATGTCATTTTTCCACTGTGTTTTTTCCCCAGGGGCATTGATTATGAGTTGGGCACAAGGCATTCTAAGTGGTAGGAAGACAGGGAATCTCACGAGTTTGAAATTCAAGAGACCGTGCCAGGGACTGTTTAGCAGTGGTTGTCACACACGGGGTTTGGGGAGCTGTCCCTGATGGAAGGTGCTGGACTGAATCAGGGCTGAGAGCAGAGCTGTGTCGAAGGGCGGCACCGGGGGAGGAGGACGGAGGAGGGATCTCCCCAGAGCCACCGGGGATCTTCTTGGGACAGGTGGGCCCCGAGGGGAGGCTCAGCACCAGCCACTCACCGTCTAGCCCTGGGACTGTCTCCGGGCCCCTCTCTTTAAATTCCTGTCACCGTCTGGGCCCCTCCGCTTCCCTTCCCATGCTGCCCGGTGATGGGACTGACCTTGCCTTCAGAGCTCCTGGCTCAGGCTTTGTGACCATCCTGCACCCAGCAGGTATGGGCCAGCTGCTGCACGTTCGGAGTTTGCTTATCTCTGGTCTCTGATGCACTGCAGAGCACTTGCAGTTCTGCTAAGGTTTTTCTGGGGTGGACCTACCTGCCTGTCTAGCATTAAAGAGACTTCTGATCAATATAGGCTCGTGTCCGTCTTTCTAAATGATAAAACCAGGACTCAGGGGCGCCTGGGTGGCTTAGTCTTTAAACATCCGACACTTGATTTCAGCTCAGGCCATGATCTCAGGTTCCTGGGATCAAGCCCTGCTTTGGGCTCCCCATTCAGCAGGCAGTCCACTTGTCTCCCTCCCTCTGCGCCTCCCCATGTTCGCATTCTTTCTCTCTCTCTTTCTCTCTCTTAAATAAATTAATCTAAAAACAAAACAAAAAAAATCCCCAGGACTCAGAAAGGGTAAGTGACTTGCCCAGGGTCACACAGCTCACGACAGAACTGACGGCCCCGGAACAAACTACCTTGACTTGAAGCACGTAGGCTTTCCAGTGCAATAGGCCGTCCCTCCATCGCCTGGGGGAACATTCTCTTCTAGTTCCAGCAGCATGGAGTTGCTCTTCTAGAGGCGTGCCCTTTAGCCTCATTCTTAACAACAGAGAGAAGTGGTTTACAGTCACGTCCATTGGGTGAAATTTTTGGCTGCAGAAATGCTTTCGCGTCGGACTTTGATGTCTTTGGAGAAAGCAAGCTCCCGCACTCACACACGGGCTCTTCGGGCCAGCCGGGCGTCTCTGCAGCCCTTCCAGCCCCATGCCCGCTCCGGCAGGCCTGGAAGAGAGCTGCCGAGTCAGGCGAAGCCAGGTTTTCTCAGCGATGACACTCTTGCTGTGTTCAGTAGCCACCAGAGGCCTGGCTGGGGACTTGGCAGAGTGGAATGCGGTCCTTGAGGTTAGCAGAGAATGCCTGCTTTGGGGAATTCTCCCTCTGGGAATTCGAGCATTTTCTGTGCCGTTTAGCTGCCACAGGACCGCACGTCGATTCTGTTGGTTTGGTTTTTAGTTCTACCTGCTTTTTAAAAGCGGATACTAGTTACGGAAGGTTTTTTCCCAATTCTTAATGAACATATATTCATCGTAGAGCATTAGAGAAAGTTCGAGGGAGAAAGTGGAAGTCACGTGTGGTCACAGGTGACATGCCTCCCTGTTTTTTCTCTGTGGGCGTACGTGACCCCCGAAGGGGACCCTGCATGCTCATTGCTTGATTTTCTGCTTTGTTCTCAGTACTTATTTTATTTACCCACGTTAGTGAATATTCTTTGAAAACAAGGTTTCCGGGGGTGTATGACCCGTTTTCCCAGCATAGGCCCTGGGCCTGTGGTTGTTGACACCGTGGTGACCGTCGTCTGCCCTCTGACGCTGTCAGAGTCAGTGGTTTCCTGGAAATGGGAAGTACCAGTGCAGCCATCTAAACCTTTAACAGGCACAGAGCTTCTCATGACAAAGTGACAGAGTTTGAAAGCTGTTTTCTTTCTTTGCATCAAGGCAAATGTTTTTGCTGGTTTCCAGGGAAACAGCACTTGAGCTGAGAACTGTCAGTAAAAAGCCATTTCCCAGGGGTGCCTGGGTGGCTCATTCAGTTAAGCGGCTGACTCTTGCTCTCAACTCAGGTCTTGATCTCAGGGTCATGAGTTCGAGCCCCATGTTGGGCTGCATATTGGACGTGGAGCCTACTTAATTTAAAAAAAAAAAAAAAAAAGCCATTTCCCTGCCAAGGAGCACAGGCTTAGACGCCTGCCTGGCAGCCTCCCCAGCCCTAGCAGCCGCCTCCGTCTGGCAGGATCTGATGTGACGCAGAGCCCCTCCCCCTCCCTGCTTGGAACGCCCCCAGAGAGCAGGGTGAAGAAACTAGACGTTGGGCCTTGCTTTTCTAAATGCTCATCAGCATTTAGCCTGGACTGTCAACCCCCCCGCCTCCATCCTGCCCATCAGCCACAACAACCGGGGTCTGTTAAAACCCAGCTCTCGAGTGCAGCCTCGAGGCTCCGGGCCCAACCTGGAGTGCCTTGGTTTGCTGCAGGGAAAGGGATGGCAGGGCACAGGGAGGAACCCCACACTGCTTTGCATGGCTTCGGGGCGGGGAAGGGGGTGATGGGGAGACTGCGGCACCTGACCCCCTCCCCCCCAACCCCAGCCTTTCCATATTCCGAGGCTAGACAGCTTCTGCTGGCTTAACGCCACGCACATCAACAGCTGGTTGACTTCGACTCAGCAGATCCTTTGGGTGATCGAGCTCTCTGTCCACGCCCGTGCGCGGGAAGGGCACACACACAGAGCAGCAGGGCTCGGGGGCACCCTGCCCTGCCGCAGGAGGGGCCTGGCCGCGCCCCCGGCAGAATGCCCCCAGCGTTCGTGTGTAATCCGCCGAGCAGCCCGATCCCTGGGATGTTCTGTCAGGTGAGCCAAGTAAGGTGCAGAACAGCAGAAGTAACATATGCCACTTTTGTCTAAAGAGGGGCATCAGTCTCTTCACGTTGCTCGTAAGTACATAAAGGGAACGTGAAGGGACACCCAAAGGGGCAGGTGACAGACCTCTTGAGGGCCGGGGAGAAGAATGGGAGAGACACTTACCGCTCTGTCCTTTTTTTAAATTTTGGACTCCATGAATGTGCTCTCTGTTGAATCAACTTTGAGACTGTCAAACTAAGAAAAGGAAGAAAACTAAAATTTTGGGTCTGTAAAGCACTTCAGTGTCAGACCCTGAGCTGGGCCCTTGGACGTCCTGTCCTCTGGTCCTTGGGCAGCCTGGCGGGGCGTGCAGGGCAGGCGGCAGCGGGCTCCGCGCGGGGCCGGGCGCGGTGCGGGTCAGTGACCAGGTGTCGCTCTCCCACGTCACCTCCAAAATGCTTTCAAATCGTGCAACACTTGGTTTTCCACAAACGTTAAAAAGGAAGATCTGTCTTTAAAATAAGCTTCAAAGAAGTCCCCACCGGCCCGGTGGGAAGAGGCAGCTTGGAAACCCGGAAGACCTGCAGTCTGCAGCCCGGCCCCTGCTGCCCGCATGGTGAACGCACCCGTCTCTGTGTCGTGAGCCGCGGTGCCTCTGAGGCGGTGGGAGGAAAGGGAGGTCGTAGAGGGAGGGTGGCTACCTCAGGGTCGGCTCAGGAAAGGCGGCGGGACTTGCCTCCCCCAGCAAGGGAACCAGCCGGCTCCCAAGTCTGCAGCTTTTAATGATTTTTTTTTAAGATTTTATTTATTTATTTGATACACAAAGAGAGATCATAAGTAGGCTGAGAGGCAGGCAGAGAGAGAGGAGGAAGCAGGCTCCCTGAGGAGCAGAGAGCCCGATGCGGGCCTCGATCCCAGGACCCTGAGATCATGACCTGAGCCGAAGTCAGAGGCTTTAACCCACTGAGCCACCCAGGCGCCCGCTTTTAATGATGTTAAGAAAAGCTCGTCCAGTACGAGATTGCTCTGAGAGATTGGGGGCCTGTGGGGTGGGCGATGCAGTTTAAGCGGTGAGCCTTGAGTTCCTGCTCAGGCTTCGGACGGAGTTGGCCTTTGGCCCTGACCTGGGCGTCCTGGCCATGCCTAGCATCTCCTGCGCTCACTCTCAGGAAACCTGAGGGCTGCTGAGGGCACCGGATGTGTCCTGTGTGCAGACCTGTCTGCTACTACTGTGTATCAGTGCGTAATCGGAGACCCAGGTCTTAGGGGGCTACTGGCAGGCTTAGGTTAGCACGGAGAGGGGAGTCCCTGGCTCCTGGAGGGGCCTGCGGGAAAATCGCTGCTCCCTGAGATCTGACCGAAGGACGTTGGACCGGGTTAGAGGTTCCCCACCCAGCTGAGGGGGTGCCACCAGCTCCCCCGTGCAGGGACGGGAAGCAGGACACTGGACGGGGGGGGACCATGGGTGCGGGTGTTTGTTGGGGTCCCTGCTGACCTGCCTTCCTTCTGGACACCAGAATCTGTGGTCTTGTCACCCCTGAGCTTGGGGGGCGGGGGTTGGCTGGATAAGCCCCGAAGAAGCCGCAGCCCCTGCTGTAGGTCTTCTGTTCAGGGGCTCCAGGCCCCTAGAGTGTGGCCAGCCCTCGGGGAGTCCCCTGGTGTGGTCACTGATGCCTGAGCATCAGCATCTCCCGGGTGCACGTCCGTGCCCGGCCCCCTCACCCAGCTCTTGTGGACAAGGGGGTATGCCAGAGTCATGAGCAGACCCTGAGGGTCCCCCCGGGGCTGTCAGCAGGACAGCAAGCCAGCTCGCTTCCCACCGCACCCCAAGCGGGTTAGTCCCCAGACCGCAGGCCGCTGGGTCCCGTCCTGGAAGTATCCCGAGTCAGCTGATTGTTTTCAAAACATCATGACCACGGGGCCAGGCTTGTTTTTTCTTTTAAGCATAACAGTTGGCCTCTTTCTAGGAAAAAGCAGTACACTTATGTAAGGGCACACATTTTTATCACATTCATCTGAAAATTGTGACTGTTTTCCTCCCCAGCTAATGATCGCACGTTGAGAAAGCAGCTGCATACCAGTCACGCAGCGCGCACTAGGATCCATCTGGCTGCCCGCGGGGAGGCCCGGGGACGCTGGCCCTGCAAATGTTGGTAAAGCTCCCACGGTGACTGTCACCTCAGCCCAGGGAGCACCGCCCCCCTCCCTGGGGCTTTGAGGACAGAGCCCGTGTCCCTTTGGCCTTTGCACCCTGATACCTAGCGGTTCAATCAGTCCGGCCGCACTGCCCGGAGATGAACGGCACGTGCAGCGGGAGTGGACTCCGGCCGGAGGGCATCTGCCCGAGCCCCAGGCGGGTGTTCGCAGCAGGGAGCCCCTCGAGGTTCAGCGGCCCGGCCCTGCTTCCTGCCCAGCGGGGCCCCCTGGCCAGGGACACGTGATTCGTGTTCCCTTCCTCAGCAAATCCGCCAGCCTCCTCGGGCTTCAGCGACATCCCCCGTCCGCTCAGCAGCAGCGTGTGCAGAAACACGGCCGGGGAGCAGGGAGCCTGGACGCCACTCCGCCCTGCCTTGTCTTTCTCTTGCACCCTCAGACCTTGGCCTGAAATATTGAAATATTAATGGGTTGTTGGCACTGAGCCGGAGGCCTCTCCTCCAGGCCCTCAGGTAACTCGATCTGGCATCTGTCCCCGGTCCTCGCTCCGTCCCTTCTGGCTTTGTTTCCCCACCTGGACCCTAGTGACCTGTGCAAAGCTGGGGTTTGGAATCTGTGGTTCTCTGAAGCCTAGTTCTGGACGAGCGCTCTCCCACTAACTCGCGTTGCGCTTCTGCTCCCGACCCCGCTCTGACTCCGCGGGTGAGCTCCGTGCCGCCTCAGGGAGCCACAGAGGTGGCCAGGTCCCCTGGCGGGAGAGGAAGTTAAAGTCGGAGGTGGGTGGTGCTGGCGCCCAGACAGCCCGGAGAGCCGGCCCCGCATGGACCAGGTCTCCCGGGAGGAACAGATGAGGCAGCTGCTTCGAGGTCGTTCCCCCGGGCGGGGCTTCTGCCCTCCTACCCCGGCTGGCTGGGCAGCCTCCTCGCTGCTGTGCTTCTGCGCCTCAGCCTCACCCCCCACCTGCGCGTCCTCTAGGAGGTGAAGCTGATCGTGTCCCCGGGTTGCGGCTTTCCAGGTGGCCTGACAAAATCCCGAGTCCTTACCTCCCTGGCCTGGCGGCCTGCGGAGCCGACTTCCAGGACAGGGCTTGTCCCCTCGCTTCCTCTGCTCGCGGGCGCCTCCCTTGTCACCCTGGGTCCTCTTCGCCTGTGTTCTCTGCCCTACGGAGTTGCTCCCCTCCTTCTCCTGCCCTCTCCCCGCCTCCGCTGTGAAGGTTTGGTTCGCCTGGCAGGTAGTAGGTGCTCCCTGGGTTGGTTGGGTTCGTGCGCGAATACAGACTCCTACCTCCTGAGTGAATGAGTGACAGAGACTGAATGTGTCCCCGAAAGATGGTTGGTTTTTCCGGGTAGTGCACGAGTCTTTCTATGATGTTCGGTTCTCTGTGGTGGTTTTTACCTCCCGTGCTATTCATAAGAGGAATCTGACCTTAATTCTAAGAATTTACACGGATTGGTTTTGCATTTACTTGCTTAGGTAGCACATGGTGGGCGTGAGGCTTAGAGCTGACCCAGGGCCCCTTGACGGCACAGAAGTCTATGAGGCAAGGGCAGGACCCCAGCAGCTCCCCCAGGCTGCGCTGGGAAGGCACCTTCCCTGATGTGGCTCCAAGTTCACGGCCCCCTGTCCTGATTCCTCCCCCTGGTGCACTTTGGGCCCCGGCAGCAGCCCTTTCTAAAGTTTGGGGAGAGGTTAGTCTCACGAAAATGAGAGCAATAGGAATTACCGTGTCCACGAGTCCTTGAAAGGGATGTCAGGTTTTTCCTATAAAACCTTTAGGAGAAAAATCCATTTTTTCTCTGCAGTTATTTTCATCGCATTATAAACGAATTGATTTTTCCAAGGTTTTGAGTTTGACCGTCCGGGTTTGTGAGGAGAACCTAGGAAATGGCATGAGAAGCAAAGCAGGGCTTTCCTGCTTTGCTTCTCATGCAATTGGGGTGTAGGATCGGCAACACGCTTGCTCCATTCACCCCAGACCAGGGGCGGGGTGGGGGTGCCGCACACTGGAGGACCTGCCCCCACGGCCCCCCGGGCACTCAGCCCAGCAGAAGCACTCTTGCCCTCCACTCTTGGAAGTGGCCCAGGGGAGGGGGTGTGCGCACACGCCTGGAGCCGCACGAGCTGAGGGGCAGGTGCTGACCTGCGGGGGGGATGGGCGGCGTTACCCCCCTTCCAGCAGCTGGCTCACCCGTCTGTCAGTGGTCCGGGCAGGGTCTACACCCGGGCCGCCTGGCTCGCTCACACGCCAAACACAGGGACTGTCTAAATGTAAACGAATCAAAATCAAATAAACTCTGTTGCTGTCACCCTGGCCACCTGCCACCAAGTCACCCGTGGCTGCTGTCGGCTCGGAGGCCCGCGGGTCCGTGTCATAGCCGAGCGCCGCAGTGGGCTGTCAGCCCTGCCACGCTGCCTGTGACAGCAGCCTGGGCACTGTTCAAACACGGTGGTAGGGCGCGCTGTCACCTGCTGCGCTTGCTTTAGAGAAAAAGAAGCCTCAGCCAGATCTTCACAAGAGCGTCATGATTGCTTTCAGAGGCATAATTACACGTTCCGAGCGCAAGTGCAGTTCAAGGGGCGGTGAGAAAGCCCTTCTCGGTAAAGCCTGTGCTCCGGTCGCTCCTCTCCCGGCCCAGGTAACCGAAGGCGGCCTGCCTGCTGGTAAGACGGCCAGTTCTGCCCAAGGGAAGCGGGCGCCCACCTCTCCTCCGTGTCTTCCAGGGCGGGAACGACCACGAGATCTTCACCGACCCGAGGACCGTGGGCCACACGGTCACGGCCCCCGAGGACACCCGCAGGATCTGCGAAGAGCTGTTCTCCTAACGGCCCCTCTCCCGAGGGAGGGCCGGGCATCCTGCCGACGGGCCAGGGGGTCCCTGGTGGCCCCATCAGGATCCCTCCCTCCCTCACGTGCCCGTGACCCCCCGATGGTGCCGCGCTCCCCGCACTCCTGTGGCCCTTACGACGTGGCTCCCGCCCACGGTGCCGGGAGCAGCCGGACTTGTCCAGAGTGGCTCTGGAACACCTCCAAGCCGACTTTATCCCCCACCACCGAGCCTCGGACCCGCCGTATGTGCGATCACGGTACACACGGTTCAGGGGGAACCCTCCCCACCATTCTAGAATGATACAGAACGGATGTGCCCAGACCCGCCCTCCTCCTGGGTCTTGTGCAACATGTAGCCGGTATCCATGTTGGGAGCCCCTGTGTCAGGACGCACAGGGGCATCTGGCGAGGAGAGAGGACAAGATGTTTACGGCCATCCCTCCCCAGGACAGAAGGGAGCCTCCTGCCCGAGTGGCAGCCTGGGGGTCCTCTGAGAGCGAGGGCCCCATGGCCGCCGGCCAGGACCGAGCTCAGCAGCGTGCGGGACACAGCCGGGTGGCCGCCACGTGACCACTGACTCCAGCGAGCTCGCCCCTCGGCTGGCCTGCAGCGCAGCGGGCAGCTCCGGATTCACGACACCGAGCCGAGCCTGCTGGGGCTCCGCACCCCGCGATGGGAGCAGCCCTGCTCCGGCTGCTGGAGCCTGCCTCCCTCCGCTTCCTCAGGGATCGCGTGAAAGGCTGGATCCCTAACAGAAGAGGAGCGGCACCGCTGCCCTGCAGACCTTTCTGTGGACCGGCCTCTCTGCCCGGCCTCACCCAGACAGGACCCAAGGGGGTGGGCACCGTGCGGCGGGTGGGCCTGCCACCCTCTCTCGTGCTTCGAGTTCAGCGAAGTCCTCGTGCCGCTGGGAGGCAGCTCCAGGGCCCCGTGGAAGAGTGCTTCCCAAGGAAACGGTTCACAGGTCACTTTTCAGAATCTGAAACTTGGCAGGACCCACAAACCCGCCATCCACTCCAGTCCACGGCACAGCCCCTGCTCGGGGGTGGCCGACCTCAATGGGGGTCTGCGCCCCTGCCGTCCCACCCCTGCCGTCCCACCCCTGCCCTACCAGGTGCTTTCGTGCCCGCATTCTCTGGGTCCCTCCGAGCCTCCCGGGGCCCCCCAGGCTTGGCTTGGCTTGGGGCCCAGCTGGGGACAGTCTGCCCGCGCGACCACACCCCGGGCTGGCACTGCTCAGGGGTTCCCGGGACCCAGCCCCCTAGGAGTGCCTTTCCTTGTTGGATTTTGCAAATGATACTGTGATCACCTTTCACGACAAAAAGCAGCAAATTAAAGTTGATTTTATTGTTTCCTGTTTCTCATTCGGTGGCCTTTTTCCTCCTTTGACCTTTACGTGAACGGTGAAGTGGACGATCAGCTGTGCTGTCTTCTCAGATTCTGGAAGGACAAGCCAGCCCTTGCAGATCTGATGGCCACGGCTTCTGACAGTGATGTTCTCAGGGCTTCTGCAGAGCCAGGGTTTGGTGCTTCCCGGCTCGCCTTCCTGCCCACTGGGTAAGGATCCACACGTTCCCTGAAGTTGTTACAGCAAAGCAAGACAACGGAGTCCTACTCAGACTTGCCGTAACCTCTGTAACTGGAGACAGCCCTGCCTGGGCTGCCCTGAGCAGGTGCCCGAGGGCGTCAGGCCCGGCCCGCCCCGGGGTTCCCACCCTGGCTGCCTGTGGACACTCAGGGCAGCCCCCCTGGGCCCCGATGGGCCTCCGTCTGCCTCTCGGTCGGCTGGGGGACGGCCCCGAGCACATAGGAACCCCAAACGAGCGAGCTCCAGCCAGGCGATCCCTGACTCCACGAAGCCCCGGGAAGCCTGTAAGGCAGGCAGGACCAGCCCTGCAGTCCAGGTGCGGGTAAGTCACCCCCTCGGCTCTCCGGAGCGGCCAGCTTAGGCACCACTAAGGGTCGAGCAAGAGGGCAGCAGAGGCTGGCCCTGCAGTCAGCGGCTCCGGGGAGGGCACAGCCGGGGGCTCCTGACAGAGAAGCCCCCAGGAGGGCCCTCCTGTATTTCAGTGAGGCCAGGGGAGGGGACGGGGTGGGGAGGGAGGGGGCAGCTCAGGACCTGCAGGACACTGGGCAAGGTCTCTCAGCCAGTGGGCAGATTTGGCAGGTTTGTGGAGGTGGAGGTGGCCTCGAATCACTTCCTCTCCAAGGGCTGCTTCCTCTTCCCCCACTACTCCTTGACCTTGGCCCATCAGGCCACTTGCGCTCCTTCGCACGGCCACCCTGCCCTTCTCAGAGCCGGATTCCTGCTCCGCCTGCAGCTTCTCTCGCCTGCAGGATACTTGCCGGCTGCAGCACTTGGGACAGAGCGCCTTGCTCGGGATAAACGCCTACTTTGACTTCTCCCTCAACAGGTCCCTTGGCCTGGTTGTAACTGTTCCAAGTACACTTTGAGAGTCGGTACTGCAGTAAAAATACTCCTCTCTGCACCATCAAAAATGATCTCCCCTCCCTCAGGAGACACTGGCTGGGCAAGACCTTCCCGGGCTGACCCGTAAGTCCCACCCAGAGCAGCCCTGCAGTCACCCCAGCCTCCCCACGCCCTGCACCTCCCCGCTGCGCCCTTGGACTCCCAGGCCCTGGGCCTTCACACCTCCCACCACCAGACTTCCCTCGGCTGGCCTGGCCCTGCTCTCGCCGCTCAGGCTCACACAGTAGAAGTTCAAGTGCATTCACACAGCTAAGTGGCATTTTGTTGTCACGAAGCCCGATCCTACTGCTAAGCTGCCCGACGCTGGAGAAGGATGATTAAGGGGAAAGGGATGGTCCCATTCTCTTACTCACCAGCCCCAAAAAACCAGCCTAGGAAGCCGAATGACACGGAGCACGACTGTGTCCACCCCGCTCGGGGGAGACGGGGGAGGTGCCCTTACCTGCTGGCTCCCGGGCGAGGCAGCAGGCCTCCACCCCCACAAACAACACAGAGCCTTGCACAAAACACACTTTATTGAGAGAGAAGCGGCTGGTGGGAGGAAAGGTGTGGATGGAATCCCGGATGCTATTCCCAGCTCTGTCACCAACATCAGATGTTCTCCCAAAAGGAGCTCCGGAAGCATGGCCCACAGCCAACAAAGGCCTCCGCGGACCCAGCAGGAGGCAGGGGGCACAGAGACCCTTCGAGGGGGCCCCATGGGCCAGGAAAAAGCAAACCAACTGCTCGCTTCACTGCACTGCCTGCCAGCACGTGCACGCAAACACACACACACACAGTCAACAAACTTATTTGTGTATTTTTAAAACTCACCAGTCATCAGCAAAATAATTCTACCTTCCAACCCCTTTCAAAGGAAGCCCCTCCCAGACCGAAAGACAAAGAGGTCCACAGACTGAGGCACCTGATGAGGGCCTTCCTGCCCCTGGCATCCCCCTGGCCGGCACCCCCTGCCCCCCGGTCACCCTCCCTCGTCTGCAACACCCCGTCTGCCCCAGGCTTTCAAGGGTTCACTTCCCTGCACTGACACATGGTTTCCTGACTACACATAAGCCCCATATTTCCAAACATTATTACCCAGCTATTTCTATTTTTAAATCACAACGAAAGCCAAACCAAACCACCGCAAAGAAACTCCTAAGGATGTGTTTACAGCAAATATCTACAAAGGTTTGAAATGTCGGCAGTGAAGTGCACACAGGGCTGGCTCTGGCTGAGAGCCTTCAGTATTAAAAAAGGAAAGAAAAGAATCCTAAGCATGTCTTAACACCAGTTTGCAAGAAAATCCCATCACCAAAGGTGCATTTCTCCTCTTAACTTTTGACTTGACCAGGCCCGCCCAGAAGCAAGTACCCCGACTTTCTTCTGGATGGATCTGGACAAAGGTCTGATTTTAAACAAAGACCCTCCCTTCTCCCACGCCCACCCACCACCTAAAGGACCAGGGATGTGAAATGCCTTGGAAATGACGATCGTTCACCTTGAGGGCAGAAGGAGACCGGGCTCCCAGGAGAGGATGCAGCTGAGCTCTGAGCTCGGCAGGGCCAGGGGGGGAAGGCTCAGGGGTCCCGGAGAAACTCTTTTCCCCAGATGCCCAGTAGTGACACCTCCCACTTGCAAGGCACCAGAGCCCTCCCTGCTCTCCCTGGCTGCCCCATGAAGCCAGCTCCCCTAGAACCAACCTCAAGGAGCATCAGAAGGGCCTGGGCCCCGAGGCCATGGACACAAGGAGGGTGGCCACGTGGGTAAGAATGCATCCTGGGAAACGCTCAGGGCCCCGGTCAGCCCCGGTGCGGACTGGACCTGGGGGTTCTGAGTCTCCAGTCCAGGCGCTCAAAGAACTCTGTGGGCTGGGGAAGCCCGACCCACCCCCGGGCTGGGGTCGGACCCTCCACTCAGCCACCAGCGGGCACCCCTCCTTTTTCCATGCTTTTAATGCTTTTCAGATGGCGAGAGGCTGTTGCAATGGTCAGAGGCTGTGCTGGTGGCCGAGAGCACCCCCATGCCTGCCCCCCACGCCCCTTCCTCCAGGAGATACTTGAAAGGGACCGGGCTCCCCCCTTTGAAGCCCCATCTCAAGCGGTAGACCAGCATCTCCAGTTTGGTCTTGCAAGCCCAAGAGAAAGGGGTGCTTCCAGCCTCTCCTAGGAGCTGACGACATGGCCGGACCAGGTCTCGTGCTTGGTGCCCGGAGCCAGATGGGTGATGACCACCTCCACGGCCTGCAGCTTCTCGTTCTTGGGGGGGATGGAGCACATCTTGTAGGTGACCTCGTCGCCTTCCACGGGGACGTACTCCCCTTCCACGCTGCGGGGGGGGGGGGGGGGGNTCAGAAGGGACTGCAGCCCCTGCCGCTCAGAGGGCCGCCCCTTTCAGAGGAACTGCCCCCCGCCCTGCCACCAGAGGGAGCCACCCTGTCCCGGCGGCGCCCTGTCACCCCTCGCCTCCGCTGACACAGAGGCTGAGCCCCAAGACCAGGCTCAGCCTGTGCAGGGGCTCGCGCGCTCTGGTAAACGTAGGCACCCTGGGCCTGGGGACAGGAGGGCGGGGAGAGCCGGTCCGAGCCCTGGAGGACGACAAGGCCGGCCTGTCACCACCGAGCACCGATGCGGCGAGTTTCCTGAGCTCCCGCGCCACGCCCGCCCTGGTCCCAGGGCCCCCCCCCCACCCGGCCGCGTGCACCTCCGCCCTCCAGCTCCCCGGGCGCTCGGCAAGCTGCAGGGAAGTCCCTTCTGTGCTTAAAGCTACTTCCAGAAAGCGTCGTCTCCCTGTGCCACCCCCAGGAACGTTCGGGGGGGCACGAGCCACCCTCGCGCCCGCCCCGGCGAGGTGGCCATCTCGACGCCCCCCGAGGACCCCAAGAGGAACCTCCCCTCAGCTCTCGGGACGGGTTGTTGATGACTGGAGATGGTGCCACCCTCTCGGACCGGCCACCCGGAAGCTCGGGAACCCGCCTGCAGGCCCTTGGCCCGCGAAGGAGACGCGCCCGTGACTCCGCCTCTCGGGCCGGCTCCCCGCCCCGCGGCTTCCTGACTCCCTCACCTGTCACGCGGCCCTGTGACTATCCTTGTAAACCGCGACACCCCCTCCCCCACGGAGGCAGGACGAAAGTACACGTGCACAACCATCTCCGTGTGCACACACGCACTGCCCCGGCATCGTCCTCGTGGGTGGAAGGCCGCGGGGGGACCGCCTCGGGAAGGGGCCCACAGCTGCGACAGCGCCCGAGCTCCTTGCAAGCCCGCGGATTTTCGCTACTGCCTGGTCTGCGGTGTGGGGCAGGACTCGGCCTGCCACAGACTGAGATGGAAGATCGGGGGATGCAGAAGCCAAAGGAGGGGGCGGGGGCGCTGGATGAGGCCCCCCCATATCTGAAGGCGGGAGAAAAGTGCAGGCTGCTGGCCGCCTTCCAGCCCCGAGGCCTCGGATGTGTGGGCCACGCCCTGGGCCTCCCGAGGGTTTCCACACAGGAAGGAAGGACGTCGTGAGCAAGCGGCAGGGGAGGGGGTCCAGCTCCAGACTTCCTCCCCGGAGCCCAGGGGTCGTGCAGGCCTCCCCACGGGCGTCCCCGAGCTACGCGGGAAGCCAGAGCCCGGGGCCAGAGCGGCTCCCCCCCCACCCGCCAGACACACACGGGCGCTCAGAGCATCCCAGGGTCCTCCACACGCCCACGAAGGTGCGCGCTCTCACTCGCTCGCACGGGCCACCGTCGCCGCAGCCTCCCCACCCCGCCCCCAGACACAGTCACACATGGGTCACAGGCAGAGTCGCACACAGCGCCCCCCGAAGTCACACCCTCCCCCGGCCTCCGCGGGGCCCAGGCAGCCCGGGGCCCAGCCCCAAACCACCCGACCCAGGCCTGACTCACTCGGAAATGTGCAGGAAGATGTCAGGGCCGCCGTCGGCCGGGGTGATGAAGCCGTGGCCCTTGGATCGACAGAAACATTTGCAGACTCCTTTGTATACCGGACCTTGAGAAGCCCGCACCGTCCTGACGTAGACGAGGAAAGTGTGAGAAGCCCCCCCCCCACAGCCCTCCAAAACAGCCGCCCACTCTCCTGGGCACATCCAGCTCATCCCAGAACCTCCCCCTCCAAAGCTGTGCCCCAGGCAGTAGCCGGCGCCATGATGTCCAGCAGGTTGTGCACTGTGCAACTCTGGGAGCCATTCAACTGACTCCAATAAGAGAGACTCTCTGATGACCCTGGCAAGTGTTCTCAGGCCTCAGTTTCTCCATCTGGAAAGGGGATTAGACTAAAAGCTCTCAGAGCATCCCTCCAGGACTAGTGATTAGTAACAGCAGCCTCTACTCCTTGGGCCTGAGACCTGGATCTGCCAGGCACCGTACAGGTCCTCTGCAGCTCTGCAGTCAGCCTGCTGCTGTCCCCATTTTGCAGCTGAGGAAGTCGAGGTCGCACAAAGGAAGAGGTTTGTGTGTGGTTAACACTCAATGATTTAAGGCCCCATTGATTTCCCATTTGTTTTGACCCCCAGCTTAGGGCAGGCTCAAGGGCCCCAGTGTTTGCAGGGTGCCTCCCTAGTCTCTCACCATCGGTCCTTACCCCAGCCCATCTCCCCATTTGGCAGACAAGGACGCTGAGGCACAGAGATGATGACCAGACACGATGACTCTGGCTCTGGGCAAAAGACCTATCTCAGGATGCTGCCCCAGGCTAGCCTAAGACTCACGCTGAGAAGGTCCTTGTCCGGCGGGTGGGCAGTGGGCTGGGGACCACGTTGCCCCGAAGAGGGGATGGTGACCGATCTCGGGCCCGCTGGGTGTCCAGCAGCCCCACCGAAGTCTGGTGGCTTGGGGGCTGTGGTGGCGGTGGAGGCTCAGATGACATGGCTAACCTAGGGAGAGACAGAGGGCTCTCAGGGGCTACAGCCTTGCAAGGAGGGGCCCCCTGGAAGCACCCCCAGCCCTGTGTCTGAGTGTGCCATCTCACTGGGGAGCAATGGGGAGACCATCGCTCTCAGGTGGGGAATGCGGGTGCGAGGCTCACTCAGCAGAGAGGTCACCTTCTCCAGAAACATGCCAGTTTGCCCCAGCTGGGTCAGGCGCCTTGGCTCCTGCGGCAGCCGTGGGCCTCCCACTGGCATCGTTCTGCCGGGAAATGCCCACTTGCCCCATGACAGGGATGCCATCAGTCGCCTCTACGTCCCCACCACGCAGCACAGATCTCGGCACACGAGGGCACTGAGTCAATACTCGTGAAAGGGAGGGAGAAAAGGAGCAGGGAGGGCGGGAAGGAGGGAGGGAGGGGGGGCAGGCAGGCTTTACCGCCAGCCACATAGATCACACTCCAGCTACTCAACAAACTTGACCCGCTAAGTGCTGGCACCGTGGGGAAGGCGGAGAGGCAAGAGACAGAACAGCACACAGTGCTCCTCCAAGAAACTCGACACGAACCGGAGAGGCCCGGACCCCAGCTTTGGTTCCCCGGGGGGCTGGCACCAGCCTGCCTCCGGGACAGCGAGCCCGAGGGACCCAACGTGGCAGGCCACGGCAGGGGCCCCTACGGGTCCAGGCACTCAGCGTGCACCCTGCCTGGGTCACTGGCCACGAGGAACGCCGATTCCCCGGTCACCCTTAACACGCACCAGAGGCGAGGTCAGACCCAGCCGCGGCGCTGCAGGAGCAGACTCCAAAGCTGCCGCCCTGCTCTGGCACTTGTGCCAAGACCAGGACGTGGCCAGTGCCCTGAACACGTGACCGCTAAGGTACCCGCTCTGACCTGGCTTTGGCTCAAGCCCAACGGGAAAGAGCAAAGCTCGGGAGCCAGAGGGCTTTGGGTTAGCCCTGCCCCCTCCCTGGGACCAATTTCCCCATCTGCGACGTGGGGCAGCAGAGTGGGCGTCCCTGGGCACCTGCTCGGGGCTGGCGACGGCACAGGAGGTGGAGCAGAGCCAGGCCCCGCGGCCAGGGCGGCGGCGGAGCCCTGAACTCACACCCGGCCCAGGCACGCAGGGGGAGGTGGGGAGGCAGCAGCCCCGATGGCTTTGTGGGGCTCGCGTGGGGTTTTCACATCTAAAACGGCGGCTATCTTAAACACAGCTCTCTCAAGTGGGCTTCCAACTACCCTGGGGAAAACTCGAAGCTCTGATCACCCCGAAGCCCCACGTGCCACCTCGCTTCCCTCTGACTCTGTGGCCCGGGCCCTGGGCTTTCCGCCTCCATCGCCCAGGAGGGCGCCCTCTGCCCGCAACCCGAGCCACCCGAGACCCCGGCCTGGTTCCTCCCCCGAAGGGGCCAAACCTCTCCCCCGTCCCTTTCCCCCACATTCTACCCACAGCCCCCCACACTCCCCTGTCTGGCCTGAGTTCTGCCTCGCTAGGAAGAGAGAGGGCCGGCTGGCCTTCGGGAGGAAGTGACACAGTACCTCCTGACCCTTCGCTCAGCTGCAGCCGTGGCCAGGGAGGACCGGGGAGCCCCCACCTCATAAAGGCCCCGGCCGCTGGGCTGGGGGTCAGGGCTCCAGCATGACCCAGCAGCACAGGTCACAGAGTCCCGGAATGTTTCGGTGCTCGGGGTTCTGGGAAGGGGGCTGGCCCAGGGAAAGGAGCGCCCTGCCCAGGCCTCCCGGGACAGCACGGGGGACCCTCCCGCCGTCCAGAGTCTCCTTGCCTTCTTCTGGAGTCAGGCACATCTGACCTCACAATTTTGCCACGAAGCTGAAATCATAGAATACATGCTAAGTACTCAGCATCTATCCAGTACAAATGGGCAGTGACCGCCAGCTCTGATTGTCCTAACTGTCATCATAAGGTCATTCCACACACAGGTGACTGGTGCCAGGCCCTGGTCATGGCTCTAGAGACAGAGGGCCTGAATTTAGAGGGAGAGAATAAACAGATAGACAAGTATATAAATAAGGTGATCACAGATTCCCAAAAGGGCTGCTAAGAAATACACAGAAAAAAGATAAAAAGTAAGAAGTTAGAGATGCTTTTCTGATGAGGGCACAGGCGGGGCCCTAACAATAAAAGGCAACCTTCCGAAGAACAGGGAGTCTCTTCCAGGTAGGGGAAAGAGCCTGTGCAAAGGCCCTGAGGTTGGTAAGGGCCCAGGTGTGGCTGAAGGTCAGCAAGGAGGCAGTGTGGTGGACACCAGGGAGGGGGATGTGAGAGCTGGGAGATGAGGGCCGGCTTACGAATTATGGGGCATCATCAACATCCCATGTCTCCTCTTTTCTTCACATCCATCTGTCTGTCCGTCCCATGACCCTTACCATGCCCACCTCCCCCTGAATTAATGAAACGGGACCAAACTGGGGGCCCCCTTCTCTCCACCCGAGCATCCCTGATTCCCCAAATACACCAACCCTCAGAGATGCCAATGCGAGCCCGTGGCCGTGCGGGTGAGCAACCTGAGGGCAGCACAGGGTCCCTCCGCGTGCCTAGGGCCCAGCACTGGGGTTGTCGGAGAGCAGGGCTCCCTTCTTAACCAGCGTTAGAACCAGAAGTGTCCGCTGGTGGCCACCGTGAACTTGGTGTGCTCTCGTTAGCACGGTCCAGCAAGGGACGGCGACAGCCACAGGCACACTTGTGCCCGGCCGTGTTAGACACCGGGGCCAGAGGGCACCACTGGCTGGGGCGGGGGGGGCAGGGAGACCCCGGCTCCCTCACCACCGCCCTGCCCGCCTCTCTCAGCCTATCTGAGCTGGAAAGCAGCTGGGGCAGCTGGGGCAGCTGGAGCAGGATTGGCCCGAGGCCAGCCCTGGAGGCCGGCCCACCCCCAGGGCCGGGCAGAGAGAAAGAGGAGTGAATGGCCTCTGTGTGGGGGAGGCCGGGGTCAGAGTCCAGCTGTCAGGAAAACAGCTGGGGGAGGGGGCAGCCAGTCACCCAGGAGCCACCCCTGCAGCTGCTATCCACCCCCCCCACTCCATGCACAGAGGGGGACAGGGGGTCCAGAGGGCCAGCCACACCCCCCCGCAGAGTCCGGAGCTCCAGCGGAGGCGGGGGGGCCCCCCCGTGACCAGCCCCCTCCACCACCAGCCCACGTGCCCCTCAACGCCCCACGGCCGGGAGCAGTTTGCAAGAAGGTCCCTGAAGCCCGGACCTGGGATGGGCCTCTGACGGGCAGCACAGTGGCCTAAGTGTCCCCGGCCAGGGCGCGTCACGGCTCCTGTGCTTGTGGACGTGTCTGTGCACATGCACACCTGTGTCCTCCCGTGCACAGGCTTGTCACTGCCTGTGTGTGCGCGCCAGGGGACCAGGTGGGGCTGCGTCTGCCCCCAGGCACCCTGGGGCTTGCACTGGCCCCTGAGGACCGTGAAGAAGGCTAGACCCCTTGCAACAGTTACTGGGCCACCACCATGCGCAGGCAACCGACGTCAGGGCAGCACACTCAGGGACAAAAACAGTGTCCTGGAGTCAGGCACTTCCCCCGCCTTTACTCGTTCATCCCCACTTCGCTGATGGGAAAACTGAGGCACCAAGTGTCAAGTAGCTTGCCTTGGGCCTCCCAGCTAGGAAATAAACTGGGGAAAGGTTCTGGAGAAAAAGCAAGCAGGAGAGGGGAGCATGAGTGGTCTGAGGAGGTGAGGGGGCGGGGGGGGGGACGACACTCCCCTTCCCTCAGTCAGCTCCCACCCCAGGTTCTAAACACTGCCTGGAGCCAGGGGAGGGGGAACCCATCGTCCTAGAGGTGAGGGAGCCAGGAAGTCACTCCCACCCTGCCTGCCCTCAGGGAGGGGTGTGTCAGCAGGGCCTCATCCCCAGAAAAGGTGGAAGAAAGGGGCCTCAACCCAAAACAGCCCAGGCATTCTCCACAGGCCCCGCATGTCCTCATATTGACTCCAGGCTCTGGCCTTCCCAAGGCTCCCCTCAGCCCACCCACCTAGCTGGGGCCTCCAGGCAACCCTGCAGACCCCCTGTTAACTCCCACCTCCTGCCCTCCTGCACTGAGAAGCCAACAACCACAGCAAGCATGAATCAGTCTTAAGCCAAAGAGCTAGGTGCTTACTCCAGGCAGAGAAGCTTTGGCAGGGTTTTTCAGTCATTTACACTTTAGTGAGAGGGAGTTTGCAGTTTTTTTTCCCCCAAGACTCCATTGTTGGTGGCTTTCACGCCTCTACTGGAGGAAAGGAAGTTGGGGGGCAAGAGGGGTCTAGGGGAACAAGAACTGGGTCCGATCACACTGGCTGCTCCTTTCTCAGTGTGGTTCCTGGCAAAGCCAGGCCACTCCAAGCCTAGGCTGAAACTGGGGGTCTTGAGCCTTGCATGGGTTTCTAGTTTGGGGAAGCCAGGGCTGGGCAGCATGGTGGACCCTTCCCAGCTGCAGGGCCAGGCTGCTGCTGGCACATGGGGATGGCTCGAAGCCGCCCACACAAGGGGGGGGCCGGGCACTGCTGAAGCAGCCACGGTTGGGGAAAGGGGACAAGAATGAGGCTGTGCTTGGATTCACCCAACGTCCACTGCCCACCGCCCACCGACTTCCGCGTCAGGCCCAACGCTGGGCATTCACGTACTTGAACTAGATTCATCCCCACGGCGGCGCCGCTGGGGAGGTGCTTTATCGCCCCCATTTTACAGGTGGGGAAACTAAGACACAGAGAGGTTCTCACACCTTCGGGTCCCCACGAGTCAGCAGATCCTGATTCTGAAAGGCGGGAATGGGATTCGGGGGTCCTAAGGCGCCCCCAGTGAGGCGAGTGCTGCTGGTGTGCGGAACAGATGATGCGGGTGTGCCCCGCGGCAGTGGGGCAGGTGTCAATCCCCCGTGAGAGGGCGGAGGGGAAACTGGGGGGCGGACAGGGCTGAGGTTCTGGATGACTCACAGAGTTACTCTAGGGCACCCCAGTTGCTCCTCTGTAAACTGAGGCTGAGGCTCGTTGACTCCCTCCCCGCCTCCAGGCCATCGGGGCCCCCACCCGGCAGAACGGAGGGCTGGCTGCGGAGGGGCAGGTCCGCGGGGCGGAGGCGGGACACGGGGGTCCCCGGAGGGGAGCCGAAGCGGGCCTCTGCCACCTCCCACTCCATTGTTCGGCAGAGAGCGGGCGGCAGCCGGGAGGGAGCGCAGCAGGGGAGGCAGGGGAGGGGCGCGGGGTGGAGCCGGCGGGCGGGCGACAGCGGGCCAGCCGCCGCCCGGAGCCAGCAGGGCCGGCCGCACGAACACAAACAAGGCGGGAGGGTGCCGCCCGCGGACAGACGCCGCCCGACCCCCCGCCGGAAAGTACCCTGCCGCCCCCCCCGGGGGCCCCAGAGTGCTGGGAAGAGGCCGGAAGCCCGAGCACCGGCGGCCCGGGAACCCGCGCGGCCTCTCCGGCGTGGCCGCCGGACCCCCGCCCCGGGGCACCCCGACGGCCTCGCGGGGACCGGCCCCGCCCGGCGGAGAAAAGTCCCCC
>LNAC01000023.1:5715657-5736089 GCA_002007465.1 Ailurus styani | reverse complement strand
GGCGCGTGAGGTCGGAAAACTCCCCTGGAGAGTGGAGGGCCTGGGCGGGTCGCCCCCCCAGCACCCGCTGCAGGTCCGGCCCGAAGCTGACCTTCGGCCCAGAATCCCGAAGGCCCCGGGCGGCTCCATCTTGGCGGAGAGGAAGCTCCAGCAACGCCGAGCGGGAGTGGAAGGACAGGTAGGAGGGAAACGAGCCAGGCGCCGAAGGGAATCGAAGAGGGGAGGAGAGGAAAGCAAAACAAACAAGAAACAAAAAGAGGGAAAGCTATTGGTTTGTTCTCTTGTTTTGTTCTGAATTTGCCCTCCCTCCTAGAGCCCGTGAGTCCCCTGTCCCGTGCGGGTCAGTGACAAGACGCTCGTGTTCCAGGAGAGGAAACTGAGGCACAGAGAGGCGACACCCCCTGCCCCCACCTGGTCACAGCAGGTCGCAGCCAGAGGAGCCCCGGAAAGGCAGCCCAGCCCTCCACCGAGGCTCAGGTTGGTGGAAGGGGGAGGAATCCGGAGCTGTTCGGGGACTCTGGGCCCTGCTCGAGCCCAGCAGCTCTGCCCGCCTCTCCATCTCCCCCTACAAAGAAGAGACCACCCAGGACACAGCAAGGAGGCAGCTGCCCACCAGCCAGGAGGTGGGCCCTCCACCCGGAACTGAACTGCCAGCACCCTGATCTCGGACTTCCCGGGACCCGAGCTGTGAGATGTCCGTGCCTGTTGCTTGGGCCCCCCTGTCTGAGGTGTCCTGTGACAGCAGCAGGAACAGCTTTTCTCTTCTCAACTTTCACCGGTTGGGTGCATTTCTGGGCTACAGTCATTCACTGGGTGTGCCGTCCATGCCAGGCTCTGTTTGGGGCGCTGAGCGTCCGGAAGTTAAAAAGTGTCTACCCAGTACCCGCCCAGGAGGAGTCACCTCCCGTTGAGACCGCAGGCCAGTGGATAAGGAGGCAGCCAGGTGGTGGACTGGATAAGCCTCTGGGGCTCAGTGAGGGCCCTGCCCTTGGCGCTGTCAGACAAGACAGGTCCCAGCGAGGACTTCTGTCTCCCAAATTGTCATGGCTTGAGCCTCTGGCAACCCAAGACATCACCACACCATTGTGGCTCCATCCGATGGCACTAGCCTAATGGCCACCCACAGATGAGATGTGGCCTAACTTTTCTGCCCGGTAAGGACCAATTATCTGTTCCACCACCTGACAATTATTTATTGCACCTGAGCTCTATTCCAAGCCTAAGGGAGTAAACAAAACTCGTGCGGGTTCTTTCCCCGCCCCAGAGGCTTATAGTCTAAGAGGGGAGGCAGATGTTAAATCAGTAATCACGATGGTATAAAATTCAGCTGTGCCCACAGCAGGGCCCATCACCGGGATGGAGAGGGCAGGAAAGGCTTATCTGGAAAGTGCTGGTTGATCAGAGATCTTCTGGAAGATCAGTAATTAAGCAGACCAAGGAAGGGACATTCTTGAGAGAGGTTAGAGCAAATGCAAAGGCCCTGAGGCAGGAGTGTGGTGGGGCTGGGACTCCAGGAGAGGGAGTGTGAGGTACTGAGGTGCAGTGGCAGGACCCAGAGTGGCCTACATTGATGGGTCTCCAGTAGGCAGCCTCATCGTCAAGAGTGCTGGGCGCCTGGGTGGCTCAGTGGGTTAAAGCCGCTGCCTTCGGCTCAGGTCATGATCCCAGGGTCCTGGGATCGAGGCCCACATCGGGCTCTCTGCTTAGCAGGGAGCCTGCTTCCTCCTCTCTCCTCTCTCTCTGCCTGCTTCTCTGCCTACTTGTAATCTCTCTCTCTGTGTCAAATGAATAATAATAAAAAAAAATGTCTGTACTATGCAAAGCAGTCTACCTGCTGTACCGTACATCCGCCTNCAGCCAGGGAAGTCTAAGAGCAGGGATGGAGAGTCCTCCACTGACCTGCCCCTACTCACGCCCCACCCCTTCCCACCGTGACCCGGGCCTCTTCCGTCTCACCAGGAGGAGCAGCCTCCTCCCATGGCTTGTGCCTCCCCCTAATATCAGGGTCCACGCTTGCTTTCTGTGCAGCAGCCAGAGTGAGCTTTCAAAAACGTGAATCCACCCGTTGCTGAAGAAAAAATGACTTACAACACTCATTAAAACGATAAGACAGACTTTATTCACTAAGCTCTTGAAGGTGCAGGGACCACAGCTATGGGGCTTTGCACTAAGGAAGAGAGATGGAGCTCAGCTCCAAATATGGCATGGAAAAGCGGGGATTTATGGCCAAAGAGCAGGGTCAGCGAGTGGGAAATTGCTAGGAGGAAGTATCAGAGGGAAGGGGGGATTCTGACTAAGCTGACCTAGCAGGATTCTTGCAGAAGACAGACCTGGGCAATCGGGCATCCCCTGGGAGGTGGCAGGGATGAGGAATTTGGTCAGATCTGGAGGACAGGGAATTCCGGCTCAACCAGCTTGACGGGATTCTTGCCAACTGGACTCTACAAGGACAGGGTCAGAAGCTCAAGTTCAGGCCTAGTAGAGCCGAAGGCTCAGAGGGACCTAAGTGAAGTTTGGCCGGGGAGAGAATTTTTGTCACCATGTCCCTCCCGTAACTCCCAGTTTCTCTTTAAATGAGAAGTGGGTCATCTGCTGTAACATTTCGCACTGACTTGACCTAAGAAAACTCCAGTAAGGAGCATGAGCAAGCTGGAGGTGTGGATCTTTGAGGCAGAAGAAGACAGGGGTGGATGTGGCCGGACTTGTTATGGCAGGTCTGGAGTCCTCAAGGGCTGGGTGTCTCTTCCGCAGGTCCCCTCTCTCGGCACCTCCGTGTTTCATCTGTGAAATGGGGACAACATCTGCACCTCTTTCGGTCAAGGTTGTCGCGTTGTGGACGGGAGAGAATTCGTGGATGCTTAGGACACAGCTGGGCACACTGTAAGTATTTTTTTTTAATTTGCATTTTTTTTAAAGATTTTATTTATTTGAGATTTTACTTATTTATTTGACAGAGAGAGAGAGATTACAAGCAGGCAGAGAGGCAGGCAGAGAGAGAGGAAGAAGCAGGCTCCCTGCCGAGCAGAGAGCCCGATGCAGGGCTCGATCCCAGGACCCTGAGATCATGACTTGAGCTGAAGGCAGAGGCTTAACCCACTGAGCCACCCAGGCGCCCTTAATTTGCATTTTTAAGCACTTCTTGCTTCAATCTTAGTGTCGCCCTGGTAATGAAAAGAGCCACCCACTTCTGCGCCCTGTAGTATGTCATGCACACCAGATGCCATAATGTGTGTCAGAGCTGGTGACCGGCACACTTTAACTTCTTAAAGCCTTATCACAACCCAGAAGGATTGTCATCACATTCTACGAATGGGGAAATGAGGCTCAGATCAGCAGTGCCACTTACCCAAGGTCACACAGCACTAACCGGACAGGCTGAGATTTGAATGTCGCCACGTGACACCCAAGGTGCTCATTCCCTAGGCCATTTAAGACTCCATTCCCTCCCCCCTCCCAGGATATGTCACCCCACCCGACATTTCAGAGAGGGGCCTCCCTGGGCTGGAGCAGGGATGGGAGCTTGGGCTCTGGGAACAGCTACTTCTCTCTGCTTAGTGCTCCTTGTCTCTTTTGGGCCACTACTTTCTAGACCGTCACTTCCTTGTTCCTGGTCTGCCTCCAGCCACTACCCCTCTGTGCAGCAGCCCCAAGCAGTCTTACCAGGTCCCAGCATTCCCTGCCCAACCTCACGTCCCTCTGCTCACAGCACTACAACCCTACCAGGTACCTCAGGCCCTTTGCACATGCTCTTCCCTCAGCTGGAAACTTCCCCAACGTCTTTCCAGGCTGCCTCTTTCTGGTCATTACACCTCAAAAGAGGGGGACCCTCTGCCCACCTTGAACCAAATGTGGTACCCTCTAAAATGTGAGCTCCCCAGGGCAGGCGCCTTATCTGCCTCCCGTGGTTTCATATGCCTGACACATAGTAGGTGCTCAGTAAGTACATGTTGAAGAAATAAGTACATGTTGAAGAAATAGGGGCCACAGCAGTGTCACTGGATGCAGGAAAATCTGTCAAGGATGAGATTTTCCTTTCTATAAAATGGCACCAGGAGGGTGTGCAGTTGAGATGGGGGGGAGGCCAGTGGAGGGGTCCTGCCCTCGGCCCTGTTGCGTGTGGGCTCACCTGCTCCCAGCAGCTCTCGAGGCTGGAACTGCTCAGGACGAGGTCCAAGTCAGCTGACCGTGCCTGGTGGCTGAGGGAGGAACAAGATGGGCCCGGGAGCCCAGCTGTGTGAACACAGCCCACACCCAGATAGCCGTTCCTTACAGCGCTCTCACGCAGACACACAGACACGGCGAGTCCCGGGCACGCAGCCCACCCAACAAGACCCACATCTCGCGCAACACCATCTCCCCACACGTGCACACAGACAGAAGCGTGCATAACCACACGCCCCCACCACACAGCTCCTGGGGCTCTCCCCCAGACCGCAAGGGCCTTCTCTGTCTGGAAAGTCCCCCTCTCCTCCTCCAGGACGAGTAGGCGGGCCTCGGGGCTCTGTCTCAGAGTTCTGGGGGCAGAGGATGGCTGGCAGTCACCCGGGAAAGCAGTCGCCCTCACATCAGGGTGCCTGCTGTTCAGTGAGAGGGCATCCGTGGGCACCTGTGAGGGTAGGAGAAACCCGCTTCCCTTTCCTGAGCCCAGTAGGCAGGGGGCTTGGCACGAGGCGACTACAGTAACTCACACCTCCTCACATTCCTCCTGCCCCAGCTCGCCCCAGCCTGGGCGGAAGAGAAGGCAGACAGGGTGGTTGGCAGAGCTGGAAATTCAGCTCAGAGAGGTTAGGGGATGCCCCAGTTTGACCCAGCAAGTCCCCGCCCGGGGCTCCTGGCTCCCCCACAGACAGAGCAGACGGAAGGGTGGGCTCCAGGGAAAGCCCCGCCCCACACCTGCCCAGGAATGAGAGTTACAACTCATTCTTCCGGATTCCTTTCTCTTCCCGTCACCTCCTTGCCCAAGGTGGGCCCTTCTGGGAGCAGAGGAGGAGCAGGAAGCAGAAAGCAGGGTGCAGGCATTGCATTGCCTTTTCCTTTTTTTAAGCAGGCCCCAGCTGCAGAGCCTTGTTGCTCAAGAAGATAACATAGCCCAGAGAGGGTGAGTGAGCTGCCCAGGGTCACACAGCAGGAGAGGACCAGGGGGCCTCCCAGAACCCTCAGCTGCCAAAACTCTAGACTCATGCCATTCCTGGGACGGCCTGCCTTCTGCCCTGGTTTTTATGATTCTGCTTATTACTGTCTTGCTCATTAACATTACTAATTGCTAATGCATTGCAAGTTTTCTGCGTGCCAGGCACGGAGCTAGAGTCTTCGTGTGGCTATTTTTCATTCATCATTCATGCAACAAAGCTTGATTATCTGCTGTGTGCTGGGCACTGTGATAGGTACTGAAGAGACCAATGTAAACAAAATTAAGGAGGTCCCTGTTCTCACAGAGCTGACATTTTAGGGGCAACAGATACTGATCAAGTAACCAGGTACATGAACCTATTCATTGCAGACAGAGCCCACCAGAAGAGCATTTGGATGCAGGAACAGCAAGTGCAAATGCCCAGGGGCAGGATGGACTAGAACAGAACATAGACATGCATAAAGGATCAGCCAACAAGGTAAGACTGTCTCATGAAATTTTCCTGACACTCTTGGCAGCAGGGATTATTAGCAGATGCATTGTGCGGAGAGGTGAAGATGCCTTCCCCCGGGTCACACACAGTTGTGATTGACAGAGCCCACACTTTAAAAGCTTCCTGCTCTGTGCCAGGCCTTATTTTGGGGGGATGCAAAGGTGAAAAACAAAAACCAGTCCTCCGGGAGCCCTGAGTCTGGTGGAGAGCTGATGCTTACAGAGAGGCCCCTGAAGAGCCCAGCCAGGCCTCCTGGCTCCCTTGTGGGGGGCCCCGTGTCTGGGTGCCAGAGACGGGTATAAACCAGCTCGGCTACAACCTGACTGCGTACCCTTTGGCTGGCCTCATGCCCTCTCTCCTTCCAGCGTGGCCTGAGTGACTCAGGGTAAGACAGGAGTCCTCAGCCCCAGGGCAGCCTTGGGGGACACTGGACAAGCCCTGAAGGGAGAGCGACGGTAGGAGCAGCCGGAGGGGCAGGATGGGACCTCTGCACCCACGGAGCCCAGAGGGAGGGGGCCAGGCTGACTCGTGCAGCCTGATGCTGCCCCCTGGTGGCAGTCGCCACGATGGTGGGGGGAGGGTGCTGAGAGCCCAGCCCATCAGCCCCCTCATTCATTCGCTCTCAGAGGGCCCCGGTGCAGAGGCGCAGCCCGGATCTCAACCATTTGTGAGGGGGACCGCCGTCCCCAGAATCCCCCAGGAAGGAGACTATCCCCAGCCCCATCCCACGTCTTGCATAACCTCCACCCTATACGAGGACCCTGTTTCCTGGGGTAGGATATCCACGGTATTTTAAGCCAAATGGGCTTAAATCCAGGTGGGCTGGTTGAGAGGAACATGCAGCTCATTTGTTCCTTTTTTCTTTAGTTCATTCGTTTATTCATTTAGTCATTCATTCATGCGTACATTCGACCTACATTAATTGAGCACCGTCTACATGCTGGGTGCTGAGGGATGCAGCAAGCATCAAATCTCAGATACAGTACGTACGGGGGTGTGGACAGGCTCCAGAGGACATGCTGCCAGCCCTGCCATGGGACAGAGAAGAGGTGATGATGAGCTGTCACCAAGTGGAGCCAAAGGGGGCTGGGCACGTGGGCAGGAATGCCAAACCGGAGGTTTCAAGACTCGGGGGTGTGGGCGTCACAGTTAATGGTAAGAGAGCAAGAGAGAGCAATCAGAGGGACGGCTGAGGAGGTGGGGCTGGGGTCAGGCCCCCACCAGAGAGGTGATGCCCGTGCTGACACTTTTGTGAGAATTAGGAAGCATTTCCTCAGGATGCCTTTTTCCCATCAGCTGAGAAACAGTTGTAGTAATGCACAAATCTCTTGCGCTCATGCTGTATAGGACACCTCCTATGCCGTGCACCCCCACATGCATGTCCAGACGTGCCCCCCCTTCAAAGACGGCACCTTCACATGTACCACACGTCACAGCTGGCGTCCTGCGAGTTGATGATACTTTGTAGGGAGTTGATCTCATTAAGGAGGAAGATGTGCAGCCTGAGAGCACAGTACCCAATCTCTCCCTCCCAGTTCCCTGCTGGAGCAGCCCAACCTCCGGAATAACCGTGGCCAGCCGGTGGCAACGTAGGACCCAGCCACTGCAATAACCGTGGCCAGTGGGTGGTGATGTGGGAGCCAGTCGCTGGAATAACCGTGACCAGTGGGTGGCTATGTGGGACCCAGCCTCTGCAATAACCGTGGCCAGCGGGTAGTGATGTGGGACCCAGGCGCTGGAATAACCATGGCCAGCAGGTGGCTATGTGAGAGCCAGCCTCTGGAATAACCGTGGCCAGCAGGTGGCTATGTGGGAGCCAGCCTCTGGAATAACCGTGGCCAGCAGGTGGCTATGTGGGAGCCAGCCTCTGGAATAACCGTGGCCAGCGGGTGGTGATGTGGGACCTGGCCTCTGGAATAACCGTGGCCAGCAGGTGGTGATGTGGGAGCCGGCCTCTGGAATAACTGTGGCCAGCGGGTAACGATGTGGGAGCTGGCCTCAGGAATAACTGTGGCCAGTGTGTGGTGCTGTGGGACCCAGCCACTGGATTAACCGTGACCAGCAGGTGGCTTTCTTGGAACCAGCCTCTGGACTAACCGTGGCCAGCAGGTGGTGATGGGGGACCCAGCCTCTGGAATAACCATGGCCAGCAGGTGGCCATGTGGGAGCCGGCCTCTGGAATAACCGTGGCCAGCAGGTGGTTTTGTGGAAACCGACCTCTGGAATAACTGTAGCCAGCAGGTGGTGATGTGGGAGCCGGCCTCTGGAATAACCGTGGCCAGCAGGTGGCTATGTGGGAGCCAGTCTCTGCAATAACTGTGGTCAGCGGGTGGTGATATGGGAGCTGGCCTCTGGAATAACCGTGGTCAGCGGGTGGTGATGTGGGTGGGACCCGGCCTCTGGAATAACCATGGCCAGCAGGTGGTGATGTGGGACCTGGCCTCTGGAATAACCGTGGCCAGCAGGTGGTGATGTGGGAGCCGGACACTGGAATAACCAGGGCCGGCAGGTGGCTATGTGAGAGCCAGCCTTTGGAATTACCGTGGGCAGCATGTGACTATGTGGGAGCTGGCCTCTGGAATAACTGTGGTCAGCAGGTGGCACTGTGGGACCTAGCTGCTAGAATATCTGTGGCCAGCAGGTGGTTTTGTGGGAACCAGCCTCTGGAATAACCGTGGCTAGCAGGTGGTGGTGTTGGAGCTGACCTTTGGAATAACCATGGCCAGCAGGTGGCTATGTGGGAGCCAGATGCTGGAATAACCGTGGCCAGCAGGTGGTTTTGTGGAAACCAACCTCTGGAATAACTGTAGCCAGCAGGTGGTGATGTGAGAGCCAGCCTCTGGAATAACTGTGGCCAGCGGGTAACGATGTGGGAGCTGGCCTCAGGAATAACTGTGGCCAGTGTGTGGTGCTGTGGGACCCAGCCACTGGATTAACCGTGACCAGCAGGTGGCTTTCTTGGAACCAGCCTCTGGACTAACCGTGGCCAGCAGGTGGTGATGGGGGACCCAGCCTCTGGAATAACCATGGCCAGCAGGTGGCCATGTGGGAGCCGGCCTCTGGAATAACCGTGGCCAGCAGGTGGTTTTGTGGAAACCGACCTCTGGAATAACTGTAGCCAGCAGGTGGTGATGTGGGAGCCGGCCTCTGGAATAACTGTGGCCAGCAGGTGGCTATGTGGGAGCCAGTCTCTGCAATAACTGTGGTCAGCGGGTGGTGATATGGGAGCTGGCCTCTGGAATAACCGTGGTCAGCGGGTGGTGATGTGGGTGGGACCCGGCCTCTGGAATAACCATGGCCAGCAGGTGGTGATGTGGGAGCCGGCCTCTGGAATAACTGTAGCCAGCAGGTGGTGATGTGGGAGCCGGCCTCTGGAATAACTGTGGCCAGCAGGTGGCAATGTGGGAGCTGGCCTCTAGAATAACTGTGGCCAGCAGGTGACGCTGTTGGAGCCGACCTCTGGAATAACCGTGGCCAGCAGGTGGCGATGTGGGAGCCGGCCTCTGGAATAACTATGGCCAGCAGGTGGCTTTGTGGGAACCGGCCTCTGGAATACCCATGGCCAGCAGGTGGCGCTGTTGGAGCCAACCTCTGGAATAACCGTGGCCCACAGGTGGCTATGTGGGAGCCAGGTGCTGGAATAACCATGGCCAGCAGGTGGTTTTATGGAAACCAGCCTCTGTACTAACCGTGGCCAGCAGGTGGTGATGTGGGAGCCAGCCCCTGGAATAACCGTGGTCAGTGGGTGATGATGTGGGACCCGGCCTCTGGAATAACCATAGCCAGTGAGTGGTGATATGCGTGGGACCCGCCCTCTGGAATAACCGTGGCCAGCGGGTGGTGATGTGGGAGCCAGACACTGGAATAACCATGGCCAGCAGGTGGCTATGTGGGAGCCGGCCTCTGGAATAACTGTGGTCAGCAGGTGGTGCTGTGGAAACCGGCCTCTGGAATAACCGTGTTCAGCGGTGGCCATGTGGGAGCCAGCCTCTGGAATAACCGTGGCCAGCAGGTGGCACTGTGGGCTCCGGGCTGTGTTGCTGCCTGCATAGGTGGTATACATATAAAGCAGATGCTCACTGAGCCCTTAATATTCTCTGTCTCTCCATACAGTAGCTTGTAGCGATGGTACCCATTCCAGTGCCAGTTGTCATGTAGCTTTTTGCATCCCATCACAAAAGGGTGACCTGCTCCATTCTGTCTTTTTAGAAATGAACACTCTCCACAGCCACTAGGTTTAAATGCCCATAGTTCATGCAAACAGCAGAAACCCAGTGGTCTCCTTCTGCCCCAATTCCAAAGACAAGGAAATCTGATTGACCTAACCCCAGTCAGGCTTCCACCAGATTCAACCAATCTTGGCCATAGAGGAGCAGATAGGGCTGCTGCTGCCCGTTCGTGGGGTGGGCGGAGATCTCCGAGAAGTGGTCCTGTGGCTTAAGTATAATCTTGCCCATAAATACTACAGCGCTGTCCCGACTCGTTTAAATAAGTCTGCTCTGTATAGTTCTGCCATCAAATTGACATACGAGTCATCTTTGGTTTTGTTTTCTACTTTTAGAGATTCCTTTTTTTTTTTAATCTAATTTTTGCCATCTCCCAATTTTATTTCTTTTTCGTCTCCCAATTTTAGTGTAAAAGAATGTGCAAGCATACAGGAAAGTGGAAACGGTTGTGAACACCCCCAGACCCGCCGCCTTGATTCTACAGCTGTCACCATTTTGCAGGATTTGTGTTTGCACAAATGTGTCCATCTAAGAATCCATCAACCCTTCTTACCTTTCGATAACTTTAAAAGGGAGCTGCAGATAGCAGCACACTTTACTCCTAAACACTTCAGCTTACATAGATCATTAACTAGAATTCAGTTTTTATCTGTAGCTTTTGAAAAAGCTTGTCATGAAAGACACACGTCTCCCTGCACCGTTCCACGAGCTTTGACGAGTGCATACACCTGTGTAATGCCAGCCCCTATCAAGACAAGCCCAAGTTCCCTGCAGCCCTTTCTGTTAATAAATCCACACCCCTGCTGGCAAGCACCGTTCTCATTGCTTCTATGACTTTTGTCTTATCAGGAAGTCCATATAAATGGGATCATACAGTCCGCACGCCTATGGAAGGCTCCTTTCACACGATGCATTTGCAATTCATTTATGTGGTTGCACGAGTGACATCTCCTCATTGGTGAGTCGTATCCCAGCCTGTGAATATACCACAGTGTGTTTATCCACTCTCTCGTTGATGGGCACCAGAGTGGTTTTCGGCTTGGGACTGTTTGTTTTATTTTTTTTGGAGAGGGAGCGGTAGAAGGGGCAAAGGGGGAGGGAGAGAGGATCTTAAGCCCCGACACGGCGCTCGATCTCGTGACCCTGGGGTCATGACCTGAGCCGAGTCAGACACTTAGCTGACCGAGCCACCCAGGCACCCGGTTTGGGGCTCTTTTAAATAAAGGACCAAGGAGCCTTTATGTCTGTCTCTTTTATGGACGTGTCACCCTTCTCCTGAGGAAACACCTAAGCATGAAACATCTGGGTCCTAGGATAGGTTTCTGTTTAGGTTTGCAAGACACTTCCAGACTCTCCATGCTCCCACTGATGACGGGTGATGAGAATTTGGGATGCTTTTCTTACCTTCTTAACAATCAGGGGTGCAAGCTCCAGGCGTCGGGATAAATGAATAGAGTCATGTCGTCCTGACAGTCATTCTTTGCATCATTTTAGAGCGCTCTCTCGTGCCCTTTGCGCCCAACCTTCCACGCCCACCCCGAGGCAGCCGCTGTTCCGAGTCCCTCCCTGGAGCTCAGCTCGGTCCGCGTTAGAACTCCAAACAAATAGAAGCACCGGTGGATGTACTCTTTTAGGTCCGGGGTTTTTTTGCTCAAAATCATTTTTGACGACATATGCGTCTTGCCGAGTAGATTGATAATTCCTTTTTCTGTTGAGCAGTATTCCTTGGTATAAATGTTTACCCACTCATCTGTTCACAGATATCTGGGTTTCTCAATTCTGGCGATTAGGAAAACAGCTACTATGAATCTTCTCATATGGGTCTTTTTTTTGGACATATGTTTTTCTCTCTCCTGGCAAAAATCCGGGAGTGGAATTGCTGGTCACAAGCAGGCTTGTGTTTGTTTACCTTTATATGAAACTGCAGCCTTCCAGTGATGCATCATTTCACACGCACACCAGCAGCATGTAAGGGTTCCAGGGGTTGCCCGTTCTGTTTTTGTTTTTTTGATTGTTTTTTTTTTTTGCCCCTGGGGTACGGGTCTGAATCATCAGGCTTACACCTTTCACAGCACTCACCATAGCACAAACCCTCCCCATTGTCCATCACCCATCCACCCTATCCCTACCCTCCCACCCCTAGTAACCCTCAGTTTGTTTCGTGAGATTGAGTCTCTTACTGATTGTCTCCTTCTTGATCCCATCTTGTTTCATTTTTTCCCTCCCTGCCTCTCATGACCCCCTGCCCTGCCCCTCAAATTCCTCATATCAGAGAGATCATATGATAATTGTCTTTCTCTGATTGACTTATTTCACTTAGCATAATACCCTCTAGTTCCATCCACGTTGTTGCAAACGCCAAGATTTCATTTCTTTTGATGGCTGCATAGTATTCCATTGTATATATAGACCACATCTTCTTTATCCATTCAGCTGTTGTTGGACATCTACATTTCTTTCCATAGTTTGGCTATTGTGGACATTGCTGCTACAAACATTCGGGTGCATGTGCCCCTGCAGATCCTTACGTTTGTATCTTTAGGGTAAATACCCAGTAGTGCGATTGCTGGGTCATAGGGTAGCTCTATTTTCAACTTTTTGAGGAACCTCCATACTGTTTTGCAGAGTGGCTGCACCAGCTTGCATTCCCACCGTGTGGGAGGGCCCCCCTTTCTCCGCATCCTCGCCTGGTTGCCCATTCTTGACAATTCGGACTGTCTGTTTTTAAAAATTTAACCAGGGCGCCTGGGTGGCTCAGTGGGTTAAAGCCTCTGCTTTCGGCTCAGGTCATGATCTCAGCGTCCTGGGATCGAGGCCCGCATCGGGCTCTCTGCTCAGCAGGGAGCCTGCTTCCTCCTCTCCCTGTCTCTCTGCCTGCCTCTCTGCCTACTTGTAATCTCTCTCTCTGTGTCAAATAAATAAATAAAATCTTTTAAAAAAAAAGGTTTAAAAATTTAACCAGGGGTCCTTACAGTTTTCACATTTCCCAGGTAGCTGGTGATGCTGAACATCTTGTCATGTGTCTACTAGCCAGGGTCGTATTCTCTTTTGTGAAGTGTCTGTTGGGGTCTTTTTTTTTTTAAGATTTTATTTCTTAGAGCAGGAAGAGGAAGAGGGTCCGAGGGAGAAGCAGACTCCCCGCCAAGCAGGAAGCCCAACGCTGGGCTCGATCCCAGGACTCTGGGATCATGACTTAACCCGAAGGTAGACACTTAACTGACTGAGCCACCCAGGCACCCCTGTTTCGGTCTTCTGTCCACTTTTAACATTTAATTTTTAAGATTGTTCAGTGGGAGTTCTTTTATATTCTGGAGATCTGTACTGCAGATGCTGAATTCCTGCCTGTGGCTCAGCTTTTTTTCTTCCCCCCGGTGTCTTTTGAAGAACAGGTGCTTTGATGAAGTTGTCTTTCAAGTTTTTCTTTTTATGGCTTGTGCTTTGTGTCCCATGGAAGAAATCTTGATATACAGCCACATTTGTTTGTTTTCCGTTGCTGTCCGTTGTTCGCTGTTGCTTTTTTCTTTTGTCCTTGCTTCCTTTTAAATTAGTCAAAGTACTGATACGGTTCCAAAGTCAAACCTGTAAAGCAGGCGTAGAGAGACCCTGCTTCCACCCCATCTCCCTCAACGTCAACCTTTAGTCTTTAAAAACTCCTTTTATTTTGCCTTGGAAATTTTTTTTAGTTTGTATTTATTTATTCAATTAATGAACATTTATTGAGTTCCTACGTAATAGGTGGTAAGGATCATCTTGGAAATTACATATATCCCTCCCCATTTCCTTACACGCACATGCACACACACCCAGTGTGTATATATAATCATACTTACATAGTTTCAGTTATATATAACTTCTAGGTTTCTTAGCAATATATCCTGGAGAAACTATCCCATAGTAATTCATGAAATGTATTCTCTTTTTTTTTTTTTTTAAGACTTTATGTATTTATTTGACAGAGAGAGATCACAAGTAGGCAGAGAGGCAGGCAGAGAGAGAGGAGAGAGGAGGAAGCAGGCTCCCCGCTGAGCAGAGAGCCCGATGCGGGGCTCGATCCCAGGACCCTGAGATCACGACCTGAGCCGAAGGCAGAGGCTTTAACCCACTGAGCCACCCAGGTGCCCTGTATCCTCTTTTCTCTCTCCTTCTCTCCTCTTTCCTTCTGTTCCTCCCTCCCTCCCCTCCTTCCTTTATTTTGGGTAGTTTTCAGAGTAGCTATGCATGGGCATTTAGGTTATTTCGAGTCTTTTCTGCTGCATGCAGGTAGCCTTGTGCCAACGTCATTTGATACTGTTGCTGGTCTTTGGGATGGATTTCTAGGAATGGTGTTGCTGGGTCCCAGGGCCCCACATCTGTAAGTGTGCGACTTACCACCAGATCCCCCTCATTGGGTCCTATGGGAAGACCCATCTCCCCCCAGACTCGCCATAACTTTTGGTCCCCGATATTCTGTGACAGAGTTTACTGGCAAGCACACGGCCCTCCCTTTGTGCCTCTGTTGGCACAAATCCTGGCCTTGTTCTTACTGGCAGTGACCCTTAACTAAAGCCCTGAACCAGCTCTGGACACACCGGCTGCTCCTGCCATCGGGAGTGTCTCTTCTGGGCTCTTGCGGCCAATAATCATTGTGCAGTAGTAACGCCAGCTTTGCTTCATTCTCAGCACGCGGCTCATGTTTCCTGTGACCTCCTAACTACCCTGTAAGGCAGCATCTAGCACCCCCATTTTACAGAGGAGGAAGCCAGGGGATGGAGAGTTGGGGGAAAGTTAGCGTCTTGCCCAAACGCACACAGCTGAGCAGGCGGGGGAGGCGGTGGGACTCGCGCAGACACCACCTCCGTGGGTCCACGTGCCCTCACGTGTGCTGTGTGCACGTGTGTGTATAGCGTGCGTCCACAGGCCTGCATACACTTCTCGGTAACAGGACCCAGCAGGAGGACTTCCTCAAAGCAGACTCACCAGCTCTCGTTGGATTCCTATGTCCGAGTCTCCGGATTGGTGTCCCCTCCCCCGCCCCAGCCCCTGGGCTCTGGGAGCTCGGGGCTGGACTCATCTGGGCCCCCGAGGAGGGCAGTGGGCCCGGGGGGAAGGGCCGCCTCCGAAGGCTGCTCAGGCCGGGTCCTGCGAGGCCCCCTCCTCCTGCACAGACAGGAGCCAGAGCCCAGCCCTCGGCCACTGTGAGGACACACGTCACAATGGCCTGGCAGGAGGCTCCAGGGAGGCCCGTACTCTGGTCCGCGGGCAACCAGGCGGCATCATGGGAACTCCTCGAGACAAGCGCTCGGCCCCTCGGAGCCCGGAACCCGACGCTGCCCGGATACCGTTGCTGGAACAAAGGACATCCGGGGCACCAAGATGGAACCCTCCCCAAGGTGAGAGTCCCCCCCCCCCCCCAAANGTCGGCTCTGGGGCCCACGGGAAGCAGGAGAGGAGACTCAGCAGTCCTCCTGCTGTCCCCCCCCCAACCCGGGGGCCGCGGGACCCAGCGTGGGACCCAGAGTGGGACCAAGTGGGGTCTCCCAGCATCCCGTTCCCTCTCTTAAAGTGTTAAAAAGAAATCAAGGAAGACGACTAATGGCTTCCCCGAATCAGGTACGACCTGCCCCTGCTGTCCCTTGCCCACCCCCATGGCCAGACACAACCCAGCCTGCTGGGGGTGGCGGGTTTAGGGGTCCTGGCCCTGCTGATGAGATCTTGGCTTAGTCATTCAATCTCTTTGGATCCATTTTCTATCTGGAAAGTGGGTGAGAGGATTAAGAGCTGGTTGATGCAGGGCTGGCAGCTGCTCACTCACTGTGAGGCCGGTGACTGGTTATTTCCTCCCTGGCCTCCACTTTCCTCACCTGTGAAATGAGTACAAAACCCAGCCTCAGGCAGGGCTGCCGGGAGCACCTGTCCCCAGGAGTCTAGACTGTGGCATCAAGTGAGGAGGGGCTTCCTATGCTCCAGCTGCCGCCACTGTAGGAAAAGGCCCTTGGTGGGGGATTCCAGGCCACCCCCTTCAAACCACGAGGCCCCTCACCTGGGAGAGGTAGGTCCCCATGTGAAGGGTCCGTGTGCTTCCCCATAGACACACAACACGGACCCTCACTCGTTGACCACACAGTCATTACGATGATGGGGTTCCCATCCTCCCCCCTCCCAGACCACACTCTGGGTTTCCGGATCCCAGAATTCCTTGTCCAGGCAGCCTTGCCCCTGGGCCAGGCAAGGGCTGGGGGGGAGGGGCAGGTTGGCTATCTACATGGGGTGAAAGGCCCCTTGTGGGGGCAGGAGGGAACCACGGTTGGGAGCAATGTGGGCAGGCCTGGGGCCCAGAGTCCTTCTAGGAGTAGATGAGACCCTGCTCGTCTTGGAGCCGTCCTATCCAGAGGCAAGAGGCTTAACACAGGGGCATGTGTTCTGGAGGTAGACATCCTCAACTTTCATACCTACTGGGGGACGTCAGGCAAGTTACTTAACCTCTCTGAGCCTGGTCTCCACATCTGTAAAATTGGAATGATGCCACACGGCTACTGCACTGGTATTTTGGCAAAAGTCAATAGAATGAGATATGTGAAAAGGTTTAGCTGAGTTGGGCACATAACAAATGCTCAAGTTTGTTTTTTTTAAAGATTTTATTTATTTAACAGCACAAGTAGGCAGAGCAGCAGGGAGAGGAAGCAGGTGCTCCGCTGAGCAGGTAACCCGACTCGGGGCTCGACGGACCCTGGGATCATGACCTGACCCAGAGGCAGACGCTTAACCAAATGAGTCTCAGTTGTTTTTCCTGAAGAGATTATGGCCCCATGCTCTCTTTACATCCTCAGCTTTCCGGCAGTGCTTCCAGGAAGCTCTCTCATCCTAGGACATGAGGACACACTTGGAGCCAGAAACGTCTGGGTTCAACCTTCGGCTGCTCCATCTGTGGCTGCTGGCATTCAGTCCTCCAGGCCTCAGCTTGCCCTCCTGTAAAGTGGGGGACGTCCTCAGGCTGGCCACGTTGTCAGCTCGGCGCCTGGCACGCAGCAAACCTTGGCATCTGAAGGCGTGTTTCCTTCCTCTCTCCCAAAGGGCCGCCGCCGCCGCCTCCTCCTCCTCCTCCTCCTCCTGGGCCTCCGCCTCCAGGAGCTCCAGGAATCCCAGTTCTTCCCCCGATGTACGTCCAAGGCCCCCCGGGGGTTCAGCCGGGTGAGTGCCTCTACCCTTCCCCTCCTCGTGCTCCTGGGCGTACTCAGCCGACCCTGACCGCTCCCGTGACTCTGCCCCAGCAGCACCTCTCGGAGGGGAAATCGGTGGCAGGGGCTGGTCCGCAGTGGGAGTGGGGTCCTGGTGAGATCCCACTGCCTAATCCGCCATGTACCGCCCCCAACTGGAGGAGGGGAAGGCAGCCCCCCTGCCCCCGCCCAGGTTCCCGACTGTGCCCGGGACTTGAGAACACTTCAAAGTTCTCCAAGGGCCGAGCACGATGGGACCGCTCTGTTCACTCCCAGTGGACAGGAGGGGACCCCTCCCAGCCAGAGACCATCGGGGATGCCCGTACTAGCCCCCCAGGGCCCCCCTTAGCTCCCTGCCCAACCAGGGAGTCTGCAGCCCCGCCTGGCGAGGTTCTGGGGCTCCGAGGCCCCACTCCCCCTGCTTCCCCNGCCCCCCCCCCGACCCCAGAGGCCATAAGCTCCAGGCCAGGACACTGAAGCTCGCCGGGACTGTCCCCCTGACAACAGACTCGGCTACCCCCCGAGCCCCGACTGTAGAACCGGCTGCGGGGTTTAAGTAGCTAAACACGGTTTTTGGCCCCACTGGGCAAATGCAAGAGGAGGCCACGAGCATGCGACCGGGTTCTCGGTTTCGTTTTCCCACACGCTTCACCAAGGGCCGGGGCTTCTTACCTCAGGCAGGGAGTCCGAGCCGCTCCGGCTGTCACTCTGGAAAGGGGACGGGGGGGCTCGCGGATGTCTAGGGGCCAGGCTTAAACCTAGAGCTGCTCCCAAATTCCCCGGGTGTCTTGACGGAGGGACGTGGGACTGAGGGGGAGCCCGAGCCCCCCAGGGGAGCATGGAGAGCCGGCCGGAGGGCCCAGCTGGCGGTGCGCACGGGAGGGCGAGGCAGCGGCCGGGGTCCGAGCCACCCTCCCCCGCCCCCGGCAGTGTTCACCAGTGTGCCCATGATGAGGACTGCCTCCCCCGTCCGGTCCGTCTGTCAGTACTGTGGGAACTACGTCGTCACAGTGACCACCCCGGTCCCAGGGGTCCTCACCTGGCTGCTGTGCACAGGCCTCTTCATGTTTGGGTGAGTGCCACCTCCCCCGGCCTCTGCAGGGGCCCCGAGCGCCCGGGGACCAGCCTGCAGGGGCCCCAGCGCCCCTGGGGGCAGCAGGGCAGGAGCAAGGATGGGGGGGGGGGCCTTCCGGAAGGCGGGGCCCTGGCCCACCCCCCACTGCTCCTGAGGCTGCAGGTGCTTCCTGGGCTGCTGCTTCCTCCCCTTCTGCGTGGACGGTCTGCTGGACGTGAAGCACACGTGTCCCGTGTGCCAGCAGGAGCTCTTCCGCTACCATCGCCTGTGAACGTCCGCGAAATAAACATCCGTTAAGTGCCCTTAGTGTGTCTCTGTCTTGCTGGGGTCCCTCCTGGCCCGCGGAGCCCGGGAATAGCACTGAGGGCTCAGCCGTGCTCAGGTAGCCCCGGGGAGCGAGGTACCCGGCCCCCCAGGCTCCTTGGCATCGATCTGACCCCTCAGGAACGCAGTGTGGTTAACTCCTCCTTCCCCGGCCCCTTCCCATCACCTCCAGCTTTGGCACCTCCGAGAACGTCTGTGCACCTCCAGCCAAGGTGGCGGGGGGACGCCTCACTCCCCATTATCCGTAGCCTCACAGATCCACGGCACTTTGGCAAATGCTTGGGGCAGTGAAGGTCCCAAGCTGGTGAGCAGGGTCCCCTCTGGGTGACACAGGGTCTGCAGAGGATGTGGTGGGGCTGGGGAGCGCCTACAGGGAACCCGGGGGCACAAGAGAGGGAGGGCGTTTGTTTTTAATTCATCTCGATACCTGATGTGGAGCTGAACCAGCCAGGTGCCCCCCGACGAGGGGATTTTATTTTGTAAAATAACATGGATGAATAGCATTCATCTTTTCAAGGAAAATGAATTTCCTATAGAAGGGGAAGGCAAGTGGGTGAATTAGGGGGCAGGAAAGAAAAGGAACGGGTGTCCCTCTTCGGAGTTAAATTTTTAAAAAATTTTAAAAAAAGGCACTGCATTTGCTGTGAGGCTCCCCGCCCCGGGAGGGCAGCGTGCCCCCCAGCCTGCAGCTGCAGATGCCGCTCCAGTAAGCAGCAGCCGTGGACCCCAGGGCCTGTCTCCCTGGAGCCCGGCACACAGAGTGGGCACTCAGAACCTAGGGAACCGTCTCTCATCAGGACAGGGGGTGGGGGCACCGGGGGAGCCCAGGGAGCCAGGCCCCAGGCGGACAACACAACGGGCCACCCACCTGGGCTCCGTGTCCGAAGGCGGCGGCGGGATGTGGTGATGGCAAGGGGAGCGAGGCCAGGGCAGCACACTGGGTCTGGAGGAGCGCCACACCCCTGCAGAGGCCCCCGGGCCCTGTGGGGACAGTCACAGGCATGCCCCGCTCTGCTGTCGAGGCAAAGACCGGTCCCGAGCTGGAGCCGGATGCACCTGCAGAACTCACCTCGAGGGCTGTGTTGAGGCTCCGTGCTCAGCAAGCAGCTCGCCGGTCTGGACGGGGACTCCCAGGTGGCTCCACAGACAGGCGCGCTCCATCCTAGGACAAGTTCACGATGCCTCCGGGCGCCGGGGTTCGGGGTCCTGTCAGTGGCCTGGCCCAGCCGTCACCGGACTCTTCTTCCGAGGCCGTGGGCCCCCGAGGTCCTGCGCGGCTCTGGCCAGCCCCCAGCCGTGAGCCCGTCAGCCCGTCCCCGGGCCTTTCTGACTCAGACTGCCCAGTGTAAGGAAACGTCATTCGTGGACTTAGAAATCGAGAGATTCACAATGAAAATCCAAACGGACTTCCTTTGAACCCCGCGCGGGTCCAGCTGCACGGACCCTCCTCCCGCCAGAGCTGGGCTAAGTGACTGCTGGCCGGGGGCTCGGCCCCACACTCCCTACTGTCCGCACGATCCCGGGGGGGCTCGGTAGTCCTGCCCTGAGACCTCACTGTAGAATCAGGCTGGGGGCCCTCGGCCTCCCCCTCCTGGGGAGCACCTTTCCCTGAGGGCCACCTGGCAGCGGGGCGCAAGGGCCCGGGGCTCAGAGAGACCCCGCCTCGGGACCCCGCAGCCTCCTCACCGGGACATGCCCTGCTCCTTCTGCCCCGGGGGGCCGCCTGGGAGGCCGGGGTGGCCAGCCATGCACGCGGCAGGCGGCGAGCCCAGCCGGGCGGCACCACCTGCTCACTCCGGGCCACCGGAGGCAGCGTGCCCCACGGGGAGGACGGCTCGCTGTCACAAGGACGGCTGACACCGTTTTCTTAGCCGCGCTTGCCCCAAGCACGGCCAAAGCCCAGAGACGGGACAGGGCCCCACCTCCGTATCCCCGGGGTAGGCGGGCGAAGGAGCAAGCGGGCCTCCGTCTGGGGGGGGGGGGGGGGCCC
>LNAC01000023.1:5648742-5701541 GCA_002007465.1 Ailurus styani | reverse complement strand
CCTCTCCCGGCTGCCGGCACCGCGGCCGAGGCCGGGCCGCCGGGGGCGCCAGGAGGGCGCGTGTGCTGGCCGTCCTGCCCCTCACCCCCACAGCCCGCTTCGGCGTGGGTCCCATCGACCGCCGTACAGCTCTCACCGGATTCGAGAGAAACCATGCAGGGCCCGCCGAGCCCTGCCGGGAAAACCGACACCTTCTGGCGTAGTCGTGAAATTAAATGGGGACATGTGATCCTATCTCGTGACCTATTATCACAGCAAGTGAGGGCCGGACTTAAAGAAAAGCCAGCAGCGTTGTACGTTATACTTATCTTCCCATCTCCTCACTGTGGATCGAGTCACTTCCAACAGTACTAAATCCTACCGTGCGAGGCTCACCGCGCTCTGCTGCTGTACGGGTGCCTCCAGCAAATCTCAGCTCGAGCAAGGCGGGCTCGGCCTCTGCTCGGTTCCTCACTGGCCCTAGGGTCCTGGACACAGACCCCGAGGAGACCCTGGTCCCCGGGGAAGACTACGAAAGCAGATCCACGCAAACCAGGGGAAGACAGCGCGTCACAAAGCGCGGACGACCAGGCACGCAGAGCAAGCGCCATCGACAGTGCCCCCCTGCCCGGGCCCGGGGCCACGGTGAGGACGCTGCTGGCATCCGTCAGTGGCAAATACGAGCCTCACTTGACATGTGAAGGGACAAAGGGCCAAAGCTCGACACTAGTAATAAGAGGCATACGTAAAGTAGAATCACTATTCACCTTTAAAGTATCAGCAATACATGCAAGAGAGCACACAGATAAGCCAGAGCCCAGGGTAGAGTCCTTCGCTACCAGGCCACCCGACGGGAATGGGCAAAGGCGCAGGTGAAGGTCGGCTGAATGCTCTACACACCACCACATCCAACTCCGCCCCCTGCCCAGCACTTACTTTGCCATCCCCTTTGGGGTTCAGATAAACCACATAATGTCCACCATGATTATCTCCACTGTGAACCAGGACTGCGTGAAGAATATAATTTGCAGGGTCCTTAGGATCTGTTTTTTGCAAAAATTCATCGAGTGGTAACTGTTCTGGGAATTCAAACCTATTAAAAAACATTTTTAAAGAGATCCAGGTTTCATTCACACGTGAAATAGTTTACCTTTAGGCTTTATTTATTGCTAGACGGTCTAATTTATTGGCTCATCTTGATCTGGAAAGAAGTATCAATACTGGGGACTTGGGAGGTCCCGTGAACTACTTCTGAGGCAGCTCCCATTCCTTAGAGCAAGTTAATTATTCAGACATCGGTAAAAAACTCGAAGCTAGGTACGAGGAAAACGCCTCTAAATGCACTGAGATGCTGACAGAATTTTCCATTGAGGGTATTACACAATAGCCAGTCTTGTGACGAGTACGTTTACAGACACCATGACTTTTCTAGGATGTGAATAATCCCAAATGTTATGAACGAGTAATTCTGGCTGCCCAGCTCTTAGACCACAGAGCATATACTGTGTGTTTAAGAAACACGGGAAATCAGAGCTGAATACAGGGAAGACATGTAAGAAAGGACCCCCTATGCCCCGTGATTTCTAGTTCACATACTGAACTGGATTTGTTTTTAAATGGCTGGGGTCCATAAACATTTTAACAACGCGGTCAGAGCTGACCAGGAGGCGTGCCTTGAGAGGCGGCTGGCAAGGGCTCGGAGGGGATCGAGCACACGGAGTCTGAAGGGGCAGCTGCCCAGCCCAGTGCCGCCCTCAGCAATCCTGGCTGCTCTGCCAAATGTTCAGAATTCCTAAAGGATGCCAGAAATCTGGGCTTTTATGCGAAATCGCGTGATTTCTTTTTTCACGTTGGCAACTAACGCCAATATAAACAAACAAAAGCAAGGTAAGGGCCCAACGAAACATGCCAGCAGGTTGGCCCTAGTCTGCAGGATGCCAGTCTGTGAGGTCTGGTCTTGCTCCACAGTGACGGGCAAAAACGAAAGAGCAAAGAGCTGGCTGGTGGCAAATAATTTGACTGAGTCCACTCTCCCTCGAGTTTGATGAGTGACTAACCAACCTCTACCCGATGGCCAAACAAACCAGGACAAAACTTCTGTAACGAAAACCAGATAAAGTAGTATTTACTATCATTCTTTCTAACTGGCATTTTAAGAATGGGGCAAACACCTGGAATAAGGCACACACATACATCTACATCATCTTCTGAAAATTCCAGCACATTCTAGAATGCCAACTGAGGGATTACAAAATATTGGGAGAATCCTATTTAAACAGACACAGCAACGTCAAATTCCACTCCTGAGGTAAAAGCGACATCCTGGTGAGTCAGCAAAACAGGTGGAGCAGAAAGCCCCCTCCCCTCAGGGACCTCCATCTGCCACAGTGTGGAGGGGCTGGCTGCGGTTCCCTCAGAGGGAGCAAAGGGACGAGCAGCCTCTGAAATCTCTTAAGGGAAATATTCCCTTTAAAACCATTGTTCTTGGGACACTGAGGCAGGATGGAGACATAAATACATCAGAGATGGTCTGAAAAATATAAAAAGACTAAACAAAACACTGAGACTGACCCCCGAAGTCAGGCGATGATTCAATCTTAACTTTCACATCCCACTATAGATTACCTATCATTGATCTTGATATTTTGGTCCGTCTGAGGGTCATACATAAATCTCATCAGCTGTAGATGTAACACTGGTGGCAAAGTTAGGAATTTCACACCTTTCTCTGCTTCCTGAACATTGAAAAAGAAATGCAAGTTTAGTTCGGCCCTACTTAGTCCTTGAAGCAAGGACAGCAACAGCGGTCAGTGAGATTGGGTGGGAGAGGGAAGGTTTAGGTATCCAGCTAGGGGTTTTTAAAATGCTGTTTAAGAAACAGCCTCATGGGTGGCTCAGTCAGTTAAGCGTCGGACTCCTGATTTCAGTCAGGTCACGATCTCAGGGTCGTGAGATCGAGCCCCGTGTTGGGCTCTGCACTCAGAGTGGCGTCTGCTTGAGATTCTCTCTCCCTCTCTCCCCCAGCTCGCACATTCTCCACACCCCTCTCACCTGAATAAAATCTTACACACACACACACACACACACACACACACACGGAAAGAAAAGAACCAAACCCAGAGAACTGGTGGCTGTCAGACAGCGGGGATGGGCAGGGGCGAAACAGATGAAGAGGATTCAAGAGATACAAACTTCCAGTTACAGAACAGGTCACAGATACAAAGGACGCGGGAGGGTCAGAGTATGTGAACATCACGGCACACCTGAAGCAAGTATTATTTAACACTGCACGTCAACGACGCGTCAACTAAAAAAGAGTAAAATGTTCTGCTTAGATCTTTCTCGGGTTTGCTGAAATAGCTTGCGTGTGAGCGATTTACTCCGGATTATATTCTGATGCCCAACACCAGGGGAACAGCTAAGTAAATTAGGGCTTAATCACTTGCTGCTGTGTTATACAGTCATTAAACACTACGGGAAATAGGGGGAAACACAGAAAAGCATGCCCTGGAAAAGCAGAAGTGGGGACTGCAGCGCCGTGGCATCGGGCGTGCTTCCGGACACCGGCTGGAGCCAGGGCGCCTGCTCCCAAGTCCCCGGCGGGACGACTCTGTCGGCGGCTCCCCGCCCCTGGACTCTGAGCACGGTCACTTCCAAGCGCATGGCACAGTCGGCGCTTACAGTCCAACCCACTTCTGCAGACCGTCCTCACTCGGCAGCAGAAAGACCCTCCGGCCAGCAACGCGGCCTGTGTGCAGCGGGACGCACCCCGCGTCTCCACAAGGCCTCCCCTGGAGGGGCCCGACTCCCCCGCGCCCACAGCCCTGGCCCCAGCTCAGCCGACACCGGTTTCCTCACGAAAATAAGGCTCTGCCCAGCCCCACCACGACCACACCACCGGGCTCTCATCACAGCTCAGCTTCTGATCCAGACCCTCCCTCTGGGGCCGGATGCGTCCAGCCGAGGAACTGCGCCTGTGACAAGCCACAGGCAAGGCTCTCTGATGTCACATTAATGTGCTTAAGAGGACAAAGAAAGTATCTCTGGAAAGAAAAATGAAAACCCAAGGAACCTGCCACACAAAGGAACGGCATGGTTTCGATACAACTTAACAGAACAACGGAAGAACTGTTTCTCTACCACAGCCCACTGAGGTTTTGATTCTCAAGTACTGCTCACCCGGACCACAAAACTATCCAGTGCGGACAAGGGCAATTCTCGTGAGTTGACTGAAGTGTCTCCTAAATACATCTAAGTCACGTGTTTGCAAACTGACTTTCTGAGCCACACACCGCGCAGCATCCCGAGCGGCCTAAGCAGAAGAGCAGACCCGTCGCGCCCTACAAAACGGGGACACGGTTCCAAGTCAGCCAGCTCAGTGCACACAGGACGGTGTGGGAAATCGTGAACTGGCTGAGTCCATGTGGCCATGTCAGGAGTCCAACGCAGCCTCTGGATGCTGCATCCGTGAGGACGCTGCTGACCAACTCACACCCGCCTGACCGGCAGCCAGGACAGGCCACAGCCCGTGTCTCCCCACCCGGCCACAGACTAACCAGTCACTGGCGCACCACGCTCGCTGCTCTACTAGAAGCTGAAAGGGCCTGCGGGGAGAGGCTCTGTGGAAATCAAGCAGGGACACCAGGTATTCCCAGAACGAGCTAAGGAAAAGGCATTCCTCGTTCTCCAAGTCACAATTCTTTAGAAAATTAACTCCATCGCGCACACACACACCCACCCCCCGGAAGTGCAAACCACCACGAGCCCAAGTCCAAGAAAGTAGAACGTCTACTGCAACTAGAAGCTGAGGAGAAGCTGCCAGCGGAAACCAGAGAGGAGAGGAGCGGGGTCACAGACGCCACGGAGAAAGCGCCTCCCGACAGCGGGACGGGGTGTCCGTGTGCTGGGTGACGGGTCTACCCCAGCAGCTGCGCCTCAAGCTCCCGCCCCCCCGCTGAGCCCCACCAGCTGCACAGTCGGAGGCCCCAAACCAGTGTCTGCACTAAGAAGTAAAATCCTCGGCGCTCTAAATAGGAGCAGGGCATGAAAAGGTACAGATGACTGTTTCATCCACAACTGAAGCAAAGGACGTGAAAACACATGACAGGGAAGGCGGCACACGGTTCCCACGTTACCTGCAAGCCGTGCTCCCCGGCGTCGTATTTATTGTCACCGTCTAGTTGTTCCACAGCCACATAATCCACAAATGATTCAAATACTTGAAAGAGAGAAAGAGAAGAGTCAGCCGATGATTTCACTGGAGCCTTGATGGTGACGCGGCCACCCGGCAGGCTCCGGCAGGCAGGGAAGGAGGGCGGAAGGAACGCCGGCACTGGGCACCGGCTCCCGACCCCGGACCGAGACCCGCCACCCCGCCGCCACCCCGCAGAAGACCTGAGCCTCTCCGATCGCAGACGGGTTTCCTAAGGGTGTTACAAGCACTCGCATGGAGTCAAATGTTTTACACACTGTAATATAATCAAGTAACATTAAAGTACACATTTTGACCCCAACATCTGTCAAAAAGCTACAAGTGAGGCGGTGCAGGTAGAGAGCAGGACCGTGGGGACGAGGGACAGGCTGGGACGTGAATGCGATGAATCAGGACAAGGACCTAGCATCGAACACGGGCAAGGAGCCGGGAAGCTCCCGCTGCTCTGAGAGGACTCGAAGGCCCTGCCTCGCGCCCAGAGGACCCTGAGCGGGCTGGGTGTGCGCACCGGGGCGGAGTGCTCCTTTCACGGTGCGTCCGGAGGAGCCAAACGCTCTCTTGAACAGCTTACAGTTTTGTCAGCTAAACCACAACAAAGCTGGGGGGAATTCACCCAAGGACAACCAGCGGACCAGCAGAGTCCACGGTCAAATCCACACGGACAGAACGACTGCGCGCCCAGAGATGCAGAGCACGCGGAGAACATGACGGCTTCCCAGAGACCCGCACGCGGAGAAGCGGGCCTGACCTCCCGCCACGGGCAAAAGACCGGGCAAAAGACCGTTCCGGGAGGAGTATGGATAAAGAGAAAACAGTCGCAGGTAAGAGAAGAGCTTGGCTTCAGGGCAGGTGTTCTTTACACAAAAAGCAGAGAAGGGCAGGCTGATGTCGCTCGAACTTCTGCAGTGCCGTTTAGCAAGAGTGGAGAGAGGCGAGCCCCACGCGGGGAGCACCCCGAGGGCGCACAGCCCTCCGGCCCCGCTCGGGCTGGACCGGCTCACGCGGGCCTCGCTCTCCCGCGTCGCACGCGCGCACGCCCTGGACGGCGGGCGGTGCCGGACCGGGGCCCCCGAAGAGCCCGTCCCCGTCCCGGCTCACTGCGCAGAAGAGAGACCCAAACGGGGCCTGGCTCCTCCCTGACCAAGGGCGGGCACCATCTGGGGCCGGGGAAAGAACCGCCCAAGGACGGGGGAGCGGGCCCCAGAGCGCACACCGGCCTGCGAACGGCCTCTGCTCCCCCAGCCACGGCGCCAAGCTCCAGGCAGGCGGCTCAGCACGGTGCTGCCCAGCCGTGGGCACTGCCGAGCTCCCGCCGGACGGAGCGCAGAAACCAGCCTCCGCAGAACCCCACCATGTCCAAGGCACGCCCCCGTGCCCCAGCACACAAGGTCAAGAATATCCAATACCCAACAACATAACAATCACCACGGCAGGCATCCATAAGATGCCCAGACTTGCAAACAAGCTGGGAAACTGAGCCCACGATGGCAAGTAAATCCACAGACACAGCCCCATAAATCCCAGGTGACAGAGCTGCTCGACATGAAGTCACTACTGAACACATTCCTGGTGTTCAAGAAGATATCCAAATGGCCAGTAAGCATTTGGAAAGGCGACAATGTCGAAGACCTTCAGGGACACGTGTATAAAAACCCAGAGGGCACCCTACTCCCATCAAAAAGTTTGGTCTGACGGCGGACAGTTCTGCTGTGGGTGGGGAGCAAAGGCAGCTCACACACTGCTGGAGGGAAGCAAACTGAGGGACTTGAGTTGAGAAGCTTGCTGGCTTCACCTGCCGAATGTATGCACGCCCTCGGAGCCAAGAGTCCCGCTCGCCATGAACGCAAACACCTGCACCAGAATCGGCACGAGAACGGTCAAGGAGCCTTAGGCCCAAGGGCCCCACACTGAAAACCCACTTATCAAGCAAAGAATGGTTTCAGAACACCTGTGATATACGCCCCCCCCCCCCCCGGCCAGGGAATACCACCAAGCAGCGGAAACAAACCCACTATCGCTACTTGTGGATATGATGCGGAGCAGAAGAAATGCCGAGCGGAGCCTGTAAGCTACATGATCCCATCTCTAGAAATATTTCAAGTATGCAAACCCAACCTAGGACGGGAGGTTAAAAGCCCAAACAGTGGCGTCCTTTGAGAAGGAAGGGGAGGTCGTGGTGGGGAAGGACCAGCATCCGTGCGGCCTGAGCTGGGTGGGGGCTGAGCCCACGTGCACTCGGGAGCTGTGCACTCGTCACTTGGGCTATGCTGTCTGTGCAGTATATCAACGAAAACCACTCAGGTAAATGAAGCATCAAAGCAAAACAGAAATGAGCAAAAGGGTGTGCCAAAATATACACGGTACTTACTATTTTTCTTTCCTTTTATACTTAGCTGGATATCGTAATAATCTTCTCTTCTATCAGATCGATAGTCTACCTCTTTACACTGGATGTAGGACTACAAATAAAGAAAGTAAGACGGCTTAAGTATTAATTGTCAAAATACTAGCATTCTTAAATCGTTTAAAATCATTCTTCAAAGCTGGTAACCACATACCACCATTTTGCCTCTGAATAATTTAGGTATGGTGCCTTCCACACACGTGCCTTTCATCTTATTCTCCACATTATCAAGCAACTGGAAGAGAAAGTTTTGACTTTAAGAAAATGTTATGCTCAACTAACATATAGTAATTTGAAACTTGACTAGGAAATTTCAATGGTCAAAGGAGTTCTAGACTATAAATATTATGACCTTTAGCATGCAATTATGAAAACATATAAAGTCTCCTTCCTTGGTTGGATATTTACAAAAATATCTACATGCAACAGTTGAGATTAACCTCTACACAGCCTTTGGAATGAATTAGTAATCTGTAGTGCCTTTAGAAGCATTTTTTATATTCATTTTACCTCTGTGGAAAAGCATGTAAATTGAGCACTAAACTTAACTCGTATTGGTCCACACCAAGAGATTAATGAGGTTGAGCCTGTCAACAGGATTGACTGGTTTGTCCATGGATATTTAATGAACTGGATTCAATCCAGCTAGTGCTGCAAAAAAGAAAACACACCTTGCCCAGCCAATCACCTTGAATAACCATTTCATGTTGTGTCCGTGTGCGTGCGTGTATGTGTGTGTGTGTCTATGTGTGTCTGCGTGTGCGTCTCTGGTCACAACTGGAAGGACGGGAATTTGCTATTGACTAAAGACGGTGTTGGGGAGCATCACCCGCACAGAGGGCTGCCTCAGTGAGAACCTCTGGGCCGAGGAGGAGTCTAGACCCTCCGGGGTGACGATGGAAGTCCCAATTCTGGCAGCGAAGCAGGGTGATAGGGACAGCTCCTTACGCCAGTCTGCAGTTCCTCGATTAGTGACTCAGGCAGATGTACCAGTTAAACAAATCATACTACCTCCTGCTACGGAAATCCAAGTTTCCCCTCACACTGCCCTCTCCAACAGCACTTTTGTTCTCATTCTTTCTGGCTCGTAAACGAGACAGACGCTGCCTCTCCTTCCTGGCCTGGTTCTGTCCCGCTCAAGGACGGGCGCGTCGGAGTCGCACCGGCGTGAAGCGGGTCTGAGCGGGGGCTGGGTCACCGCCTCTGACAGGGCATTGCAGCAGTCAGTGTTAATGGGTGTATGGTCACAGCGCACCACTTACCACTCGACACAGCTCCTGAACGTCATGCTGCATGAAGCTATCTAAGGTCTCCCACCTCGGAAAGAGAACACGAATGTGTACATTTAAACCTCCATGCTTCGAGTAAGAGGAAATTAAGCAACTCAGACTTAAAAAAGTAAACTGCATCTTCGGCCATTATTCTTTTTTTTTTTTTTTAAGATTTTTATTTATTTATTTGACAGAGAGAGAGACAGCAAGAGCAGGAACACAAGCAGGGGGAGTGGGAGAGGGAGAAGCAGGCTTCCCGCCGAGCAGGGAGCCCGATGCGGGACTCGATCCCAGGACGCTGGGATCATGACCTGAGCCGAAGGCAGATGCTTAACAACTGAGCCACCCAGGCGCCCCCGGCCATTATTCTTAACTTCATTTTTTGAGCAGGTTATTTTGGAGGCTCTGGTTAAAAGACACACTGGATGCCATCAGGACACCACAGCTCTGTCCTCCTCTGAACACCGTGCTGTGTGTGAGAGCACATTGTTCTGGGGTAAATTAGGTCTCAAGGAAAATTCTAAAACAGAGCTTTTAGGTCCAAAAAGGACAAACCAAATACAGTGAAAAACACACCCGGGCGTACTAAAATGCCTGCACTCTGCTCTCAAACCTCCGACTGCGCACACGCTACTCTTCCTCGCAGAAGGAAGAAGGGAAAGGCGGATTTCCGATACATACCCAAAGGACTTCGTTAGCTTTTTTGTTCCTACAGGCTTATCGCTGTGCTGTAACTCGTAGAACACTCTTTGTAATGCTAAGGGCACGCTTTTGGATGAATCATCACCCTCTGTTGGCATCATGTACACAGCCTAAAATAATCGATTAAGAAATAAAAATGGAATTTTATGTGAAAGTATCATTTCTAATATCACAATGGCTTAAGGTAGTTGACAGGGCTTCTAACTATCCCCCCAAATAGGTCAGGAAGTTTTTAAAAAGAAAATAATCACGAAAGTCTTTAGAGGCAGTATAAAAAAAACATAAGAAAGTAAAAATGAATTTAAAAAATTACCCACGGCTCACCATCCAAAGAGAACCACTTTCATCTCCTACCTCTTAGAGCCACACTTTTTAGCTTAACGTTACTTGTGAACAGAAGCTGTGATAAGACCTAAGTGCCATTGCAATGGCCCACATCCGCCTGTGCCCGCGACACCGTCCTGTTGGGGCAGCGACCGACAGTGCCGCCGGAACAGGAGAAGCCAGCAGCCCGGCCCGTGCCCCGCCCCCCAACCAGGAGTCCGTGGTGCCTGCACTGCTCCACACTGTTCACACGGCATTCCAAAGGGACAGACGGCTAGCTAGCCTCCGTTGGAGTCAAGGCGTGTCTGTGGTTTCTACTAGTATTCTCACGAACCTAAGTTTTACCTGTAAGTGAAAATTAGACTTCACCGCCAGTGGCTTTTCCATTCAGTTTTGATATAAAACTTTCAAATGTTGCTGCTAGTGGCTTTCGTATTAAAAACAAATAAACTGTATCATGGGGCTACAGAGCCCCACAAAGTTAGGTCTGTTAGCCAGCCAACTTTTGATCACCCAAGTTAGCCTCACAAGTGTCCACACGCTGAGGAATAAAGATATGCTTTCGCATACAAGAGGGCCCCTCTCTGGAGACAGCACTGTGGTACTGGGAGGGACACGGCAAAGTCGGGTGACAGGACTTTGCTTGTCCCTTAGGACGTGAGCAAGAGGGTGGGTGGAAGGTTGAGGGAGAGAAATACCATCCATTTACCTTTCGTAGTTGATTTGTGAAAAATAAAGTCTGCAGCAGGCTGTTCATGTAACAAGTCGCTCCCTGATTCTTTAAACCGACATAGCCCGTGTGCTTCTTTGAATCCCACCTACAAGATCAGTTGGAGGTTGAGGGAAAAACTGCACAGGACACCTCCTCGCTTCTGCAGTGTGTGTGGAGCGATTCGGCGAGACGCTGGTGAGACCCCGCACTGCCGTGCACCGTCACCTCTTTCCCACCATCCTGACACAGGAACGATGGCCAACGCACCCCTCTGAGGGAGAAACTCACCGCCAGGCCCCCGGGCACCAAGGGCACCGAGAGCACCAGGGCCAGGAGGTCTTAGCACAGTCACGGGCTCTGTTCGCCCAAGTGCACAAACCCAGCGCTAGAGAAGCCGCTTAACGCCACCAACGGCAGCCCTGCCTTCTTTGTCCAACGTCACCACTCACAGACAGTCGTCAATTCTCTGGGACTGGCTCCCAGTGAGGGTCCACTGCATAGGTACTACTAGGTCACACATGGAGTCAGCAAGAAGTACACACAGTCGGAACCCCGCTCTTTGCAGTTGCAAAGAGAAGTGAAGACAAGCATGTACATGGGGGCAAGTTCTAGTTCAGGCCTCTCATCTCCTAGTGTCCTTTCTCCCTAATCTACAGTGGTGGCTGCTGAGGAGGAAAGGTACATTTTTTCAGAGTTAGCAGCCCCCACCGCACGCTCCCCCATCATCACAGGACGCCAGCAAGAATGCCAGCTGAAGCCACCCCCTTCCCCAGCTCCTTCTGTATATAATGCAAAGCCAGGAATAAACAGGATCGCTGCCAAGCGGGACTAACACTAGAGGAGATGTTTATTGTTGGCCGAGGTCGGGGTCAACAGTTCTCTGTGATCCCGGGGTTAGTCTATGACCTCACTGACACGCTCGGGTGTACCAAAGGGCCCTGGGGAAAGTGTGTGTGTGAGTGGGTGTGAGTGCATCCATAAAGAATTTTAAAAATTGGCAAGAAAATATAAGAATCCTAAATTATAGATGGCTATTTTAAAAACTATAATGAAAAATTAAGCAAAAACGGCTGAATGGGTTTTGATAAGACTAAAGCAAGAAATCTGTTTTGATTGGTTAAGGCTGTAAAACTCCAATCCACTTTTTTAGTCAAGAAAAGTATCATCATAAACATAGGGGAAGATTTTCAAAATGGGGGGAATAAAAACCCACAAGAAGTTTAGTTTTCTTGTTGGTGCCCCCACTCCTGATACCTGAATCCAATCTGAGCTCTGAAAAGGCTCCTCAAGAAAAGCTGGATTCCTCCCGTACACACCCCAGGCCACACCAGCCAGGACCCGGACTAAGTAACAGCTCTTGCTTGGCTGCCCCACGGTTCCCTGCCCCAGTCCATCCAGGTCAACCCACACCTGCATTCTTGCCAGAGCAGGGCCACGTGGAGAGAAGTAAGGGGAGCAAGAAACAGGTGCCTGCCGCTCAACTTGTTCCCAGACTGCACTTACAGCCTCACCCTTGGGCCTCCACAAGGCAGAAGGGCCCCAGAGCCGGAGTCCAGCTTCCCACTCAGCCTCCACACCTTCAGGATGCACCGCCCAACCCCACCCTTCCCTGCTGGTCTCTTGGCTTCTGTTGTTCTCCCTGCCCCAACCCCTTCCCCTCCTTGACAAGTAACCGCCGCCCCCCCATGCTTCCTGTAAGGCCGAACACTGCCTAGTGCACACAGACGTCCCACCGCCGAGCAACCATCGCATCTCTTGAGGGTCCTCCAAGCTGGGCTCCACCTTACTCATCACCTTCAACCCACCCATTCCTCTCCTGCTTCCTAAATCAGACCCACTGCTCCCAGACCTTCCCATCCCTGCCCTCTTCGGAGTAAAACCAGGGCATCTCCTCTGTAGGATTTATGAACTGCCCCACCAGTCCGGATATTGGAGGGCAGAAACGCACAGCTGTCTTGCCGACCACCATCACTTCCCTAGTGCACTGCAGTGTCCGGCCTACAGAAACCATTCGAGAAAACAGGCCAAGCAGAGGGGTGAACGTGAGGTTGGCGGACAGAGCCACGTACCCCCGAACGTGTGGGCAAGCGCAGAGAGGGTGCATATCTGGTAAGTGTGTGTGTCTCTGTTCACATGCTAGTGCTCCTCTCACCACCGCACCAAAGGCGTTTCTTAATAGCACCCAATTAAAGAAAAACTTACGCAACTCCATGGGGAGCATCCGCCTGTACAAAGACTTCAAAAGTAACTTTGTCATCATCTATAAATCCTTTCTCAGGATCAGTCACTTCCTATAAAAAATAAGAATATCCAACTTGCATAGGAACACACGAATGCTCACTTCGTTCCACAGAGACAATTACCCTAGTGTCCTCTACATGTTAGAGGAAAACACTACTTTTTCTAACCCCCCCCACAGGGCTTCTAGTTTTGCAGTGTTCTGATTTGCTTTAACTAGTGTCCCCTAAACAAGCCGGCAAGGGCGGCACTAGGGGCGGGTCCAGGGCACGGCCCAGGGGCGTCGGTGCCCGCTCCCCAGGGCAAGGTCTCGGAGGGGTTCTGGGGACCCAGGGCTGGAGGACCCAGCAGGACACTCCTGACAACGCGCTCCTGGGTTCCCCCTCCGCCAAGAGCAGCCGAAACACCCGGGCCTGAGAACTGAGGAGGTTTCCTGAAACCACGCCCGACTTGGGGGGCCCAGCACCAATACTGCCCCATCAGCTGCTTAAAAACTGCAGCTATCAAACTGGAGAAAACACATTTTCGGATGCCTGCCCCACTTAGGAAGCACACGTTTTGATTCTAGAACGCACAGAAGCCTCTGAAGAGTGAAGGAATTCGGGAAGGAGTAAGGCTCAGATCACTCTGCGTAAACACTTGGTTACTTACGCTCCAGGCCATGAAATTGGAAAACCCCCAATCATTCTCCTTGTGGAAGAACAAGTGGCTAATGCGGCGGCTGAACGACTTCTCATCGTCTCTGTAATTTATTATCTTCAGCACAGCTTGCGCGTGGCAAGACCACGACCTGTTCAAAGAAAATCTAAGCCTCAGTTGACCTATTTAACTGTTTGCTCACTTTAAAAACACAGCACACAAAAATTCCCACATTTTTTCCCTTTTTTCTCTTATTTTTTGAGAGGGGTGGGAGGAGTTGGGGGAAGGACACATTTACCTTTAATAGTGAAAACAGCTAAAAGGATTTGGGGGTGTCCTTAGGCCACCTGTAGTGATCTAACCCATGGTTTTATTCATTTTAATTTCTTTAAAAAGTTTTAGGTCAGGTTCTCTTTTTTTTTGCTATCCATAAAACAGAGAAGTTTCTGAATTTTAAATACTGGTCTTTAGATCCTAAGAGGCTGGTTTTCTGGTCCGTTGGCGGCTTTAGTATCTAATCCGGTGTTACGGGACAGAACAGCACAAGAGAAGAGGAAAGTCGTGCCCTCCAGGGGCCCCCCTCTGGCAGTGGCTCCCAGGCAGGGCTGTGCCGGGCGCTCCGGGGGGGGGACTCCGAGCAGAGCCACCGGATCCCGGCACAGCACAAGTGTTCCCGCTGCCGTCAAGATGGGCTCAGATCACAAAAGGGCCTCTGGATCAATGTTTAAAAACTGAAAGGCTACAGCCCTTGGAAGGCCCGCCAAGGGCCTGGAGCTACAGGAGAGGTGAACCCACAGGAGCACAGTGTCAGCACCCACGCTATGCTGGCTCGGGTTGGCTGTACCGGACACGGGCTGCTCGCTGTTTCCCCCAACGACTGTCAGCATGAAGTTGTCTGTTAGACTAACGTGTAGCCCAAATACTCACCGGAAACCAGATCATAATGGGAACACAGGAAGAAAATATTTAACCTACACACAGGCCCCGGCTGCAGCACACACCTGGCTTCATACCTCTTACCCGTTCAAGTCAAAAGCCCAAGGAAACGGACTGTATTCCCTGGGGCCTGGACCGAACAGCGAGGGCCAGTGCCCTTTGGGGAGCAGCCTTCACTGAGAGCTCCAAAGGGCCACCGTCTGGGGGTGACCGCACAGACGTGGTCCAAGGAAGCAGCCTTCTCATGGGGTCCTCGATAGGGAATGAGAAGGACACGGTGACCAAGTGATCCGGGGACCCCTTCAAACAATGTCAACTAAGCTTCTGAGAAATGCTGAATGGTGACAGTTTTTAATTAAGGGAAGAATCAAATTTTTGAGAAGGAATCAATGGGTAAAAAATGTGAAGCCTTAATCTTTAGTTTCATCTGAATAAAGGGACCATGAAGACTTTTCTCAATTTGAAGACATTTTATTACACACTTCTTTTTAAAAATGACAGGAACAAAACAATATTCCTAAAATAAGCTGAAGAGGCCCATGTTGTAAAACCCTCAAAGACCGTTTTAATTCAATCTTTCTGAATCAACACACAGGAACTGGTTAGCACAACAATGGGGAGGCCACGGGACCTGAGGATTTTCCTGGACTACAGTTTTCCCCTCGGGCAGTGGCTGGGAGACTAGGAAAGCCCGCAATTCAGCAGTAAGCCTGTGCGCAGGGGCCCCGATTCCAGGTTCCATGGGCTGGAAGATCCTAATACGTGAACCTCACTTTCTCACTTGCAAGAGAAATAGACACCTTTCTTTCTAGTTTGGACAGAATACCTACCAGTGAGTTTTAAAGAGGGGAATGTATTTCATCGAACGTAAAATCAAAGGGCTATGTAGAGGCAGCAAGGAAACTCAATACTGTTAAGTTCAAAGAGGCCGATCAGATCGGGCCTTCAATCGCGTAGCATAACTATTTGTGGGTTTGTAATCGCATCATTTAAACTGTCTTACGTGGAATCAGATTCAGCATTGCACTGGAGAAAGAATCCTACGCTTTTTTGGTGTGGTCTGTCTGGATAAAAGCGTGGCATCACCATAATCTTCCATGGCAGATTTCGCACAAAACACGGAGGGCTAAGGACCGACTCACTCAGTCTGCTGAAGCGCTCGACAGTGAACTGAAAGGTCGCCTCGGAGCGCCAACTCGTGTCTGCAAGAAAAGGCCGTGTCAATCACAGGGCTCGGGCATAGTCAAACAGCACCGACGGCCAGCGACCGTGGGACCCCGCGTGGACAACCCACACCTGCGGGCAAGCGCACCTAACTGCTAGCCCTGACTCTTGGGGGCGCGAGGGCGTCCTTCCCGGGCACTGATAACCTACAGTAGTGAGGGGACACAAGCTCACGTGTGAGTGAAGTCCAAAACCCAGAGGGCTAACGACACACACCTGCCTGCCCTCCTCGATGCAGAGTTTGGCCTGCAAGGAACGGCTACTCTACTCTGGCAATCCCCGAGTCACCCTCAGTGAGGGGACAGGCTCGTGTGACACCTGCTGGAGGCCGGGGCGCGGGGAGGAAGAGGGGAGGGCTGACTCGGGCCGGGTCTGCGGAGGAGCGGTGAGGGGGGCGAGGGGCTTGTGGGCACCCGGGCTCCACGGGGCACCCGGAGAGAGCTCCACAGCCATGCCCGCCACAGCGCGGCGCTGTTTGAGAGACAAGACTGCTACGAAATGAGCCCAAAAATAAGCGTTAACTTCACCAGTTCCCAATTTTTGTGAAAATACCAGGCTGGACTCCCTAAGGGGGATTAACTTAAAGAGAAAGAAACTGATATTCTTCTCCACATGAATCGTAAAAATTGTTAAACTTACTCAAGACATGAAGGCCAATTTAGGGAATTAAGGTTTCCTCCAATAGAAAGTGGAATATGGATAGAGTGCCTCTCTCTCTCATAGCGGGCTTTCAATTAAAAGTCACGCTTCAGGGCCGCCTGGGTGGCTCAGGCAGTTAAGCGGCTGCTTTCTGCTCAGGGCACGCTCTCCGGGTCCTGGGATCGAGTCCTGCATTGGCCTTCCTGCTCCGTGGGGAGTCTGCTTCTCTTTCCCTGCCTCCCTCTGGCTCTCTCAAATAAGTAAATAAAATCTTGGGGGGGGGGGTCACACTTCAGAATTTGACTGAGATGGTGACTCTTCATTTACAAGTGACACTGGCTGCCCATGAGCCCTGACAAGCCCAGCAATGTCTGCATGGATGCTTCTCAAACTCGAGCGAAGGAGCAGCCCTCCCCAGGCCACCACGCCAATCCTGCTGGCTGGCACTTTTATAGAACATCAGGAAGCCGCTACAGGAAGGTCAAGGCGCTACACAAATCTATACGTGCTTTATCTCCACTTCAGTACTTAGCTGGCTGCAGACAGGCTACAGTTCACCGGATGGCAGGCGACAAGAACCACACCATGAAGAGCCACAGCTGGTCTACAGAACCCTCCAAGGTACATGGAAGGCTTTTCCTGGTTTAGCACCAGGGGCTGTTTTGGCATCACTGACCCACAAGCTCCTGAAGCACCAAGGGAGGCTCTCGGGCTGGGAGGAAGAGCGTGTTAAACACACTGCCTTCCTTCATCCTTCTGTCTGCAAACTTCACTAAGACAACCAACTGCTCAGAATATGGACTTCTTGGGCTACGGGGCTACGGCAAGTGCTTCTGTTTGTGACGACCTGAATGTGTTCTTAAGAAAACATGTCCATCAATCCTCATGAGAGGGTAGTATGCTTTACCAAAGAAACAAGAACCAAAAGTAAGAGTGACAGCTGGCCCTGATCCCTCATGTCAACACTCTTCCTCCCCAATGTTTCTGCTCCATGTAACCCTGCTGCTCCGCATCCTGCACAGGCCCTTCAGAAGGAAGGGTTGCTCAAGAGGGGGGAGTCCCGTCTAAGAGCTGCAGTATGTACCCGAGCTTCTTCAAAAGGAACCTAGGACTTTAACCCATCAGGGGGGCAAAAGTCCCCAAAAGGCCAAGAGACGGGTTCAAGGTCATGTCTCAGAATGGCTTAGGAAGAAAGTGGGCCACCATTTCAGACTCACATGTGAGCAGCATCTCAATCCTGCAAGGAAGGCAAAGACAGATGTTACTCCCACTTTACAGATGAGGGAACTGAGGCTCGCTGAGGCTGTGGTTTATCTTACCTGAGGTGTCTCACAAAATGAGCACAGTGGGTTTCAGTACCCAAGATCTGTGGCCCCTAAATGATGATCTTGCCTCTGGTTTGTAAAATGCCGTATTCTAGAATTTAACACCCCCAAATGCAGAGCCCAATCAAACTGGCCTGCTTTATGGGGACCAAAGAAATGCAATCAACCAAATAAAAAATCACCTCAGGGCACGCACTCATGAGACCCTCAAGAGTTCAATGTCCCAAAGTTCTGCCTCTCTTCTAACTCAACTATTTGTTTTCAGATACAATTCTATTCTTTGTCAGATTCGATTTTTTTTTACACAAAAACTGAAACATATCATAAATGCTTTTCATTCTCTCCCACATTTTATAGTCAAATTCCAGAATTAATCTTAAATATTAAACCGGACCCAACAAAACTGAGATGTCATTGAGTCGACAAGATGGCAAACCCTTCCTTCAGAGGCAGAGAGGTTCAGCGGCCCCGGCCTGGCACCACCCTGCCTCACAGACTCCGCTCACACACGTGGATTTATGCCCTAGATGTGAGATTCCACCTCACATTCAAGGCACATCCTCAGGATAGACTTACTTCGTGAAATATGCTAACTAGGACATTTAACATGAGCTCTCATGCAAATAAAAATGTCACCTTATGGCTCTCAACTCTTTGTAACTAATTACATAAATGAAAAATAACATTATATACCAAAAGGTCAAGGCAAGAGGGTCTACAAAAGAGCAGAGCAGGCTTGAAACCCGTCTCTGGCAGAAGACAGACCTGGCCTGATCACACTTCCATAAGGAATTACCGGAGACATAAATGTCCTTGCCCAAGAAAACAGGTGAAAGGTACTCCAAGATTCTATTTTTGCAACTTCCCTGTGTCTATAAGTACTTCAAAATAAAAAATAAAAAAAATAAAAAAAATAAAAAAGTGTACTTGGGATTCTGAGGAATGCCCCACATCCTGCAGAATTAGTGTTTCATCTGAACCAAGACTCTAAAACCTGCCCGAATGCCGCAGTTAGTGCATTACTCCACGGCTCCTTTTATTGTCAAGGACAGGACCATGAGTGTCTCTGCTCCCTGCTGTCACCGCACATCCTCGGCCTCAAGACTCGGTTACCCACCACCTCCACACTCCTGCCCTCACACAGCAGCGCCACAGCGCCCATTCACATCCCCGCCTCGTCTTCACAGGGCAAAGGCCAGTGAACCAGACTGGGGTCCAGCTGCATGAAAAAGGTAGAGGAAGATACAGTCTTTGGTTTTTTTTAAATCAGAAGCTTAGCCTGAAGAGTCCCCAAATAGGGCTCTTGCAGTAATTTTATCAAACCTCTATTTTTCATTCAAGTCCTACTTAATCCCCATACATTTCTTTTGTTTCATGGATACCAACGTCTGTAAAGACTGCCTGCCATTTACTCTAAAACTTCTCATCTTCAACTACGGAAAAACAGTAAGAAACTAAAATCAAAGTAGCACAGGGAGGTGCAACCAGAAAATGGTTCTGACTCTTGACTGTAATCCCATGTTACCTGGACTTTTAAATATGCTCTCTATCTCAACCCAACACCTGTCTGTGCTGTCAGCCATTTAGCTTTTGCAGAGAACCTCCTCCCCTCCCAAAGAAGCCCCCTCTGCCCAGTAGATAAGCCTAATCCAGCATTTCCTAGATTGTGTGCCCTACTTTCCCATGTCAGAAGGAGATTCGAGAAAAGGGGTTTCTAAAGTTCAGAGTCTTGGGGAATCATTAACAAAACAAGTCTTTTGGAGAAAGGTGTTAAGGTGCGGACGGCCCAGGGAGGCCTGCGATATGGACATCTGGTTGGCCCAGCACCCCTCAAACTTCCTAGACCACTCAAGACTTCTCACCACATGCTAACATCCCAAGGAAGAGAGTTTCAAAATACTTATCACGCCTGGGAAAATGCTGCCTTCAACTAAGGCTTCTACTCCTAGAGAGAACCAGAACAATCTCCCTCCCGTCCCCTTACCATCACAGATAAAATCTCTTCACTCTCTTACACTGGGCCTTTCAGAAGACACCTAAAATCCCAAACCAGGAACATGGTGCTACTGAAGGCCACTGTGCTTTGCCCTATGATAATACCCTTTCCCTGTTCGGTGACTCACTACAGGAGTATTCCCACTACAAGGCTCTAAGGTTTGACACACTATTTACTACTACTCACATAGTAAAATTTGCCTGAAAAGGAAAGGGGTTTTATGTACATTACGGATCTCCTAACAGTGGCTCTCAAATGAGGCACTCTGGACCCCCAGAGACATGTGGCAGTGTCTCCTTCTGGCTGTCGGGACTGCAGAGAGAGGGCGTAAGGGTGGCATGGCACTGGCGCCCGATCACGACGAGGACGGCCCCTACGAGAAAGAACGAGGCGCCCGAAAAGGCAACAGTGCCCAGGTCGAGAAACCCTGCCCTTCATCTATATCTGCACCTCCACCCAAACCCTCCCCAAAACACACGCGAGGAAACAGTCCTTTGGAATTGCTCTGTGGAACTGGAGGGAGCTCTCTGCCTGGGCTGGCCCAGTTACTGCTCCTCAAGGGACCGGAACCCGGCTCTACCTCACACCTGGCACACCGGGCCTGGCCACACCTTCCCAACTGCGCTCTCTGAATCACTTTCGGCACCTCTGGTGTCTGCAGTAAAACCAGGAGCCCAGCAACCAGAGACCACACCCACACCGTTGCCCTTGATCTAGAGTGGAAAGCGCACTCCACAGGTAACAAAGCAGCGGGGTTTAGACCACGCCTCTTTACCTTCCTCAGATATTGCCTCAGCCAGCTGCCAGGGGGTAAACCGCACTGTGAGAGAACTCTCAACTACGGCTGCAGTTTCTCATGGAGGCTGAACTTTTGGCAGGAGGTCTGAACAGCAGTCCTTCTGGTGGTGCAGCCCGTGACTGACGGTTTCTTTCAACTGCCCCGTTACTCCCCTGGGAAGGACACAACCCTCATGAGGATTGATGGACATGCTTTTGACAGAACATGGTTTCATATTACACTGCAAGATTCCAGGGACTGCATAAAGTGATTACTGGCTGCTACCGTTTCATGATTCTGACCTTGCAAATAAGTGTACAGGTCACCTATCTGATAAATTATAAAGAAGAAATACCCTTGAAAGAAAGTGATTTCCTGGGCACAAAATGTCCATGCATACACCTATGCATACACTTTTTGCATAGAAGATACAGACCAAAAGTTAGTGTGGGAGAATGAAGCCCAAAGCTCGATTCAGATTTCACACCTAATGGGAGAGGGGAGGGATTTTCAGCTACAGACACATGATATGCACACTACACTAAGAATGCAATGGAAAGCCAAGTTCCAATGTCTAGAAGTATCTTGCTGCAAACAAAAAGGAAAGGAAAGAAAGATACACTTGCTGAACGCTAACAGTGGCTGGGAAATTACAAACCTGAGTAAATCCCCATCAGTTACAAACTTCTGTATTTAAACCTTCTCACCTAGGCTGGGGAAAACTACCTTACCCTGAAATTTGTAGGTAATCTTGAAATTCAAAACCAAAAGAGTCTCCTAAATTTTCCTCAGATACAAACCTCCTAAAAATCTGCTACTCCTAAGAAACTCAGAAGTACTCAAGGAAGTAAGCTATAGCACATCTAGTTGTGTTTCTGAGAGTTTTCTGCCCAATGCGAGTAAACTGCATGTACTCACCATCCTCCATATCTTCCTCTGTGTTGTTGTGCCCATCACTCATGGCTGCATTCCCGTTGATAACAGGGTTCTGAGTAATTCTTGGTGGGTCATCTGTATCTCCAGCTATTTAAAAAAAAAAAAAAAAAGGTTTACCATGGTTTTTACCTTCAGGTCTTGGATTAAATAAATAAAAATATACTTGTACTTTTGACGATTTCCAGTCACTAATACCATCCAAACATGCCATAATGAACACACTCTAACCTGAAAGGTATTTACTAATATGTTTACTAAATATGAACTTTCGTTGCTTTCAAAATGCTAAATGGAATGCAAACCAATCACTATATCACATTTGCTCTATTTGCAATGATATTTTGAAATGGCCTTCCTACTCATTAAAACTCAACCCCACGGGGTGCCTGGGTGGCTCAATCAGTTAAGCATCTGCCTTCAGCTCAAGTCATGATTCCGGAGGCCCCAGATCAAGGCCCAATCCCCACGCCAGGCTCCCTGCTCAGTGGGGAGCCTGCTTCTCCCTCTCCCTCTGCTCCTCACCCCACACTCGCTCACTCTCAAATCTTTAAAATAATGAAAATAAAACTCAACCTGAGAGGAAATATTGTTAACTAAATATATACACATTAGTGTGTATTAGAACGTTCAACCACATGTCAGAGCATTAAAACATCACATTGTGAGTCTCAAAGTGTCACTGGACAATCACTGTGATAACTGAAGTATAAATCCATGCAAAAACCAGAACTGGAGGCTGGGGGGAGGAGGGAGGGAGGAGTGTGAAAGGGGGTCCCTAGGAGGACTGTCATTTATAAGGAATCTGGAAAGGATTGAAAAGCACATAAAAAGATGTGGTATAGATTTGTTTTGTAAAAAATGTTTTATTTATTACAGAGCATACACGAGTCGGCGGGGGCTCGGTCCAGGATCCCAGGATCATGCCCTTAGTCGAAGGCAGACGCTTAACCAACTGAGCCCCCCAGGCGCCCCTGTGCAACAGATTTCTAAATGCTTGTTGAAATGTGGCTTGAGAAACATTTACAAATACTCAAAGGCAAGGATTCAAAACTGTGAAGCAATGAATGGCAAATATAAGGTGTAAACTTCAAATGTAACATTCTTCTCTCTATTTAAAAACAATCTTCTGGGCGCCTGGGTGGCTCAGTGGGTTAAAGCCTCTGCCTTCGGCTCAGGTCATGATCTCAGGGTCCTGGGATCGAGGCCCATATCGGGCTCTCTGCTCAGCGGGGAGCCTGCTTCCCCCTCTCTCTCTGCCTGCCTCTCTGCCTACTTGTGATCTCTCTCTCTCTGTCAAATAAATTTTAAAAATCTTAAAAAAAATAAAATAAAATAAAAACAACCTTCTTAAACTGACGTAAGTCCCTGACTTAAAAGGAAAAAACGCTGTCAAAACTTGGGATTTAAAAAGCCTTCACTGGCCAAAAGGGTCCATCTTTTATATGTAAACCCTCTCCTGCTTCTATATGTCAGAACAGCTCACTGCAACTAATGTGGCCCCTTTATGTTGCCTGTACACATGCTGATTGAAATCAACAGTCTTAGCTACGAACAGGAGATGTGGTTTTCAAAACACCTACCTAAGTGTGTTCTAGGCCTGCAACATTTCCGAGCCTTTCCCCCATTCGGATCAGCAGGCGACCTGATTCAGCACCACGGACAGCACCCTCCCGAGTCCCCTCTAGACGCTCTCCAAAACCCCCAATTATCAGATTACATCTTAAGTAATTCCTGAATATAAAACATGTTTTTTTCCCTTAAGCATCTCAAAACACACCTTAGAAATCCCTGGAGGCCAATAAACAGGTATTACCAAATTTGTATCACTTCCAATCCTGATGCTCTTGTCTTATTAACTATCTATCTATATCTGTGTATGTATATACATACACACACACACACACACACATTTAACAACTGTGTTAAAGTTATTTCAAAAAACAAACATATATACATTTTTGAACCGGTCCCTCAACCATCACATTCTCTCTCTCTCTCTCTCTCTCTCTCTCTCTCTCTCTCTCTCACACACACACACACACACACACACACACACACACACACAAAGTGGAGTGGAGAAATTTTTGCTGTTGCTTAATTAGCTCAAACTCTAAAACATGTGCTTAAAAAGCAACATTTAAAAAGGTACTTTAAAATGTCTTTCATCCACATATAATCCTCCTAAATTAACATCAAACCATCATTAAAAATATTTTATGAGGAAAAACCCCTATGGACGACTATGAAATAAATATGGCACATTCCACCAACAGAATTATTATGCAGTAGTGTTTTATAAAGCAGTGTTTCAATGTACCTATATGAAAAGTTCTCTAAGCTGTATGTTAAAAAAAAACTAAAGACACCAAGCAATAAATATCATCGTGTGCAACCTCCATTATAAAAGAGTGTGTGTTGGGATAAGAACAAATAAACCCTCGTTGCCCTTCATGTGATAAACACAGGAAGGCCACATGGATTACTCAGAGGCTCTCCGAAGCAGCAGTAGCCTGAGTCGGCACTATACATACTCTCACACCACACAAATGCACCATCAATCTTAAAATAATTTGCTTGATGTAGGTTTGGTATTTTAATTTAGTTCCTCAGTTCAAATCTGCCCTACAATTGCCTTAAAATATGGTTTTTAGTGCATAATTACAAAAATAAAAACCTCTGTATACAAAACAGCATCACACCTAAAACGAGGATGCTTTGTAGATGTAAGCAGTCTGAACTACAACGGGTCACAGAATTCCCCAACTGACTGGTATTCCAGAAGATTCTGAGATCCAAGTGAATTCAGTTTATAGGTGAAACAAGGCTATCTTTAAGGGTCTTGGTGACTTAAAATAGAGTACTTTTTCACCAGAAGTTATGGTAATAACAAAAGTCACTATGAAGGTGGAGCGCCTGAGTGGCTCAGTCAGTTAAGCGCCCAACTCTTGATTTTGGCTCAGGTCGTGATCTCTGGGTCGTGGGATCAAGCATGGGTTCCACGCTCAGCAGGGAGTCTGCCCCTCCCTCGCCCTCTGGCCCTCCACAGACTCATACTCTCTCTTTCTCTCTCTAAAATAAGTCTTAAAAAAAAAAAATCAAGATCAAGCCAAAAGATCTATGGATCACCATCCACAGCACTTTACTGTGTAGCATAGGAAAAAAAGGGGGGGGGCACAGTTTTTCAGAAGTAGGATTAACTACAATGCAATGACTGACAAAAGTCTAATATTTTATAATGAGGGATCCTATTCTAGTGTTAATTAAGACAGGATTTCTCTGCAGTTGGTCCCTAACGACAAAATAAATAGAGTTCTACATTTGAACTGGGTTCTCCTGAGCAATATCCCCAAACTTTTTACACATGTGTTGATCGATTTGTTCTTTCCACCCTCCTTAAGCATGGAGATGCTGGCCCAGGTCAGTGGCTATGAAATGACAAAAAGTTCCTTGTAGGTCCACCATGTACATGAGAAATCTGGCCAGTGACAGGGCCCATGAAGCTCCCAACCAACTGCCATGGGGCCTTGGTAGAAAAAGCTGGCAACTCAAGTCTAGCTCCTATGGGACTGAATATCCAGTTAAAAAAAGCTCCTCATAAATGAGTTAGTTCAGCAAGAGGATTAAAAATTTAATTAAGACACAGTAAATCCCTGGACCTGAATTCAATGATGAAAGTACAAGAAGCCCACAAAAACTCTGTATTAGACTTCCAGAAGTATCTTCAATGGTTAAAACTGCCTTCATTATCATCAAAGAAGTCCAAGGTTGATGTGTGTATATGAATTTATCACTACATATAAAGTGATCCTGTTCCTGAATCTTTATGTCCCATCTGATTGGACCTTCCCCAGATGTGTTAACTCTCATTTGGCCATTTGCGAACCAGAGCACTCATCTTCTGACACACACGGTCTCAAATAAGATTGGGGACAAGCTTGGCAAGCACCAAGGACAACATGGCATGCCTCAAATAAAACACAAAATGTCCAAATTATGTCAAATATTGGGGGGAAGGTTATTCCAAAATATATTTATGACACTCAAATACAATCAAAGATCATTTCCATTACTTGTGACTGGTAAAGCTCTTGGTGCCAAACCCTGTGATAAGTATCAGAGGTGCGATTTTATTTATATACAAAAGGACACAAAATGCCTTTTCTAAAGACTAGAAACACATGGAAGAGGCTACCGTGGCTGGTTGTGGGGCCCATATATTTCCTCCTCTGTCTACTGAGGAGGCCATGCTTATGTCCGGCTTCCCTTCCCACGGACTTCCATTTGTGACGTCATCACACAGGGCTACTCAGTAAAGAGCGCTTGCCAATTGCTATGGAAATGATGTGACGCTAACACCGCTGAATCTCACTCCTGGATGAAATAACAAGAAGCAGATTTTCAATTTTCTGGCTTTGACATTTTGTCACTTCACAAAGATTACTCGTACCTCTCCCCAAAAAGCTCAGAGGGAGGGGACAAACCGCCACAGGAAGACCTCACGGCCCAACTCCGACGTCGGTATACTGACGCCAGGTGGTGTCTAGGCCACCGAAAGCCAACCACACACTGCAGATTCAGTCTCGGCTCAGACCCCAGATTCCTCCTCAAACCTTCACACTAGTGATACAACCCAGTGAGCAAGACCACAGCTCAGTTAAAGGCCAGAACGCACGGGGTGCCAACACAGCGTTCACGGCCTAACCTCCCCAACTCAACCAGTTCACCTGGAATCCCAAGTCAAAAGCCCTCTGGCCGCTGCTTGGTCCTCCTCCCCTTGTCTCCTCTCCTGGCACCCATTTTAGAGAACATCACGTCCAATAGACGTTCACCCGGTAAAGGAGAATACCAGTATCTTCCTACGTACTGGTTTCTTAATTAAGAACCCGAAATATATTTCAGTAGGACAGCTCAGACATGTCAGCACTCGCAGAAATCCATGAGCGCCTCTGGGGCCCCTGCCGGAACCCCTCCCCGGCCCGAGTCACCTTCTCGTCCAGGCTTGTGGTTGCCTGCCATGTCTGCATGGCTCTGCGGGGCTATCTGCTGGGCCGGGGCGGGGAGGGTTCTCTCCTCCACATCAGAGTGACTGCATAGAATCTCCAGGAGCTCCACCTCAGCGTTCTTTTTTTTTTTAAAGACCCCCCCACCCCAGCACACACACACACACACACACACACACACACACACACAAACACACAGAATTCTTGGGTTTGGGACAAGGAACATATTTAAGCAACCTCATCAATTTAGCTAATCACTTCCAAAAGGCAAAGTGGTCTAGAAAGAGGATGTTAATGGAAAAGAAAGAAAAGCTGCTGATTTAAGTTGCTAACAGGGGAGGAGACTGGCTGAGGGCATCACAGGCACACAGCACAGGAACCACAGCTCTCCTGCAAATCTAAAACTCATCCCAAATTAAAAGTCTACTTGAAAAAAGAAAAAACAGAAAACCCTTAAGCCTAAGAAGCAAGAATAGAACTGATATCAAACTTACACATGGAAAACTTCAGCAAGAGGCAGGCACGTGAGCACGCCCACAGTTCTCAACACAATTCAAGGTAGAAAAGGGCAGCCTGGGAGTGAGCCTGGGTCGGTGCTGGAGCAGGACCAGAACAAACAGGACGTGAAGTTTGCTTCAAGTGTTTCATGAATCTGTAACTCGTTTACTGGCCCCCTGCTGAGTGCGGGGCCCAGTGCAGACATTCAGGTGATGGCCACAGGCTCCCAGTTACCAAAGGACCCAAAGGCTTAAGACTACAGCAGATGGGAGAGGCACTGCCCCCGGGGGAGACCAGTCCACACTCTCTGTCCTTCCTCTCAAAGTCCAGCGCTGCCCGTGTGGTCTGCCCTCCGGAGGACTGCTCGCTCCTCAGATAAAGTCCAAGTTAGATGGAGGCTCCAAATGAACCCAGAGGCACCAGTCAGGAAGAAACAAAGAAGGAAAAAGTCCTGAGTAAAGAGTCACAATGCCGGTTTGTGTTGTTGTTGTTGTTGGTACAGATTTATTTATTTGAGAGCGCGCACGCAAACAAGCACAGGAGAGGGGCAGAGAGAGAGAACGTCAAGCCCACTCCCTGGGCGCAGAGCCCAATGCACTGAGATCATAACCTGAGCTGAAAGCAAGAGCCGGACGCCCAACGGACTGAACCACGCAGGTGCCGCAGCACCATGCTGTTCTGAAGGCTGAATTTCTTTATATGCTTTATTCAGTGCCTACTCTCAACATAACCTATACCCCTGAAAATTTCTATTAGCTGACCCTGATTTCATTCTGCATTAAACATACTGTCGAGGGCACCTGGGTGGCTCAGTGGGTTAAAGCCGCTGCCTTCGGCTCAGGTCATGATGTCCTGGGATCGAGGCCCACATCGGGCTCTCTGCTCAGCAGGGAGCCTGCTTCCTCCTCCCTCCTCTCTCTCTGCCCGCCTCTCTGCCTACTTGTAATCTCTCTCTCTGTGTCAAATGCATAAATAAAATCTTTAAAAAAAAAAAACATACTGTCGAGGTAACTGTAGATTCACAATTATTAGAGAAATAACAGAGCTCCGCTTCCTCTCACCCAGCTCCCCCATACCATTTTGCAAAATCATAGTACAATGCATAACACCAACGGTGACACAACACACTAATCCTACTCCTGTTCCCTTGCACTCTTAAGACACATGTGGGTGTGTGTGTGTCCACCCAGGAAAGACACTGAACAGTTACAACACAAGGACCCTTGGGCTGCCCTTTCACAGCCACCCCCACACCCCTTGGGCACACCCCCCTCCCATACCTCCTGGAAATGACGAATCTTCTCCATTCCCACAATTTTTCATCTCAACAATGTTATATAAATGAACATGGTATATAACCATTTGGAACGCCTTCCGTCACTCAGCATAAGGCCCTTGAGACTCAGGTCAACTGATTTCCTTGTATTGCTGAGTAGGATTCCAGGGCAGAGACACACCATCTGACCTGCGAACATCTGGGCTGTTTCCAATTTGAGGCTATTACAAATAAAGCTGCTATAAACATTTCTGTGCAAGTCCTGGTTCTATATTTATTTTTACTATTGGATCTGAAAGAATGAAATGCTCACAGTAGCAAGGCAAGCAGTACAGAGATGAATAAGGGGCGATGATTCCTTTGCTCCTGATCCTAACATGAAGGAAGCCACGGTCTCACACGCACCTTCCAGGCATCCTCACTGTTCCTATATACGCATATGCAACAAGGTACATGCATCTTCTCATGAACAAAAAATGGTACTCACATTACACGAATAAACTAGAGCTACCCCGAGTCGGTGTCCATTAATATGCACAGGAATTTACTTCTGAATAGCGCCATAACATGCCATGATTTACTCAACCATTCCCCAACCATGACTATCTACAGTTACCTATTTCTGTTTTTTGCCACTTGAATGATGTGACCATCTGTCTTATGATTTTTGTCCTGCTGCATTTTATCACCAGGTCGTCCTTCCCAAACACACTGGATCGCTCCCCCCAAGTAGTTGGCCAAACTCTTCCCTATGGCAGTGAGTGATGGAGCAGAGCATCTAAGACCAAAAGGCTACCAAATGACATGGAGCGATCCATCAGATGACCCAAGTCCTGCACAATGTGCACGCACCGTTCAGGTGAGCTCTTCCAGCTCTTAGACATAGCCCCTTCACTTTTCCTTTGGAGAATTCAAATACAATTCATGTATTGTATTTGATGCTCTGGTCGGTCCACAGAATAAATGCTAACGTACAGGCGCTACTCTAAGCTCGCTGAGAGGAGCCACCAGTGCCAGGCAGAGTGCGGCTGCTGGGGCTAGCTAGGGAGGCCAGTCCAGGAGACAGAGCCGGCGACTGATGAGTGGGACCCAGCAAGTGGCAGCAGTGAGGCAGCCCTGACGAGGCCCCAGCAGGGGAGGGAAATCAGGGTCTCACAGGTGGTAAGAGGGCACACTGCCTAAGAAACCAGAAGCCCTGAGAGCCAGGAAGCGCTGGCAAACAAGAGTATGTGGGAGCCTTGGGGGCTGGGCGTCAACTCCAGGCCCTCTGAGGGATTCTTCCGAGGCAACACGGGGCCTCAGGCAGAACCATGGACCATCTGCAGAACTTGGACGGTACCCGGGGGTCACAAAGGGGTGACAGTCTCCCAAGGAGACAATAAAGTGAGAATGGTGGGTCCTGATGACTCTGTTCACGACAGAGCTGCAACCGGTCTTCTCTCTTCCAGGACTCGGTGGCTCCGGAAGGTAACCACCCGTCACAGCCACTGGGTCGCAAGAAGCGGGTGCTGACCAGGAACGAGGCCTGTTTGCCGCACTTGCCTCCCCAGTCACAAAGACCACATGTCTGGGGGCCGTGAGGCAACACAGATGTTTCCCTGACTGCTCTCTGTGCCTGGCAAGGAAAGGGGAGCCTCTCGGAAGCAGTTTCTGAATATAGCCCTAGATGGAAAACTTCAGCTGTGCTTCAAAAAGATCCTTTCTAATCCATGATCATTACAATACCAGGGATTCAACCTATCTCCCTAAAACACGGGCACGCCCTGTGTGCCAGCAATTACAGTAACTACCGACTAAGACAATACTTTAATTCCTTCCTTGCTGCATGCACTGCCTTTTCCAGGCAGGAGAAACTTGGGAGGTAAAGGCCTGCATTTCCAGCGGGGCAGAGCCCGCCCCCTTCTCAGGGTTTCAGCCAACCTACTTATCAAGTGTCTCCTATGTGCCCAGAGCTGGGCTGGGCCCTGGGGTTCAGGAGGAACAGAGAGATAAGCCCCCTGGTGACCCGGTGCTCACTTTCCTGCGGGAGGAGACAAGAGGGGAAAACAGAGTATGGTCCCAGGATAGCAGGAGCACTAGCCCTGAAGGAAGAGGGGACATGGGGGTGGGGGGGACCACAGAATGAAAAGGAGCCAGCCTGGCAGAGACCCTAGAGACACACGCTCTGGACAGAGCCAACGGGGACAAGGGCCCTGGGCAAAGGAAAAGGTGGGAGATGAGGTTCAGACAGCAGGTGGGCAGGGCCAAGGCCACGGAGGGCCCTGAAGGCTGCGATAAGGACTCTGAATTTGTTTTTCCAATGTTCCCGCTCACTCACAAGCCGCCCATCGCCTTCAGGCCCTGCGACACAAGAACCCACCTTCTGCTGCTCACCCTGCGATGGTCCCGGGGCTCCAACCGGGGCTGCCGCCGCCGAGCACCCGCCTGGTTGAGCCCGTCCTGACCGACACGGGCAGGAGCTCCCCTGGCCATTCCACGGAGAACGTGGATGAGGGGGGTTGGGTTTATTACCGTTTTGTAGTGTCTTACTCCGCAAGGCTAGCCTGCCACACTGGCAGCACTGTTAACAATGAAACCACGGCTTAATCAATACCGCAACTCTAAAGTGGTCTGGTTTAGGACCTGTGTGATTTTACATACAATTTGGCCGTATGCAACCCCCATGAGGGTGGCTGGGGGCCCACTTCCGGGTGGCAGTCCTGTCCTACTAACCAGGGACTTCTCTGGTCCTCCACCTCTGGTGGGCCACTGCAGGGCCCAAAGGCAAGGCCCACACAGCTTCTAGGCCGCGGCGCCGGACAGTTCAAAGCAGACCCACTGTGTTGAGAACTGACAGTTAGCTTTATACTCTGAAATAATCCAGATTTAAATCAGGTATATAAAAATAAAAGCCCCAAAGACAGCCACATACGAATTTGTGTTCCTTAAATGAAAATATTTGTTTGGGGCCTCCAGTTTGGCTTGATTATGCAAAAATCATCGGTTCCCAAGAGGGTCGCCCTAACTGCCAGTCGTGTCGCACGCTCTGGTGACTGCTGTGAATGCTGGCGGGCACCAAGAGGGGCCACAACCTGCATGACTGTAGATAGAGCCTGCAATGATGTCCGTGTTGCCTGCGCACACACACCGTCTCGTCTCACAGGGAAAGAGAAACGGCGTGATCTGCTAGCTTGTATAGCAGAACCCCTTGTAGGAAAGAAAAGGAAGTCCTGGCATACCCAGCAGAGACCGAGCTTCAGGGAAGCCACAGGACGAAGATAGGAAGTCTCTGCATACACAATGGCCGAAGGATTAATATCCAGAACGCACACAGTCCCTAAGTCTCAACAAAGACCCCAACTACCACAAACAAGAAATTCATGAAAAATACAAATGGCTAATAAACGTGCTCAACTTCCCTAACTAAGGTGCACCACTTTTTATCTACCAGATTAACAGAAAAAGACCGGAAATGCCCACTGATGCGGAGGGTCTCACAAAATTAGTGGTGTCAAATGGCTGTCAACCATTCAACCCAAAGGCCGTGTGTATTAAAACCAAAAAGCTGGGGCGCCTGGGTGGCTCAGTGGGTTAAGCGTCTGCCTGCGGCTCGGGTCGTGATCCAGGGTGCTGAGATTGAGCCCCCCAATTGGGCTCTCTGCTCAACGGGGAGCCTGCTTCTCCCTCTCCCTCTGCCTGCCTCTCTGCCTACTTGAGATCTCTCTCTCTCTCTCTCTCTCTCTCTCTCTCTCTCTCTCTCTCTCCCCCCCCCGTGTCAAATAAATAAAATCTTAAAAATAAAAAAAAACAAAAAACAAAAAGCCAAATATCCTTATCCTCAAATGTCATTCCTAGGAATCTATTCCAAAGAAAACCAGCATCCATGCCCAAAGACCTACACAAGCATATTTCATACACTGAAGCACCGTTTTCATTTTTTTAAAGATTTTATTCATTCATTTATTTGACACAGAGAGAGAACAAGCAGGGGAAAGGGAGAAGTGGACTCCCTGCAGAACAGGGAGCCCGATGCGGGGCTCGATCCCAGGACCCCGGCATCATGACAGCCAAAGGCAGACACTTAACTGATTGAGGCACCCCTGAAGCCCCATTTTCTAGAGAAAAGTTAAAAACAACATAAATGCCCATTAACACAAAGGGTTACATACAGTACAAAGTGTCCAGAACAGGCAAATCTATAGGATGCTGATCAGCGGTTGCCTGGAGCTGGGAGTAGGGAGGGCAGGGGGCCCTGACTAGGCGATTTTTTTGGCCTAAGAATCTTGCAAAACTGACTGTGGTGACAGCTGTACAACTCTGTAAATAAGCGAAAAGTCGCTACACTGTACCCCTGAAATGAGTGAAGTGCGAGGTGAGCTGTATCTTAATGAAGCTGTATTTATCAAGACGGAGATGGGGCATCTGGGTGGCCAGTCAGTTGGGCATCTGCCTTCAGCTCAGGCTCAGCGGGGAGTCTGCTTCTCCCTCTGCCCCCCACCCCCGGCTCATTCGCGCTTTCTCTCAAATAAATAAAAAACAAAAATACTGGAGAGACAACAGAAACAGGCCATTTTGCATGGGGACAAAGGGTTCCACAATCAACTATTTCTGGGGGCTCCTGCAGAGTAAATGATGTGCATACTAAACTGAGTCACATCAGCTGGAATATACTTGTTCCACTTTCTGCAGTTTTTCTCTAAAAAGAGTATTAAGGATTTTGGTATTTTAAAATTTCAATTATCAAACAGAACTTACTTATGCTTGGAAATCCACTCTACACTCATGCAGTCTTTTTTTTTTTTTTTTAAGACTTTATATATTTATTTGACAGACAGAAACACAGCGAGAGAGGGAACACAAGCAGGGGGAGTGAGAGACGGAGAAGCGGGCTTCCCGCTGAGCAGGGAGCCTGATGTGGGGCCCGATCCCAGGACCCCAGGATCACGACTGGCAGACGCTTAACGACTGAGCCACCCAGGTGTCCCTACACTCATGCAGTCTTAAAGAAAGTAAACTGTAGTAAGGGGGAATGAATGCCCACCCAGACAGGGGTCACTGATAAGCACCCGCGACAAAGACCCACCCCACCGTACAGGAAGTATACAACACTTACTTCTGAGGAATAGTCTTTCTTACTTGCCTTCCTGCTTCCATATTGTTTGCTTGAATGGTTCAGAGAATATGTACTACCTTATAGCAAAGTAAACACACACACACACACACACACACAGCGCAAAGCAAACCGGGGACAAACCAAGTACTTGCTGAGACATGACACCAACCCAAAGAGTCCAGAGAAGACACACCAGCAGCACACCTGGAGCCCGAAGAGAGGGGGTGTCCTGGAACAGTCACGGAACAAAGAGAGTGCCTCAATGACGTGTGGCCTGGAAAGTCTGTTTACACCTTGGCAAATGGCAGCATCTTCTCAAATGCCTGGGTTTTTCTTAACTAGTTTGAAAAGAGAAGAAAAAGAAAGAAGGGAAGGAAGGAAGGGAGGGAGGGAGGGAGGGAAGAATGAAAGAAAAGAAAGGCAGGAAGGAAGGGAGGGAGGGAGGGAAAGAAAAGAGTCGAGGGGCTGGGGATGAGACCAAACGCAGAGGAGAGATTTTAAGCAAACTCTTGATTGTCCTAATTAAAACTTTTAAAAAGTAGTCAAAAACAGCCATTTCAAATGGGTTCCTCTATTTGAATAAAACCAAAAGAGCAACGTAGAGGGGCACCTGGCTGACTCAGTCAGCAGAGCGAGGGGCTCTTGACCTTGGTCGAGGTCAAGAGTTCGAGTCCCACACTGGGGATAGAAAAAACTTTAAAAAATAAACAAACAAAAAAATAAACAGCGACTTAGGACAGAATGCTAAGTTGCTTCTGGTTCCTTTAACACACTGGTGTGGGGTGACTACCACTCACCACACCTCCTCCTCTCCCTTCTTTTTAGGGGACCCACCAGGGCCATCAATAATCAGTCACATTCAATAACTTTTAAAACACTAGCGGTCACAGGCACCTGGGTGGCTCAGTGGGTTAAAGCCTCTGCCTTCAGCTCAGGTCACGATCACAGGTCCTGGGATCGAGGCCCGCATCGGGCTCCATCCTCAGCAGGGCGCCTGCCTCCTCCTCTCTCTCTGCCTGCCTCTCAGCCTACTTGCAATCTCTCTCTCTCTCTCTCTCTGTCAAATAAATAAATAAAATCTTTTAAAAAAAATAAGCAAACAAACAAACAAACAAAACACTAGCGGTCACAAAAATTGTTTAAAGTTTCTGGGAGGGAGACTAATTTCCAAGAGAACAGAAATAAAATCTGGTTTTGTTTAAAAAACATAAAAACAAAAAATGATGGGGAGGAGACACTTCAGTCTACAAACCAGCGGAGACCCTGACCATCTGCTGTGCGCAAGCAACATCCCCTGTGAGAACTGGACATTCAAGGCGGAGGGTCAGTAGAATAGGAGACACCGTGCTCGTGGACTGAAAGACTCCTTCCCAGTCAAGGTATCGGCTCTCTACAAATGCACCTTTATGTCTGAACACAATTCCAATCAAAGCCCTGAGGATTTTTCTTATACTTACAGACAAGTTCATTCTAAGTCTTTATGGAAAAATGAAGGAAATATAGCAAATAAAACAATTCTGGAGAGAACACAGTCTGAGGAATTACACCACCTGATTAAACTCACTCTAAAGCTTCAGTAATCAACAGGGCAACCAGACTAATGACAGGCAGTGTTGTCTCAGCAAAGGGATGAGCATGCGAATGGCGGAGGAGAGCCCAGTAACAGACCGACACGAAGGTTACTGTTCTTGACAGACGCGTAAACCATTCAATGCAAAAGGGACGGTCTTTACAATAAATGGTCAAGGAACAACTGGACGTCCATAGGCCACAAAATGGAAACAACCCCACGCCTTACACAAAAATTAACTCATAATGGATCTCAGGTACAAATATAAGACTTAACACCCTAAGACTTTAAGAAAACATGTGCGGTGGGGCAAAGAATCCACACAAGAACATTTTGATAAACTAGACTTCACTTTTCAAACTAAAAGGTTGCTCCAGAAGGACACCATTATGAGAAAGGACAAGCTACAGATTAGGAGAAAATGCATGCAAATCACCTCCTTGACAAAGGACTTGCGTCCCCAATAGATAAAGAGCTCAACACCTGACAGCAATGAAGCGACCCAATACTTGAAGAGACACCAAACACAATACAGGGATGGCAAATAAACCCACGGAGAGTAGTCTGCCCGGCAGCTGGGCAGCTGTTAGGTGTGTGCAAATCAGAACCAGAGTAAGATCCTACTGCCCACCTATCAGGGTGCCTAAAACTCAAAGTACTGACAACACCAAGTGTTGCCAAGGGTGTGCATCAACTGACTCTCCCGTACACGGACGTGGGACGGGAGATGGCACAGCCGTCCGGGGGAGAGTTCGGCAGTTTCTTGTAAGGTGAGACGTACCGTGCCACACGACCCAACAATTCTGCCCCTCACTCCAAAGAAAGGAAAACTCACGTCCACACAAAAGCTGCCACAAACACTTCAAGTGGCTTCCGTCCGATCGGCCCAGCTCTGGAAGCCAACCGGCTGTCCTTCAGCGGGACCACGGACACGGGAACACTCAGCCACAGACCGGAACGAAGCATTCAAACACCTACCTTGGACGCTACTCTGAAGAAAGCAGCCAATCTAAAAGGTTACATGCTATATGATTCCATTTACATGACATTTGCAAAATGGCAAAATAGTAAGGGACCGAGGACACATCCGTGATTGCCAAGGGTTTGCAGTAGGTCGAAGATGTGACTACACAGGAAAAGCCCGAGGGGGGTTTGGGGCAAGGAACTGCTCTGTTATCCTGACTGTGGTAGTGGTTACACAAATCTATAATCTGCGTTAAATTCACAGAACCCCCCCACCCCCGCCAAAGTCAGTTTTACTTCATAGTAATTTAAAAAGGCGGGGGGTCACTTGTAGGGCAAAAAAAAGAAATAATTTACTGACTCTTTAAATACACACTCCCTGGGCGCCTGGGTGGCTCAGTGGGTTAAAGCCTCTGCCTTCGGCTCAGGTCATGATCTCAGGGTCCTGGGATCGAGGCCCGCATCGGGCTCTCTGCTCAGCGGGGAGCCTGCTTCCTCCTCTCTCTCTGCCTGCCTTTCTGCCTACTTGTAATCTCTCTGTGTGTCAAATAAATAAAAATCTTTTTAAAATAAATAAATAAATAAATACACACTCCCTTGATATAAAAGTTTCAGATCTTTTAACTATTTGGGAAAAGAGAACTAAAGGATCTCATACAAAAAAATGTACGGTCTGAGTCTTCCTTGCCCCAAGACCTTCATATGGCCTTGTACAAAGCAGTACCCGAATGTTTGTATCAAAATTTGTTTTTTGGGGCGCCTGGGTGGCTCAGTGGGTTAAGCCTCTGCCTTTGGCTCAGATCATGATCTCAGGGTCCTGGGATCGAGTCCCGCATCAGGCTCTCTGCTCAGCCGGGAGCCTGCTTCCCCCTCTCTCTCTGCCTGCCTCTCTGCCTACTTGTGATCTCTGTCAAATAAATAAATAAAATCTTTTTTAAAAATTGTTTTTTTAGGGGAGAGGGAGCTTCAAATGTCAAGGAGCGAGGGAAGTGGGAGATGAAAACAGAACTGAAAACATGTACATACGGAAACACTGGTTTAAGAACACGTGCACACTACGTGCCAATAAACTGAGGTATATAAATAAACTAGGTGTGCTGTTTTACAAATCATGCTTAAATCCAGAAAAATTTCCCAATGATTTCCAACCAGTCCACACAAGCTACTGGAAAACGGGGAAAACTGGAGAAAATGCGGGGGGGGGCTACAAACAAAATAAATAGTAACAAGAGGAATGGTAGCTGTTACAAAGGGTTAAGAAGGAAAACAATCAAAACCACAAGTCATTTCTGCTTCAAGTGCTGCCTCCTTGAATTCTCGTGCAATCGCTACTCATCTTAACAGGACCATCTTACACATGCGTTGACATGATACACATACGTTGACACCCTAGTCCATGGCACTTGCCCACCGCGGGGGGCCGACCAGCAGCGCCTGCTCCCTCCCCATCGGGCACAGCCACTCCAGTCACTCCGCTGCCCTGGTTACAACCCAACCTCCTTACTCCCAAACTCCTTCACCTGTGCTGCCAGTAAGTATTGAGGCTTTTCATACACAACCCAAGTCATAGCTCTCTTTGTCCCAATGAGCTTTTAGAATTGTTAACTACAACCCTGTTCCCAATTAAGTAACAGCACAAGGCTGCCACCACACAGAAACGTGACTTGGGGACTTACAGTCAGTGTTTTTAAAACCTAACTGTACTATGCAACATGTCAACATTCAGAAGATCTGGACAACCCAGAGAATCAAACTTTTCCAAATCACCAATGAATGGTATAGAAAAGGTCCATTCAAAGTACAAGACGGGCGCCTTGTCCGTTAAGGGTCTGACTCTTGATTTCACCTCAGGCCATCATCAGCTGAAGGTCTCCGGTTCCACGCTCAGCACAGGCCTGCTTCTCCCTCTCTCTACTCCTCCACAGCTCATGCTTTCTCTCTCTCTCTCAAATACATAAATAAATATTTTTTTTTAAAAAAAAGACCAATGAATTTCAATGTAACAGAAAAGCTAGGGATGCCTGGGCGGCTCAGGTCATGACCCCAGGTTCCTGGGATCAAGTCCCGACTCAGGCTCCTTACTCGGCAGGGAGCCTGCTCCTGCTTCTCCTTCTGCCTCTGCCTGCCACTCTGCCTGCTTGTGCTCTCTCTCTCTGACAAATAAAAATCTTAAAAAAAAAAAAAGTTAATTCGTAGGGTTTCAAACTGGCACATTGCAATTAATCTTAAGAAGCTACCAAATTTGGTGTAGTATCAAAAACTGTCACAATTATCTGAAAAGGCTATTAAACTACTGCACCCTTTATGACCTCGACGCCTCTGTGAGACTGGGTTTTCTATTTCTACTAAAATACACTGTTTAACTGACAGAAAGCAGAGGCAGAGAGAAAGCAGAATCCAGCTGTCTTCTATTAAGCCAGACAATAAAGAAATTTGTAAATATGTAAAAATAATGCCATCCCTCATTAAATTTTTTTGTTTTGGAAAATATTTCCTATAAGACTTATGTTATTTGTGTTTATTATTCCTAAATAAGTAAGACTCGTCATAGTCTTCGCTTTTAAGGTGGCAACTAACGACAAATATAATCCACCCTCCTAACAGCTCTTTGGGGTTCTCGTCAATTTTAAAACTGTAACAGGATCCTGACAGCAAAAAGCTTGATAGGCCAAAGACCACACCAAATGGTAGATCTGTGGTGTGCCAGGTTAGCTAAACTGGAATTACGAGCCCTACTTTGCAGAGTTCCCACCTGGGAGCCACTATGCCCACAATTTGGAAGGCAGGAACGAGGAGCCCATATTCCTTTATGCCTGGGGGTTTCTCTGCCTTCTGGGCCATTAGGGCACCTGGAAGTCATGAGAGGCTCACAAGGATATGGTTCCAGCTCAGCCTCACTTACCCTGCTTCCCACTCATCTTCCCTTGCAGACTACACGCCCCATGGACTCCAGCGCCAGATCCATCCGCAACAGGCTGTCAGCAGCTCCCGCGGTTGTGCGTGGGAAAATCCGGAAAATCCGGTAAATCCGGGGCGCCTGGGTGGCTCAGTCAGTTAAGCACCTGCCTTCAGCTCAGGTCATGATCTCAGGGTCCTGGGATGGAGCCCCCCATCGGGCTCCCTAAGCGGGGAGTCTGCTTCTCCCTCTCCCTCTGCGGGTCCCCCGCTGCTTGTGCTCTCTCACTCTCACTCTAAAACAAATAAATAAAATCTTTTTTAAAAAATCTAATCCGGGCGCCTGGGTGGCTCAGTGGGTTAAAGCCTCTGCCTTCGGCTCAGGTCATGATCCCAGGGTCCTGGGATCGAGGCCCACATCGGGCTCTCTGCTCAGCGGGGAGCCTGCTTCCTCCTCTCTCCTCTCTCTCTGCCTGCCTGCCTACTTGTAATCTCTCTCTGTGTGTCAAATGAATAAATAAAATCTTAAAAAAAAAAAAAACTAATCCCGGGGCACCTGGGTGGCTCCGTGGGTTAAGGGTCTGCCTTCGGCTCAGGTCATGATCTCAGGATCCTGGGATGGAGCCCCGAGCATCAGGATCTCTGCTCAGCAGGGAGCCTGCTTCCCCCTCTCTCTCTGCCTGCCTCTCCGCCTACTTGTGATCTCTGTCAAATAAATAAAATCTTTAAAAAAAAATAAAATAAAATAAAAATTAAAAAAATCTAATCCCGCATCTCTACTACTACTCTGCGGCTCTGCTCGAACCCTCAAATGACACTGATGTCATGATACCATGCACCACCCTGGTAATTCAACCTAGTAGTGAAGTGCATGCTTAACCACAAAAGGTTTCAAGTCCTTTTATGTTTTTTAAGATTGTATTTATTTATTTATTTGTCGGGGAGAGAGCTCAAGCTGGGGGAGCAGCAGGCAAAGGGAGAAGCAGGCTCCCTGCTGAGCAGGGAGCCCTGATGCAGGGCTCGATCCCAGAACCCTGGGATCATGACCTGAGCCGAAGGCAGATGCTTAACTGACTGAGCCACCCAGGCGTCCCCCAAGTCCCTTTAAAACACACTAAATAAAACCTAGTGCAGGTGGTAGAACCATGAGCGCCCACGCATCTTCCTGACCCAACATGAGGTTCTACACGACGGAGCCCGGATACAACTCCGGCGTGGAGAAGCCCGGCGAGGGGACGCTCAGTGCAAGGAGCCGGACACGAAAGACCACATACTGTAGGATTCCACTTATATGCAGTGTCCAGAAGAGGTAAATCTGAAGAAAGAGACTGGTGGTCGCCGAGGCTACAGGGAGAAGGGGACTGTCCCTAATGAACACAGGATTTCATCTGGGAGTAATGAAAATGTTCAAAGTCTGATTGCTGAGGGTGGCACAACCATGAACATACTAGAACCCACGGAACAGTATGCTTTCGATGGGTAAATGGTGATGTATGTGGATTATGTCTCAACAGAAGCGATTTTAAAAATCATGGTGACTAACCCATTTTATGGAAACGACTTATTATAGAAGGCCAGGTGCAAATCTCACCGTCTCTGTTACCAAAGCAGGTAAAATGAAGAGTTAGCATTCAACACTGTGGTCTGTTCCCATCTGACTGAAACTAAAATACAAAAACGCAGTGTACCCGGACTGTCTGTACTAGTGGGGAGAAACTGCGTTCGAGGCATAGAGAATGATTCCCTGGGTCCACTGACCTCGAAGTCTGATGGGGAGTAAAGCAAAGAAACAGCACACAATGTGTTAATTACACTACCATGAACGTGTCCAGGAAATACAAAGGTGCCTCTCTTCACCTTCCGGAAGCCTTGCCTCTGGCTCTCACCTCCAATTCCCTGGAACTCACGCGCTAGGCATCCAGGCATGTGTCGCTCACAACTCTCTCCCCAGCACCACTGCACCAGGCCAACGTGATCTCTGTCTTCACTTCCAGAGCCTTACCTCCTCACCTCCGGGGGCACTCACTTTCTACCCTGCAGTAATTACGTGCTCACAGGACCTATCTGGGTCCTGCTGACTTTTCTTAAGCAAAGACATCTTATCACTTCTGCTCTTCGCAAACCACCCCCATCCCCACCCCACCCTCACTGCCTGAGGTGGTGATTGCGAGATTACCAGCAAGTCTGCACATTGCTGAGCTGGTTTGGGGCAACTTCTTCCTCAGTAATTACAGAAGAAAATGGCTGGTTTTCCATGATGCTAGGCGGATCCTGTTCAAGGCAGCATGCACTAGAGAGACAGAGCTCCCATCCAAGTACTAACCAGGCCCGACCCTGCTTAGCTTCCGAGATCAGACGAGATCGGGCGCGTTCAGGGTGGTATGGCCGTAGACTAGAGAGACAGAGCTAAAATCCAGCTCACAGGCTTGGTCCAGAGCATCCCTGCCCATTGAATGCTCTGTGCTAAATGGAGACGTTCCATAGCTGCGCCATCCAATACCAAAGCCACGACCCCCATGTGGCAGCCAAGGAGCCCCTGAAAGAGAGCTACTTAGACTGAGGAACTGAATATTTAATTTTACTTAATTTTAATTAGCTTAAATCTGCTCAGCCACGAGGGGCTACAATACTGGACCGTCTAAGTCTAGAAACCGCTCCATCCCTCAGAGCCTTAGTCTCTTCATCTGCTGAGCAGGGCGCCTGACAGACACCTTCTGCTCAAAGGAAAATGCCTTCTGATAACATACTCAAAATGAACACAGAATTTCAAAAACATATCAAGGCCTTTAAAAAAAGGAAAGGCCTTAATTCATCAAAACAGAAATTAGATTGGAAAGAACAGCCTCTGATTTCCGAGGAAATACTGGCCCTAAAACATTGGGATTTGCAGTGGCAGTTCTCCCTCTCCCCATGGACCCTCCAAAGTAATTCATAACCAACTCCGGAATCACCCTCAAGACTCAGTAGTGTGGCCGGGACCGTGCTTTCCACATCCCCCGAATACTGGGACTGAGTTCCCCATCAAGATGACCACCGGCACCCACCTGTGGTCGGTGAGCACACACACTGGTGGGACTGGCATCAGGCATCATGACGCTCACCTCAAAGATCATTCGCACGCACACACCCCAAGCAGGACGCCCAGGAGCCACCTCACTTATCTGCACCGTCTCTAAACACCCCGAAGTCAACCTGCTTGCAGGCCTCAATTTTGCCAACGCGCTGCTCAATGTGGCAGCAGCTGCCTGGGCATTACTGCGCGTTACCCTTTGTTCTGGACACCTGCGCTCCCGGCCACGTCGCTTGAGGCCAGAACTTGCATCTCCCATCTTATTTTTTCCCCACAGAAACTCAAGCACCAACGATGACCAATAAATATCCTAAATCTATTATCTGCAGCTTGAGTGAAATCATCCATCTGATGTGATCCCCAAAAAGGTATGCTTTTAGAGGAAATTACAGAAATGAAAGATCCTGTGCTCACACGACACGAGGTCTTGTGTTATGCTGTGTGGGCAGAGGGGACGTTCAGGAAAACGAAGATCAAAAGGCCACATTCGCCTGAGCTTTCTTCAATCAGTTACTTAATAGGCAAAGACTAGCCAGCACACAGCCACGTAAGGGTTTCTTTATTTAAAACTGTTCTGCTATAGTTTTTGACCGCGACAATCACTTTCCAAAGCAACATGCTTCCCAAAGTAGCCTACACACACACACACACATTTTCGAATTCCCTGTCAGGGAAAGAGACCTGAAAGGAAAATATTCAAAATATGCCATAAAAACAATGCCACACAGGTAGCTGGCAGCTAATAAGGCAAGGAGAGTGGCCACCCAGGTCATGTCACTTCTTCCTGCCCCCGTACGAAATCCGGGGCTCTGGGACCCAGGTCCGCAGAACCAGGGACTCTGAATTGCAGTATGCTTGCTCCCACTAAGCCTTCTCAAGTTCTCATCGCTCCACGAAGCCAGAGTCCTGAATGGTTTGCTTTGGGGATGACTTCGCTTCAGCTCAGGATCTTATTAGAACATGTTACTGAATACCTGATTCAGTTAGTTTCATTCTCGAAGGAGGGGGGCATCTCTCTCTCTTTAAAAACTCACACCATTTTGCTCTGTATCTTCTCAGGCCACCATAGTCCTCTTGCTGAACTGCACATGTGGCCCCAGCCTCTTTTGGCAGGGAGCTACTTTCTATATTCAAAGCATGTGGTGAACCACACAAAAACGTTCAACTAGGAAGCCCAATTGCAGCTTACCACTTTGGGGCGGTGAGGTAAGAGACGTGGGAGAAGGCAGCAGAGGGGTTTCAACTAAGAAGCAGTAACCACAACTTCTATGACCAATTGCAAATGGCCGTGAAGCCAGGGGTTCAAATCCTATCCTTGACCCTGAGTAACGACTCGGGGCCCGCTCCCGCTCTGCTGTGAACCGGGGATGATAACGCATCTATCTGAGAGTTGTGGTGTGAAGCGCGTGAGTTACTACACAGACAGCCTGGCACGCGGTGAGGAGTCCTCGGTGAGGGGGCTGCCACGCGCTCACAAAGCCTCCCACAGGTTTGGGGCCGGCTACACCTATACGGGCACACACCTGCTGCTTCTCACCCACTCCCCGGATCCTGCATAAGTTAGTTTCTGATCGCTGCTGCAAAGGATTACATAAACAACGGCTTAAACACACACTTTTCCTTTACAGTTCTGGAGATTACAAGTCTGAAAACGGGGCTCACTGGGCTGTAATCAAGGTGTCAACAGGACTCCCTTCTGGAGGCTCCGGGGGGATCTCTTTTCTTGCCTTTTCTAGCTTCTAGAGACCTCCCCCGTTCCTTGGTTCCCCTTTCCGTCCTCAGAGCCAGCAACTGCCTTCCCACACCGCCCCACACCACCGACCTGGACCCGGACCTCCTCCTTTCACACAGAAGGACCCTTGTCATTACACTGGGCCCACCTGGGTAGCACTGGATAAGCTCCCCGTTAGGGATCCTTAATCACCTTTGCCATGTAAGGGATCACAGTCACAGGCTCTAGGATTATGACATGGACATCTTTGGGGCCGTTATTCCACCTACCACAGATCCTAAACCTCTGCCACAGACTCGGGGGTCCCGAGCCAACCACTACTCGTCACGCTATCCTACATCGGCTTCTGGTCACCCCAGCGGCCCCTAACCAAACTAAGCTGTGTTTGGTTCCTCGACAAAGCCTCAGCGGACCCACCCCTCCTCAGGGGAGCCGGTCCCGTCCCTACTTTGTGGCACAGCCCCCCTCCTTCAGAGCCCTCCCTGAGGGCCTCCCCTGCACACGGGATCCAGGCACCCGCACTCAGGCAGTCGTGCCCAGGGGCAGCCAGCATTGCACCTGCCAGTTGAGAAGGGGATCCGAAATATCTGTCCTCCAAACCGGGCTGTGTGAGCATCCCAGCAAGCACAGCCTGCTGTCACTATGGCGCAAGGGAGTCAGGAGAAAGGCTCCATCCCAAAGCCAAGCAAGCAAAGAGGACAGGGCTAAAACTGACATGCCCTGCTCAGAGTCCACAAACCGGTGCCCCTCTGCGGACCTGAAGCACAATGAAGAACCAGTGTGGAAACTTTCCAGCAATCTGACTTTGCCACAACACCGAAGCACGGGCCAGCTGGGGTGTTGTCAAACTGGTGTGGCACGGCACACAGGACCACATCACACCTTGTGAGAGTCTAGCGTTCATTTGTTAACTGTAACCCAAAAGTAGCTATCTCCACAACCATTTCTCTGAATGAAAGGTAATTCAGCTACACGTTTGTTTAACAGGATACAGTGGAAGCTATCCACAGATAAATTCTGGAACATCACCCCTACCCGCGCCCCCAAAATGCTCATCAGTGTACCTCCACAGCGCTGGCTCCCAGGAGTTTCAGAAAACAGAGAAATGGTCTGGATAAACATCATCCCCTATGAGTAGTAGACGTGCCATCCAACCAAGCAGGAAGCAAGATTATTTGTTGCTTTAGAAACTACTCGTGTGTACGCTTTCAATGTGGGGAATGGCTATTTCACACAAAACTGTGCTTGGTCACCACGGTGGAACGACACAGTTACAAGTGTAATCGAGTTTCTTTGTATTAACGGCCTATACACACACTTTCAATGAACATAAAGTTTCTGCAATTTTCTTTCTCCGTATGGGTGTTTGTTCTAATAACTGATTTCAACAGTTAACTTTACATTTGTTGAATTTAGTAATCAACTGGGGCTTGTATTTTGTGGTTCTATTTTATTTCACTTAAGTAATTTTTTGCACTGTATTTCTACAAAATACGGTTTAGAAATTGTCCACAATGGACTAGAAATTAAGGGGGGGGACTGGTTCTTCACCACAACTAACTGGAGAAGCCCTGCTGTGTAGGGTTTGCCCCAAGAATTATTTTATTCGGGCGCCTGGGTGGCTCAGTGGGTTAAAGCCTCTGCTTTCAGCTCAGGTCACGATCTCAGGGTCCTGGGATCGAGGCCCGCATCGGGCTCCCTGCTCAGCAGGGAGCCTGCTTCCTCCTCTCTCTCTGCCTGCCTCTCTGCCTCCTTGTGATCTGTCCCTCTGTGAAATAAATAAATAAAATCTTTAAAAAATAATAAAAATTAAAAATAAAGAATTATTTTATTCATTTCACCTGAATTTTTCCAAGACACAGTAGTTTCAATGCTACCCGAAACCCCTCCAGTCAAGCATCCGAAGAGAGACCATGTAGGCCAGCGCTGGCCACTGACATGTTCTGCGTTGACGGACATGCTCTGGACCGGCGCTGCCCAAGGTGGTGGCCACCAGCCACGTGTGGCTATTCAACACTTGAAATGCAGATAGTCTGTTGAGGAATGGTTTTGGGGTTTTGTTTGTTTGTTTTTATCGTAAGCCCTACACCCAACGTGGGGCTCGAACTCACAACCCTGAGGTCAACAGTCACCTGCTCCACCGACTGAGCCAGCTGGGTGCCCCAATTTTATCCCAAACCTAAAATCGCTGCCCGGCGGCCAGTGGCTCCCACATGGCGCTGCACAGGTCCTCACCTCCACGAGGCGTCTCCCCAGCCCCCACAGGAAAACACGGGGATTTCTCGAGTAGGAGCATGATCTCCATCTGTTCTCATCAGAACCAGGAGACCTCAAGAGCTTCCGAGGAACGAGGCCTCGTTCCGTCTAGGGCAGCACACGGCGCCCACCCGGGAGAAGCAGCTCCTCAGCCGCGGGAGCCGCCCGTCTTGAGAGGGACGGTCAGCCCAAAGGCTGGGCTCCGAAGGGTCCACCGCACCCTGCCCGCCGCCCCCGCCAGACGCTTCTGAGGGCCTTGGGCTCGTCCACCCTGGCTGTGCGCCCTCTAATCCTGAACACACTCTCAAAATATAAGCCAGAATGGCTGAGAATCACTGGGGGCAATTCTTACAAGCATCTGACGGTTACAAAACAGCAGTACGGACTGAGGGCCGGTTTTCACCACCTCACACAGTCTCTGTGAATCACGTCTCCTCTGAGGTACGAATGTAAGCAGCCCCGAATGGGAGCAGGAAGCACCGGGAAGAGCTGGGCTCTGCAGCCACGGGAGCAGGGAAGGGTCACAGGTACTCGCTTTAAGGCAGCCGCCACACAGGGTCAATTAAGCGCCTCGAGACGGAAGGCATTCCCAGAAGTGCATTGATGAAATCGACCTGCAACCCCAGCCGCCGGGCCCTGACGCCCGTTTCTAAGGGGCCCCTCCAGGAACACGGTGCGCTCAACGGACACATCGGAGCGACTGCACGTGGTTTCCCCTGAAAGAGCCCCCATCCACTCCTCAAAGTTCGAGGAACGGGGTGGCAGAAGGGGGAGCCAGAGAAGTCAGCCAGCCACCCTGCCAGCCACGTGGGGCGTAACACGCTCTGCAATATGGGTCACCTTCATAAACTCGCACAACCCATTTCCACACCAGAGACCAGTTTAGCAACTCGCTGTGAGAGCTAGACCTTGCCCAGGTGGATATTCTGAGGGCTGGCACGTAATGCAAGACACTGCCCTACCAGTACCAGTATCAGGGTGTCAGGAAAACCGATTTAGTCACCGGCATGGAATTCCAACCAGAGAAGGACCTGGGTTTTGAGACTCTATGCCAGACAGGAACATCACAAAGAACAGTCATGGTCACACAAGAGAACCTCCTTCTCTACATACAGCCTTTAGATTTTCAAAGACAGCCCCCACACAAAAGAACCAACGACCGCCAGCCACCCTGAGACTTGGACTCAAGTCTGGACACTCGCGCTTCAAACGCTGGGTAAAGCTAATGCTCCCTCGGGCCAGGTGCCCTGGGCTCTTCTGGAGAACGTCTGGGCATCTCGGTCCCTATTAGCAGCTGTGACGTCAGAACGGAGGGCTGCACACCTCAAGGTTGCCTAAGAACCGACCTGTCTACAAGCAGCATATATGAAGCCCAGCGAGGGCTCAGCCTACGCCAGGCACGGAGCTCTGCCCTCAGCGTAACCCCCTGGAGCTTTCTACCCCCAGCGCTCATCAACCCAACAACGTGCAGTGACACACTTGGCAGGGTGTGTCCTCCCAGACGCTGCTCTCCCTCCCCAGTCTCCTGCTAGTCTCTCGCCTGGCCCTGTCATCACCAGGTTCTGGAAGCATTCCACTCTTGCCCAGGTCAGTGTATTTCCTGACATAAGAAACTTTCTCGTTACCCCCCATTCCCAACTCCCAAATTTAATTCACCAACCCTCAGAAGTAGGCCTGCTTCTCTTCAAGAGAATTTCAACACGTCTGACTTCTCAACACATTGCCAAGGCATGTGTTAACTTACTAGAAAAAATGCCATAACTGACTCTTGCCTACGCATGACACTCAAAATCCTGCTTCCTCCAACTTTCTTAAGTCCAAATTAGTTCAGAACAAGTTCATGAAGCAGGTGACATTTAACTCTGTCACAGTACACGTGAAGAAATACCTGGTTACAACGCTTGGTCTCCAGAGTAAGATCCCTTTCACTTGGAAATCAAACAGAAATACCCAGGCTACATACATGCTACTCATCCAAAAAACCAGAAAGAATGACAAAAACACCTTTCAAAATAAAATACTCAGAAGAAACCTTCAGTAATTTGTGAAAGCCCGAAAGTCCACCAATGCCCTTGTCTGGAAAACAAGCTTTTCCTTCCAAAAGGATCAAAAATGCCATTTGAAGCAACTTACCTTCAAAGCAATGAAAGTGAATGAGCAGCTATCAAAGCATCACCGGCTTATGGCTGTGGCTTTCTCTTTCACGCACCACCTTGCCAGCCAGCCAGCGCCTGTTCCACCGTTTAGACTGAGAATTGCTGTTTCCTGAATGCGGATCTCCCACAAGTACACCGAACAAAAAAGGATGGTCACCTTCCACACACGGCACCACCAAGAAGAGGGGGGTACACGTGTGGTGGCCGCATGACCTACAGGACTCTAATGCAAGCCAAGCAGCCGAGACCACGTCTCTGATTTAGAAGGTGGCAATGGAACAGGTTTTGAACCACTGTCCTGGGGTATCTGTTCTGTTTGCATTCCAGAAGGAGAAGCTATCGCTGTCTACGCAAGGGTGAGGCCCCAAAGCCGGGGCTGCACCCCACGAAGCACAAACTTGCGTGTGCTCGGAGCCCAAAGCACGAGGAGGCCCAGGCCAACCCTGAGGATCCTGACGGCCTAGCCTGGACTGTGCGACTTCCCACACCCGAGGGGGACAGCCCACCTGCGCCCTCCTAATAAGCAGGGGTGGTGACGGCACGGCAGGCCTGTGTGCGGTCCGTTTTCACAGGCTTTGGGAAGGATGGAAGCAGAGACCAGTAAGGAGCCCGTTGCAAAGCCAACATGAGCAAAGCCAACATGAGGCAACAGGGGCCTCATTTAAGCTGGTGGCTGAAAAACCAAAAGGCCTTGGTAACAGGAAGTGGGGATCCAGAAAGAAGGATGCAAGGCTGACTCCCAAAGTCTGGAGACTCGGTGACCTGATTCTTGATTCCAAATTCATCACTAGATGCTCTACAAAATTTTCCGAGAACAAGAATACTCTCATCAGACGATTACTGAGCTGGGCACACTTCAGTACCCATGTCACCCAGCCCCTAATCCCCTGGTCTCCTCCATTACCCACTTCATGTTTCTTAAAATATTAGGCCATTGCCCTTAAGTAGCTACTGAGGCATCTCAAGCCCAGGATTCCATAATGGTGCTTAAACTGAGGCTCGTTATGTTTTCTTCCTAATCCACATTAGGATATAATTACTGTAGGGCATTGTCTTCACACCACCGAAAACCACCACCCGCCTTGCTCCCAAGTAAATCCCTTCCTCGGGTGTGAGGCTCACCATCACAAGAACACCTGAATTGAACATCCACGCTCCCAACTCTGCGTGTGGCACTTTACCAGTGCCTTGTGCCTCCACCCTCACAATCACCCTGCAAGATAGGACTGACCTCCTTTTTGACGACGCAGAAAAACTGAGGCGCCAAGAGCTTAAGCAACGTGCCATGAGGTCACACAATTAAAAGGCAAAGTCCACACTCAGACTCAGGCCTGGCCCGAAGCCGGTGCTCAGGCACCACACCACCCTGCCACGAGGAGCCGTTTACTCAATGGCCCCTTTCTCCCTTTCCACAAAACTAATCCCAAGAAAATAAAAATCAAGAAGGAAAGGATTCGCTTCCTTCCCGTATTTGCTGTTATCAATCTTTTATTTGTTCACCGATAATCAAAATCAGCAGGCTGAGAAAATCAGGAGGGGTGATGCCTGTGGGGAGTTAATTTCCAATCCTATCAAAACCTGACAGGCTCAGAGTCAGATGTTTCGAGGTTTGGCCTAATTTTTTCTATATTTCTTCTGAGTTCTCTTAGTTGGTTTTCATTGTAGCTTAGAAGAGTTCTTTTACCAACCAAAACTAACGTGAAAGAAAAATCAAGACTCTCATATCCTGTGATTTTTGTCTTGTTACGATGCTATTTGAAGAGGAAACTTGCATTTTAGATAGAATAAAAGGCACACCTTTGGTTTCTCTGGGTGCATCTGTGCAAGGCAACTCACTTTCCACTCTCGAACCTGCCCCGGCAGGACAGTAACTTGAAACCCCACCTAACTGCAGCTAGAGTTTGAAAGAAACAGAAACCCACCAGGGCTGCTGCCCCCCCAGACAGAGAACACAGACATCAATGATCAATTCTTTGCAAAAACTGCAGATGACTCATTGATTTGCTCCCAGCTTGGTGTCCTGAGAGCAGTGGTCTGAGTGTTGTACAAAAAAAGTCAAACAAAACTGTCCGTCCCCATTAGTCTCAGAGATTACACTGTGAAACAGAGACTGCTCACACGGGCAAAAGAACCAGGGAACAAACATCAGGGAATTTACGCTTGTGCTAGCCAGTCTACGCAGCAGGAACAAGGGCTCGGGAAAACTTCCTGTTGACTGGACCGGGCATAACACTGAGCAGATTATCACCTCTCCAAGTACTCAGGGGGCAGAGGGCTGTGCAAGTCACTCCTTCAGCCCCTCGGCCTGTACCGCCTCCGAGTCAGACAATGAATAAACTGCTGAGCAAATTCCTTCTTGGCCAGACCCAATTATGTCCCTGCTCCACGGTTCTATTTGCCTCCGGACCTGAAACGTGGGGAGCAAATGCTCCAGGCCTCACAGGAAGCATGTGGTCTGACCCCCATGAACTGTCGGCCCATTCCCCCCATCTCCTCCCTCTCTGCCCCTCACCCTTCATAACTTTCCCAACTGCTCAGAGCGAGCCATTTTTAAAATAACTAATCCCCAAGCGTTGTTATTCTCCAGCGGATATGCAAGGACTGTGCAGAGTTCAGTCAAAAGCAAATGCTATCCTGGGCGCCTGGGTGGCTCAGTGGGTTAGAGCCGCTGCCTTCGGCTCAGGTCATGATCCCAGGGTCCTGGGATCGAGGCCCGCATCGGGCTCTCTGCTCAGCAGGGAGCCTGCTTCCTCCTCTCTCCTCTCTCTCTGCCTGCCTCTCTGCCTACTTGTAATCTCTCTCTGTGTGTCAAATAAATAAATAAAATCTTTAAAAAAAAAAAAAAAAAAAAGCAAATGCTATCCCAATAAAGTGGAGCAGGAGATGGGCAAACTAACACTGACCTATTGATAGGAAAAAACCAACCAACCAGACCAGTCTCCCAAGCTCCTTCGAAACCCGCCCTGCCCAGGAGGGGTTGGTAGGATGCTCCTCATTGACAAACCCTTCCTCTCCTCAAGCTGATCAGAACCCTGACAGTTTCCAGCTGCTGGTGCGACTGGACTCCGGGCAAAGACACCAAACAGGTTCGAGGCACTACCACAGCCCGGCATATGAAGCCAACTAGAGTTGATATCCACTAAATTCCACTCCGCTGGCTTTTTAATAGCAAAGTTGCATTCATGCTTTCCGATCCTCAACTACGATATCTAAACCTAGCACCACGTTTTAGCAGTGAGGAGGCTAAGAAAGGCTCACAGAGACTGCCTAAGACCCAGGCAGCTTTCTAAACTACACACCTGTGGGTGCTCACAAGGTGTTGATAATCCAAGTCCTACAGAGACAAGGTACCACCTGGATAATGAACGTGGGACAGCGGTCCACTCAAAAGAAACGAGTTTCTGAAGTTTAACGAATCAGCATTAATAACTGCAACCTTCGCCAACCAATTTTGAGATTTTAGCACATCTACACATTAATGATTTTAGGGGTGACCTTTCCAATGCAAACTTTGATGATATAAAAATAAAACCCCAGGAGAAAAGCAAGTGGTCTTGGAAGCATGCATGGACTTCTGAAAATTCTTCCACCACCCTTCTACACTCTCCAATTTACAGAAAAGTCCTTGGAACTTGTGGGCAGGACTCCTTTCCCAAACACACAGCCCTGTCCCAGAAACAGGCTCTTCAGTGACGTCCACGTTTACTACTTCTCACCCGTGCTCAAAAACACTTGAAAAGTGGTGTGACGACAGACACGGGAAATCAGGATGCTAGGACTACTAGACTTTCGTCTTGATGGACTGATACTCGAAAAGGAAACTGAAAAGCCACCCTTCTTGTTATATGGGATAAAAGGAATATACAAAATTGTCTCAGCAACATATTCCCGCGACTGGCTGGGTTAATCACACGTACCAAAAGCTCCGGTGAAGCTCCCGCCTTGCTGAGGCCAAGCGCAATACACAGCCCGGGTCCTTAGCCTGGACTCTGCTCTCCTGTCCCCCATTACTGCCATTGTTAAGTACTAATGGGAAGCGCTTTCTGCAGGCATTTCCATAGCTTTGCCTTCTACAATCCGGCAAGCTGTTCTTTCAGTGAGCATCCAGCTACTGGCAGTAAGTTATTCAGAGAGGAATACCAATCATGATTAAGTGTTGCCACCAACCAGGGTGCAGTGCCCCACACGTGTGGCCACCCCACAGGACAAATGGTGCTTTGCCTCGACTTCCTGAGCAAGGTTCCATTCATTTACAGAACCCAAGCTCCCTGCTCAAATCAAGTAAGAACATTCACTGCCCCGCTCATTCAAGTACCCCTTCCTTTGGAGTCCTTCGAGTCTCACCCGTCAAGGCAGGTAAGAAAGCTATCTTTTAAGACTTCTTTGGCTCTGCCCTTAAAGTAGCTGGGGCCGCGAGAAATCAAAGATGCCCTCCAACGGCCACCTCTGCCCGAGCCGCGTGAACCCAAGACTCTTTACACCAAACCTTTACAACCAAGACCTCGCTCCTCCAAGCGCCCGGGAAAACTGCTGGCACACGGGCAGCAAATTTAGTTACCTTTGCAGTCAGCTTTGACTCGGCTGCAGGTAGTCATGTGCGGCGGGGGCTTTCGCGCAGTTTCAAGCGCACACCTGGCCGGATGCTGACTGCACCGCACAGTCAGGCACCAAACGGCCCCCCAAAAGAGGTAACTTAGGAACCAAGAGCGCGCGGCTCGGAACGCGGGGCCAGTCCAAAGGCTGAGAGCATGTGCTTTCCTCGCAGGTGTTTCACAAGGAGGCCCGACGCTCGGAAGTGCCGTCCGAGAGCGCTCCGGGGGAACGCCTCGCAGCCCCGGCGGGCTTTCCGGGGCAGCGCACGCGAGCAGGTGCGGGCGCTCCCCGAGCTCGCCGGCCGGGGCCAGGCCAGACAAGGCCGGCGCCGGGGACGCCCGCCCAGGGCCACGGCGGCCCCCCGGAGCCCGGCTCCCGCCCCG
>LNAC01000023.1:5616061-5647419 GCA_002007465.1 Ailurus styani | reverse complement strand
GGACCCGGGCTCGCCCCACCCCGCGGGGCCCTCGGCGCGGCGGCCGTGTGACCTTGGGCGTGTGCTGAGCGGGCGGCGCGGACAGGGCCCGGGGCGAGGCGGGAAGCCGCGGGCCGCCCGTGCCCGTCGCGGTCCTCCGTCCCGGCGGCGGTGTCTGCCCCCCGGCCCGTCGCCGAGCTGTCACGTCCACCCCCGCAGCCTGACGCGGGGGAGCTCGGGTTCTCGCTGCGGTCCGAGCGGGCAAAGTGGAGCCCCTCGGAAGCGGCCCCGCGCTCTCCGGCCGCCTGCGTCGGTGTCCCTTCCGAGAGCTCACACGGGTGGGGAGCGTCTCGGCTTCTCTACGGCCCCCGAGGCCGCACAGGTGAATAAGGAAATGGGCGAAAACGTCTGTCACCACGCATCTGTCCATCCAAGGGACCGTCTCCGGGGAGAGTATTATTTTGCCCTAAAACGGCCAGAAAATTGTGGATCCCGCCCCACTTTCCATCGCCCTAGCTCCTTTTCCCTGCACTTTTCTCCAGTTTTCTCCAGCGCAGTTACTAACCCATCCGAAAAGAACGTCTCGTGCGCCGTGGGGTCCCAAACGCGTGGGACCCAGCAAGGACCCAACAAACGTTGGTTCAATGAATGTATGATTTAATGTGACTGGGCAGTCCCGCCCCCCGAGCATTTCAGATAGGGGAAGGTTACCCACCAGTGGAATCTCTAGCTAGACCAAGGAAGGCAGCACACAAGAGGGAAGGAGGGACTTCACCAGGACTCAGTCCCAGTCCCTGGGTCACCCCCAGATCCCAAATAGGTGTTGTTATTCACACAAATTCTCACAAATGCTAATGAGCTGTTCTCAGATGCAAAGGAATCCTCCCCTCCAGCTCTCTAGAGGCTTGGGGGAGGGCGGAAAGGACCTCTCGGGTGGAAAGGGGGGGCAGGGAGCGACACACAGTGCCTACCCCGATTTCACACCGACCGACCTTCCCTTCACGACTGGGTTCAAAACCAACCAGGGAAAACAGAGGAGTCAGAAGGATGCCCTGCCCGGTGGGTAAATTAAATGGGGTACACCCCTCCCACGAAATACTATTTGGCAATTAAAAAGAATGAAACACTGAGACACACTACCACGTGGAGGAGCCTTGAAAACATGGTGCCCAGTGAAAGAAGTCAGACACAAAAGACCACAGAGCGAATGATTGCCATTACGTGAAACATGGAGAGCAGGCAAAGCAATCTACAGAGACGGAAAGTAGATGAAGGACTTAGGGGTTGAGGGTTTGAGCAGTGCCAGCTCCTAGGCACAGGGCTTCTTTTGGGGAGTTCTGAAAATATCCTAAAATTTGATTCTGCTAATGGTTGCACCACTCTGCGAATATGCTAAAAAAATGCTTCAAGTGGGTGAATTGTATGATACATGAATCACATCGCAGTAAAACTGATTTTTTTAAAAAGCGTATCTTGCGAAGGACAAGAGTGAGGGAGGAAGGCCTGGGTGGGAGCTGATCGCAGTCTAGGGGAGAGACGGAGATGGGCTGGGCAGGTGTGGTGGACACGGAGAAAAGAGTTCAGGTCTAGGTGTGTTGACAGGTCGAACTGGCTGGACTTGCTGATAGGCTGGAGTTGGGTGGGAGGGGAACAGAGGTTGTTTTAAGCCTCTGAGTCTGTGGTAATTTATTACACAACAATAAAACATGAAAACAGGATCTGTCTCCCGTCCTAGAAGCATCTCAAGGAGAGAAACGTCACAGCTGTATCCTCAGCACCTAGCACGGTGCCTGGTAGTGACAGAGTGAATGGTTTCAAAACTGCAGCTAATGTTTACTAATTGCTAGGAGCTGGGGGTCTGCTTGGGAGACAAAAGACTGGGTGCTCGCTTTAAAGGCCTTTCATAAGGATGCAATGACACTTCTTTGCTCTTTCCTGCCTTGCTCTAGGAGTAGTTGGTAGGTGGGGAGTTCACTTCTAGGCCAACTCAGCTACTCGAAAAAGCAATGCCAGGGCTCTTTGAGGTCCAGGAAGAAGACCCAGACTCAGTTACTCCCGAGGCTCCTGCTCGCCTGTCTGCCTCTTTCCCTGGTGGAATCGTGTCTGCATTAGCTGTAAAGCCCATTTGCTCACAGGGGTGTGTGGGGAAGAACACTAGAGAAGTCGCAAATCAGCTGAGTAATGCTGGCTTCCTGGGAGGCTGAATACCAAGATGTCTCCAAAGGACCTGGAGCTGCAAAGGACAAGGCAACTTAGGGCACCATGTCTAATCACTGCCCTTTTTTTTTTTTTTTTTTAAATTTCACAACCCTCACCCTGGTTCAGGAACCGGGGACCCAAGGATGGGACGGGAAACTGGGGAGACAGGAATGGCTGGAGCAGCTGACTTGTCATTAGGTAGAGTCAGTAGGTGCAGGGAGGGGCACCCTATCATTACTCTCTGAGCAAAACATATTTTTGCTGCTCCCAGGGCCCGTGCCATGACTTGGCATAAACAGCCGGTTGGTTTTTCTTCTTGAGAACCAAAATATTTATCTACCTGGCAGCGATGTTGGCCAGGGTCTAAAATAATTTAATGGAAGTGTCAGAGGGAAAAATGGAATTAACAGGAGCTTTTTATTTCTCAGGATAACTAAACTCTTAGATAATCCATGCCTGGAAAGATGACCTAACTCCACAACCACTGGGTTAGTTAGGAGGGTATGAGCTTAAAGGAGATAAGGCATTTGGCCAAGGTCAAGGTCATGAAACTAGAAGCAGTTTGGGAGGGTAAGGGGCTTTAATATTCGGAACCAAAAGATCTAGGTTTTCACAGGAGGTTCTGCAAAGTTGAACTTGGGAAGCCAACAACTTCTCTGAACTCAAGATTCTCAACAGGGAAATGAGGAAGGCAGTTTCTGTCTAAAGGGGCCATTGGAAGTCAAATGAAATGATAAAACTTTAAACAGTTCGTGATCCAGAGGGTGTGAGATAGTTATTGCAAGAGCGAGGGCAGAATAACCTGAGACCCCCCTAGCCCCCAGTTCCTGACCCACCACCCCTTCATAGGTTGAGTACTTACTGTGCACCAGGGACTGGGCTACCTTCAGGGAAAATGAGGGGCAGAAATGAGCACAGGGTGTCTCATTAAAACAAACCATGACCAACATTTTCCTGGGCTGTGTTTTGGAAAAGGAGAGGCAAGATGTTAATGCAAGCTCTTTACTACAATGCCTGCCCATGGTTGGTCACTTGTGTATGCAGACTGTAGCGTCTTGTTTTTATTTTTTGAAAAACAGCTCACAAAGATGCTTTGGTAGTGTGACCCGAGTGACTAAAAACAAAGATCCAGTGATAAGAGGCCGAGAAAACGTGGGCAGACATCGGTGCTTTTTCCTCCTTTTTTTTTTTTTTAAATTTCATTTGTTGGTTTATCCGTTTTTAAAAAAGGAAAATTAGTCAAACCATTATCCATCCCTCTTGGTCAGACCCTCTTAAAACGGTAAGAAGAGGGAACAATGGGATATTTTCAATCATGTGATTTGGGGGGGAAAAGATAAGTGAAGGACTAGGTTAAAGAGCCCTTTCTGTGAGCTCAGGGGACTGTTCGCAGCGCATTCCGTATGCTAACTCTTTTATTCTCACGTCGACCCTACAAGGCAGGTGCTATTTTACAGCTGAGGTCCCTGAGGTGCAGCCTCCGGATGACGTAACTAGTTCAAGGTCACACAGCTAGCCAAAGATAAGCCCACATCTGAACCCAGGCAATCGGGCTCCATAGAACCCAATAGGAAAATATTAACAAGAGATTTACTTTATACCCCAAATGTGATCAGGAGTCCGTCCCATCACTCCCCAACTGCATTTACACTGTTTTCTCATCCACATTAGCTGGAAAACAGACACGGGCCACCTTTCCGCAGAACTGCTCTTGAATCGCACAAAATCTTGAGTAAGCATCCTCCGCTCTGTGTTTCTATTTGGCCAATATTCACCCAGAAGTTTGTCACCTTAGGTACATTCTTGACAGAACTGTCTCAGCTCCAACTGCAAACCGAATTAAGTCACTGGGCGCTTCGGCAGGTAACACGAGTTTAAGTGGCTATCCTGCTTAATCCTCACAACCAGGTAACCGCAGTGATCATCGCTAATATTTATTGAGTGATTTCGTCCAGCCAGGCACTGTTCCCAGGACTTTATGTTAACTCCTTCATTGAATCTGTCGACAACCCTGAGAAATAAAACTGTCATGTGCCCTCTTAAGAAATGACAAAGCCGGGCGCCTGGGTGGCTCAGTGGGTTAAAGCCGCTGCCTTCGGCTCAGGTCATGATCCCAGGGTCCTGGGATCGAGGCCCGCATCGGGCTCTCTGCTCAGCAGGGAGCCTGCTTCCTCCTCTCTCCTCTCTCTCTCCTGCCTTTCTGCCTACTTGTAATCTCTCTCTCTGTGTCAAATGAATAAATAAAATCTTAAAAAAAAAAAAAAAAGAAATGACAAAGCCAAGACAGAAGAGAAGGAAGGAGATCGGCGTCTCAGAGGTGACAAATAGCAGGAGAAGGGTTACTTCAAAGAATTCGAACACAGAACTAGCAAGAGAGTGACCCAGCTACTCCACTCTTGGGTCTTTACCTAACAGAACTGGAAACAGGTCTCCAACAAAACTTGGCACACTAAGTGTTCATAGCAGCCCTATCCACCATAGCTAAAACGGTGGAAACAGCCCAAATGTCCACGGACAGATGAATGGATAACAAAATGGGGTCTATGCACACATCATTCAGCCCCAAGGAGAAACCAAGTACCGGTCCACACTACGAGACAAATGAACCTTGAAAATATGCTGGTGAATGAGGGGGCGCCTGGCTGACTCTGTCGGTGGAGCGTGCGACTCTTGATCTCACCGTTTAAACTTCGAGCCCCACGTTGGGTGCAGAGATTACTTAAAAATAAAACCTTAAAAAAAATTGCTAGTAAATGAAAGAAGCCAGACGCAAAAAGCCACATATTCTCTGTTTCCACTTGTATGAAATATCCGGTAGTGGACAAAGCTATAGAGACAGAAAAGAGGTTGAGTGGGTGCCAGGGGCTGGGGCTGGGGATGGGGGAGTGGCTGCTTCATGGCTATGGGGGTTTCCTTTCGGGGTCATAAAAGTGTCCTGGAAATCGAGCAGTAATAACTCCATAACATCACTGTACATAATGTTACCAATGGTAAATTTCGCTGTCTGTATTTTACTATGCTAAAAAAAAAATGTCAAGGTAAAGATTTGAAGTAGGGTATTCTCTTATTCCATAGCGTGTGTCTCTAACCACTATCATTCTGATAGAAAGCATTATTATTTTCATTATACAGAAGAGGAAACTGAGGCATAGGTAGGCAGTGGCAGAAATGGGTTTCAAAGAACTCTGCCAGCTTCAATGTCCCCAAGCTCCTTACTTAGGATGGGTTTGGCATGACTGCCACTTGGACCCGCTAATCCTTTGCAAGGTTGTGGGGGGGGGGGAGGCTGTTCTGTGCACTGTAGGATGTTTAGCAGCGTCCCTGGTCCACCCGCCAGTTGCCAGGAGCACCCCCAACCCCAGCTGCGGCAACCAAAAACGCCTCCAGAATTGCCACTGGGTTATTCAGTGACTCAATTTACTTTCCTATTAATAACTCCCAAAATAAACTGCTGACCTGGATAATTACATTATTTTCAAAGACATCTGGCAAGGAGGGTGGAGAATATCTATGTGTTAAAAGTAAAATTCATTCGACACTTCTGAACCTCACATGCATTCATTCATTCATGCAACAAACAAGGGCAGAGTGCCTCTCCTGGCCCCGTGTTCGAGGTCTAGGTTGGAGGCTGCTCCACTGGGAACAGAAAAGAAATTTTGCTTCAAGAGAGCAAGGTGGGGGCGCCTGGGTGGCTCAGTGGGTTAAAGCCTCTGCCTTCGGCTCAGGTCATGATCTCAGGGTCCTGGGATCGAGGCCCGTATCGGGCTCCCTGCTCGGCACGGAGCCTGCTTCCTCCTCTCCGCCTGCCTCTCTGCCTACTTGTGATCTCTCTCTCTCTCTCTCTCTCTCTCTCTCTCTCTCTCTCTCTCTGTCATATAANAAAAGAGAGAGAGAGAGAGAGCAAGGTGGGTCCCCCGTCGCGTGAGACGGTGTTTCATCCTCCAGGTGGAAACACCCATTCTTGGAACCCGCCCTCCCGGGTCTCTGGACACTTAACACACAGGACACAAGGCGGCTGGGCTCTCGGTGCCAAACAAGAAGCATGTCCTCCCTTTCATAGCTCTTGCTCAGGAAATACTTGTTATCAAATCAATGAATGCACATGGAGACACCACTTGCAGGCAGATTTCTTACACCACAGGAAGAGTCCAGTGACTGTTGCAAACAGCAACTGGATTTTATCTGCCAGATGGGAACTCAGGGAATTTAAATTAATTAAAATAATGGCATTTGATATCCGGGTTGATAGGAAAAGAGTTTCAGTCTCAGGTTCTCAGGGCAACAAGCAAACCTGAGAACATCAAGATCCCTTCTGTATTAAAGAAAATTACATGCAAGCAATGGAGAACATTTATTAAGCACTTACTGTGTGTCAGGCACCCTGGTGAGTGTTTTCCCTGGCTTTTTTAATAACCCAGAACCCCCAGGGGCACCTGGGGAGCTCAGCTGCTGAGCGGCTGCCTTCGGCTCAGGTCATGATCCCGGGGTCCTGGGATCGAGCCCCACATCAGGCTCCCTGCTCAGCGAGAAGCCTGCTTCTCCCTCTCCCACTCCCCCTGCTTGTGTTCCCTCTCTTGCTGTGTCTCTCTCTGTTAAATAAATAAATAAAACCTTTTAAAAATAATAATAATAACCCAGAACCCCCAAAGACTTAATACAGAAAGATAATGTCCCACATTAATAACTAACATTTCTTTAGAAAGTAATTTTTTTTTAAAGATTTTATTTATTTATTTGACACAGAGGGAGAGATCACAAGTAGGCAGAGAGGCAGGCAGAGAGACAGGGAGAGGAGGAAGCAGGCTCCCCGCTGAGCAGAGAGCCCGATATGGGCCTCGATCCCAGGACGCTGAGATCATGACCTGAGCCGAAGGCAGAGGCTTTAACCCACTGAGCCACCCAGGCGCCCTAGAAAGTAATTTTTGTCCATAAAGAATCTCTGCTGCTCCTCAGCCAAGTCCACCAAAGTAAGGCATAAAGGAAACTCTTGTCTATAATTCAATTATCTACATTTTGTGAGAGCCTTCGGAATTTCTTTTAAAAACAGTAACAATATTTTGAAATGGCAAAGAACAATATGTTTCAGGATTGGGTGTTATTTACTTACATATTCTTAAGGATTTTATTATCATTATTTTTTTAAGTAGGCTCCAGACCCAGCATGGGGCTTGAACTCACAAACCTGAGATCAAGAGTCACATGCTCGGGCGCCTGGGTGGCTCAGTGGGTTAAAGCCTCTGCCTTCGGCTCGGGTCATGATCTCGGGGTCTTGGGATCGAGGCCCGCATCGGGCTCTCTGCTCGGTGGGGAGCCTGCTTCCTCCTCTCTCTCTGCCTGCCTCTCTGCCTACTTGTGATCTGATCTCTCTCTCGCTGTCAAATAAATAAATAAATAAATCTTAAAAAAAAAAAAAGTCACATGCTCTACGGACTGAGCCAGCCAGGAGCCACTAATTTAATTTACGGGGCCAAATTTAAGTTGAACTGCCCTGATTCCTACCTGAGGAAAATGATTGTTAATTCTGGAGTTTTTTGTTGGGTTTTTTTTTTTTGGTGTTTTTTAAATCAAATAATGCAACAAACATTTTTGGAACATCTATTGAGTCAGTCATTAACCCAAATATATCAACCAGTTATGGTAGAACATCTTTGTTACTTCTCAACTCTTTGATTTGGTTTATCAATTCAACAATACATTTCTGTATGTCTATTATATTCCAGGCAGTGACAGTGGGAAGTGGATTGGGCTTTTTCTTTTTTTTAATTTTTTTTTTTTAAAGTAAACTCTACCCCCATCATGGGGCTCGAACTTAGAACCCCTGAGACCAAGAGTCACATACATGTCCTACCAACTGAGCCAGCCCGATGCCCCTGGGCTTTTTCTGGGTTTTGTTTTTTGTTTTTTGTTTCGTTTTGTTTTGTTTGTTTAGATTTTCATTTATTTATTTGACAGAGAGAGAGATCACAAGTAGGCAGAGAGGCAGGCAGAGGGAGAGGGGGAAGCAGGCTCCCCGCTGAGTAGAGAGCCGATGTGGGCCTCGATCCCAGGACCCCGAGATCATGACCTGAGCCGAAGGCAGAGGCTTAACCCACTGAGCCACCCAGGCAACCCGGCTTTTTCTGTTTTACCATAAATTGTGATGTTACCTGGCTTGTTTTATTTCACTTTTATACAATAACTCTAATATTAATAGTATTCCCATTTTATATATCCATGGGCTCACAGGAGCCCAGACAGGATCTAAGGCGTCTGGCTTCCAAGCCCCACTTTGAACTACAATATCACATATAAGAAACTGTTAACAGAGGTTTCTTCTGAGGAACGGTAGCACGAATGGGGGTGGGGGGTGCCATGTCTACTTTTCACTTTATGCTTTTCTCTTCTATAGGGATCAGTCAATGATGGGCCAATTCTGCATGTGCCTGCTTTTTTGAATAAAGTTTTATTGGAAAACTGCCTTTATTCATTTATGTATCATCGGTGGCTGCTTTCACCCAGCAAAGGCTGAGTTGAGTAGCTGAACCAGAGCCTGTGCATCCTGCAAAGCCAAAATATTTACTATCTGGCCCTTTACAGAAAGTTTGTTGACCCTTGCTGTATTGTTTGAAGTTTTTCCTTTATCACATGCATATAACACTTGAATAATAACATTTGGAGGAAACACACACCGACACTATCTCATTAGAGCAGAGCTACAGGGAACCTCAAAGGTGGTGAAGGCTGACAGCCCAGGAGGCAGCTGTCACCCAGGGCTTCGGAGTCGGGAGAGAGAACCCAGGTGACAGTTACCGGAGACCTCCACTCTAGAACCATTTTTCTTGACTGGCTCTCTGGGTACGGTGGGCTCTCCAGATTCTGCCAGAGGAGGCAGGAGATACTTCCTTTGTCCCCTTTCACCCTAGAGATACCAGGATTTCTCCAGCACTTTCTGATCCTCATCACACAAGCCACGCCAAAGCCACTGCTCAGGGTGCGTGTAGTCCCACAGTCCTTTGTGCCACCAGCCCAGGAAAGGCTCCATCAAATACCCCACCCAGGGAGACTCTCTGTGGGTTGAAGGTACTGCCAGAGAGGGGCATTTTGTAGAAGTGCCCCCAGGTGGTGATGCTGACTCGCTATCAGCAGCCTGCTGTGCTTTACTGGTATCTAGCACCTCCACCCCACAGTGGACAAAGCCCACCACCAGGCAGTGGTCTCTGAGAGGCCTTTGTTAGTTAAAACAGCTCTCATGTGATGGGTACTTAATAGGTTTCAGGCCCTGTCCTGAGTCCTTTCCATGAACTAATTCATTTAAACATCACAACAACCCCATGAGCAGAGAGCCATGCTCAGAGTCAAGGTGTGGCTGCAAATCAGTGTTTGCCAAGGTTTGGGAAGGAGTTGAACAAAAACAGGATTTTTTCAGATCTCCGTTTTGATCATGGGAGTGTGACATGGCCCTATGCGTTTGCAAAACCAATAGAATCTTACACCAGAAAGAGTGAACTCTAATGTAGATAAACTTTTTTAAAAAGTCAACAGAGGAGAGGTGCCTGGCTGGCTCAGATGGTAGAGCATGCCACTCTTTATCTCAGGGTTATAAGTTTGAGCCCCACGTTGGGTGTAGAGATTACTTTATTTATTTTTTAAATCTTTTTTTTCTTAAGATCTTTATTTTTTTTTATTTGTCAGAGAGAGAGAGGACACAAGCAGGGGAGCGGCAGGCAGAGGGAGAAGGGGAAGCAGGCTCCCGCTGAGCAGGGAGCCTGATGCGGGACTCAATCCCAGGACCTGGAATCATGACCTGAGCCAAAGGGAGACACTTAACCGACTGAGCCACCCAGGTGCCCCTAGAGATTACTTTAAAAAAATAAATAAGGGGCGCCTGGGTGGCTCAGTCGGTTGGGTCACTGCCTTCAGTTCAGGTCATGATCCCAGGATCCTGGGATCGAGCCCCACATCAGGCTCCTTGCTGAGCGGGGAGCCTGCTTCTCCCTGTCTGCCGTTCCCCCTCCTTGTGCTTGCTCTCTCCCTCTCTCTCTCTCAATCTCTGTCAAATAAGTAAATAAATCTTTTTAAAAAATAAAAAAATAAAATACAAATAAATAAATAAAACCTTAAAAAAAAAAGTTGGGGTTCCCTGGGTGGCAAAGTCAGTTGAGCACCTGACTCTTAGTTTCAGCTCAGGTCATGATCTCAGGGTTGTGGGATCAGGCTCCACACCCAGTACAGAGTCTGCTTGAGACTCTCTGCCCTTCCCTCCTCAAAAAAAATAATAAATCTTAATTTTTGTTTTTTTTTTTAAGATTTTATTTATTCATTTGAGACAGAGAGAGAGAGCATGAGCAGAGGGGAGAGGCAGAGAGAAAGGGAGAAGCAGAGTCCCTGCTGAGCTGGGAGCCCAATTTGGGGCTTGATCCCAGGACCCACAGACCATAACTCGAGCTGAAGGCAGATGCTTAACCATCTGAGCGACCCAGGTGCCCCTAAATAAATCTAAAAAAAAAAAAAAAAAAAAGTCCATAAGGATTTTAGGGCACCTCTTCTGAATTTGCATGGAGGCTCTACAGAGGGTGGTATTGGCCCTGCCTATGATCAAGGTACTTTACTGTCCACCTTTTACAGATGAGGAAGCGAAGGCAACAGGAGGTTAACTGGCCCGAGAACTGATCCAATAAAGCACCAAGATGTCACATCTGGAAACAACTCAGAAGGTCCACTGACAGATGGATAAATAAAATACTGGTCTCTCCATACATCGGAATATTATTCAGCCATAAAAAGGAATATCACACTGATACCTGCTACAACATGGATGAGTCTTGAAATCGATACACTAAAGTGCAAGCAGCTAGACACAAAAGACCACATACTGTATGATTCCATTTATATGACATGTTCAGAACAGGCAAATCCATAGAGACAGAAAGTAAGTTGCCAGGGGCAGGGGGTGGAGGAGTAGGTCCAGCATGGGGGACAGTTGGGGGGGGGGGATGTTCTAAATTGACTCCGCTGATGGTTGCACGACTCCCAGCATGCACTACAAACCACTGAATTAATTATGCACTTAACACAGGAGAATTATGTAGCATGTAAATTACATCCCAATAAAGCTGTTATTTTAAAAAAAAAAAAAATTCAGCTCTGACAGCCTGCAGGCTACACCGTGGGAGCTCTTTACAGATGCGTGAGGTTGCCTTCACCCAGGCAGGCCCGGGTAATATTTCAAAACCCACATCCAAGGAATTCCTAAACTAAAGCTCTACCCGTGAATCCCTGAATGCGCACAAGTAGCCATTGTTTTGCCTGGTCCACTCTGTGCCAGCCACTTTTTCTATATTAACTGCATTTTTTCACAGCATTTCGGCAGGTTGGATTGCAGGCTCCCATATTTTCTGGGAGGGTGGTATCCCTGAAGACTCGGCAATATTTAAAGCTAATCATTCCACACTACCTTTGACCGCGGTGGGGGGTGGGCAGGTATTTCTGTTTATCCAGCTCAAGGCGGGGTTGCCCTAGTGGGCAGAGTATAGACAGAGGGTGCAGACCTCTTGGTCCTACCCACCCTGAGGTTCCTGGAGTCTTAAATTAATGTGGGACGTAAGGAACTTGCATGATTTCACTTGAAAACAAAAAGTGAGCCTTGCCCCGATTTTCATTGCATGAAAATTTGCACTGAAAACGACAACCCTATATGATTATCTTTCTTTTACGGAGAGGTTGGCAACTCCTTGTCCAAAGTCACACAGCAAGTAAGTGACAGAACCAGGATTCTGAGTAAGTCTGTCTAACTCCGTGAACCTGGGGTTCCAGTGTCCCAACCACCTAAGACTCCACCTCCCTCCATGCATCCTGGCCTTGTCTGAAAGGCTCATCTTCGCTAAGTTTGAAATGGGCAGCACTGATGGGATCCAGTTGGGAAAGGAAAGTGTTGAGATAGTTATTCCCAGGGGGACATGCGAGTATGCCTTTTTTTTTTTTTTAAAGATTTTATTTATTTATTTGACACAGAGAGATTACAAGTAGGCAGAGAGGCAGGCAGAGACAGGGAGAGGGGGAAGCAGGCTCCCTGCTGAGCAGAGAGCCCAATGCGGGCCTCGATCCCAGGACGCTGAGATCATGACCTGAGCCGAAAGCAGAGGCTTTAACCCACTGAGCCACCCAGGCGCCCGCGAGTATGCCTTTTTAAAAGTATCTGGTCTGGGGGACCTGAGTGGCTCAGTCGGTTTAGCATCTGATTCTTGATCTCAGCTCACGTCTTGATCTCTGAGTAGTGAGTTCAAAGGCCTGTGTTGGGCTCCACATTGGGCATGGAGCCTACTTTAAAAAGTACCTGGTCGTCTTGGGCGCCTGGGTGGTTCAGTGGGTTAATGCCTCTGCCTTCGGCTCAGGTCATGGTCTCAGGGTCCTGGGATCGAGGCCCCCATTAGGCTCTCTGCTCGGCAGGGAGCCTGCTTCTTCCTCTCTCTCTGCCTGCATCTCTGCCTGCTTGTAATCTCTCTCTCTGTGTCAAATAAATAAATAAAATCTTAAAAAAAAAAAAAGTACCTGGTCTATGAAAACATACACAGTATTTGGTCTGGGGTGGAATCATTAAAACCTTTGGGGTTCCTGGGTGGCTCAGTCTGTTAAGCGTCTGCCTTTGGGTGCCTGGGTGGCTCAGTGGGTTAAAACCTCTGCCTTCAGCTCAGGTCATGATCTCAGGGTCCTGGGATCCAGGCCCGCATCAGGCTCCCTGCTCAGCGGGGAGCCTGCTTCCTCCTCTCTCTCTCTGTCTGCCTCTGCCTACTTGTGATCTCTCTCTCTCTCTGTCAAATAAATAAATAAAATCTTAAAAAAAAAAAGTGTCTGCCTTTGGCTCAGGTCATGATCTCAGAATCCTGGGATCAAGTCCCACATCGGGCTCTCTGCTCAGCGGGGAGTCTGCTTCTCCCTCTCACTCTCCCTCTGTGCTTTCTCTCTCTCTCTAACAATAAATAAACAAAATCTTTAAAAACAACAACGACAAACCTTAGATGAAAACCTTAGAGTTGGGCACCTGGGTGGCTCAGTGGGTTAAAGCCTCTGCCTTCGGCTCAGGTCATGATCCCAGGGTCCTGGGATCGAGGCCCATATCGGGCTCTTTGCTCAGCGGGGAGCCTGCTTCCCCCTCTCTCTCTGCCTGCCTCTCTGCCTGCCTCTCTGCCTACTTGTGATCTCTCTCTCTGTGTCAAATAAATAAATAAAATCTTTAAAAAAAATAATAAAACCTTAGAGTTTAGTAACCTTTAAGTTTCTAAAACCTGTTAACACTGTGGATTTGAACAGAAGCTTCTGACTTCCACTGACCCGTTGGCTCTCATTTGTTTTTCTTTGGAGCACGTATATGACAGAGCAGGACGCAGCCAGACGACGTGAGCTCCAAGCCCTCATCTGTCAGAACTTGCTTCTGCATGTACTAGAAACAGAGACTCACGCCTCCCTGTCCACCTCACCAAGAGACAGTCAAGTTCTGATGGGATAAAGCAGAAGCTGGCAAACTATAACTCATTGGCCACATTTGTCTGGTTTCTTTCCTGTTTTTGTAGAGCCTGGGAGATAAAAATGTTTATTATGGTTTCCAATGGTTGAAAAAAAAATCAAAGAATGATACGTCATGACAAAGGAATATTATGTTAATTTCACGTTTCAGTGTCCATTAACAAGGTTTTGTTTGAATCCGGCCACAACCATTCATGTACTTCTTGTCTATGGCTGTTAGACTGGCCAAGCGAAACAGTTGGGACAGATTGAGTGACGACTATTTCCTAGTGCACCTTTATAAAAAAGAATGTCAGGGCACCTGGGTGACTCAGTTGGTTGAGCATCTGACTCTTGATTTTAACTCCAATGGTGACCTAGGGGTGGTGGGATCCGTACTCTGTGGAGAGTCCGCTTGTCTCTCCCTTTGCCCCTTCCCCTGCTCTTGCTCACTCTCGCTATTTCATTCTCTTGCTCTCTCAAATAAATAAATAAATCTTAAGGAAAAAAAAGACTATTGCCCCCCGGATAAAAGATGCTCTTGGTAAAATAGCACACATGATATATAAATATCAGCTACTGTTTATTCTTCCTTATTAACAATGTTCCCAATATACACACTCAAGTTTTTTTAACCACCTATATGTGTGAACTATGAGACTCATTTGTGAGGATGCAGTATCTTTTACATTTTTTAAGATATTAACCCAACCAATGACAAATAGGGGAAAAATACTCACGATATAGACAAAGGGCAGAAATCCTTGATGTCGACTTTAGATACAAACTAAGCTTATATTCACCAAATAACAAATAGTGAAAGATGTTCAACTTAGTAAGAAATCCAATTAAACACAAAACACTTTTTCATCCTGCAGATCCGCCATGGTTAAAATTTAAAAGATGGAACACCCAGGAATAGAGAAGATGCAGGAAAATGGACATTCCCGGTACAAGAGACGGTTCCCTGAATATGAAATAATTTTAAATGTGTTAACCTTTTTACATTTAAAATGCCTTTAAAGGGCACCTGGGTGGCTCAGTGGGTTAAAGCCTCTGCCTTCGGCTCAGGTCATGATCTCAGGGTCCTGGGATCGAGGCCCGCATCGGGCTCTCTGCTCTGCAGGGAGCCTGCTTCCTCCTCTCCCTGTCTCTCTGCCTGCCTCTCTGCCTACTTGTAATCACTCTCTCTGTGTCAAATAAATAAATAAAATCTTAAAAATAAAATAAAATAAAATAAAATGCCTTTAAAAAAATACATAGGTTTAGAACAAAAAGATATAAAACCTTTTCCACTATTTATTCAACAAATATTTTAGGAGCATCAAATGAGTGCCAGACCATGGGAAAGAATTTACATTTGATAAAATTGCAATGGAAAGCCATTGGCCGGATTTCAAGCAGGGGATGGCATGATCAGATTTACACTTTTAAAAATATCTCGTGGGCTGCTGGGTGGAGATTTAGCCCTGGGGCAGAGAGACCAGTTAGCGGACTTTGTCAATTACAATCAAGAGCGATGAGGAAGGTACATAAAATAGAATATAAAAGTTACTCAAGGGTACCCACCACCTCTCTTCCAGCACTACCTTCCCCTCACTTATGAGGGTCTTTAGTATATTCTTTTCAACCTTTCACAACAATGTTTGGACCCGAAGTAGACATCCCAGGCCAGCTGTACAACACAAGTATCATATGAGCCACATTTATAATTCTTAACCTTCTAAGAGTCACGCTTTTTTTTTTTAAGATTTTATTTATTTATTTGACAGAGAGAGATACAGCGAGAGAGGGAACACCAGCAGGGGGAGTGGGAGAGGGAGAAGCAGGCTTTCCCCACCGAGCAGGGAGCCCAATGTGGGGCTAGATCCTAGAACCCTGGGATCATGACCTGAGCTGAAAGCAGACGCTTAACAACTGAGCCACCCAGGCGCCCCATCACATTTTATTTATGTATTTATTTTTAAGTTAACATCTCCGCCCAATGTGGGGCTTGAACTCATGACCCCGACATCAAGAGTCCAATGCTCGACTGCCCGAGCCAGCCAGGCACTTCTCTAGGAGTCACATTTTAAAGATTTTAATTACTTATTTGAGAGAGAGAGAGCACAAGTAGGGGGAGAGGCAGAGAGGGAGAAGCAGGCTCTCTATAAGCAGGGAGCCCAATGCTGGGCTCGATTCTAGGACCCTGGGATCTAGACCCAAGCCAAAGGCAGACTTAACAGAGTGAGCCACCCAAGGACCCCTAGGAGTCACATTTTATTCTTTAATTAAAAAAAAAGATTTAGTCATTTATTTGTCAGAGAGCACAAGCAGGGGGAGCAGCAGGCAAGAGGGAGAAGCAGACTCCCTGCTGAGCAAGGAGCCCGATGCAGGACTTGACCCTGGGATCATGACCTGAGCCTAAAGCAGACATTCCAGGAGTCACATTTTAAAAAGTAAAACAGGGGCGCCTGGGTGGCTCAGTGGGTTAAAGCCGCTGCCTTCGGCTCAGGTCATGATCCCAGGGTCCTGGGATCGAGGCCCACATCGGGCTCTCTGCTCAGCAGGGAGCCTGCTTCCTCCTCTCTCCTCTCTCTCTGCCTGCCTCTCTGCCTACTTGTAATCTCTCTCTCTGTGTCAAATGAATAAATAAAATCTTTAAAAATAAATAAATAAATAAATAAATAAATAAATAAAAAGTAAAACAGTTCTACCATATGACCCAACAACTCTGCTAGATATAAATCCAAGAGAACTAAAAATTTCTGTCCACACAAAAACATATACACAAATGTTCATTGTAACCTTATTTTTTTTTTAGATTTTATTTATTTATTCGACAGAGAGAGAGAGAGAGAGAGAGAGAGAGAGATCACAAGTAGGCAGAGAGGCAGACAGAGAGAGAGGAGGAAGCAGGCTCCCTGCTGAGCAGAGAGCCCAATGCAGGGCTCGATCCCAGGACCATGAGATCATGACCTGAGCCAAAGGCAGAGACCTGACCCACTGAGCCACCTAGGCACCCCATAGCAACCTTATTCTTAACAGCCAAGTAGTGGAAGCAACTCGTATGTCCCTCCGCTCTTGAATGAACAGCATGTAGAATATATCCGCATAACACACTATTATTCAGCCATAAGAAGGAATGAAGTACTGATAGATGCTGGACATCTGCATGCATGGATGACCTTTGGAAACAATATATTAAATGAAGAGAAGCCAGTCAAAAAAGGCTACATGGTATATACTTCCTTTTATAGGAAATGACCAGAATAGGCCACTCCTAGACAGAAAGGAGATTAGTGGTAGCTGCCGCAGGGGAGAAGGGGTGGGGAGTGGCAGCCAATTGGTATGGGTAGGGGTATCTTTGGGGAGCAATGCAAATATCCTGAGATTACAATTACAGCAAATCTTGTACAGTTCAGTGAATATACTAAAATCTACCAAACTGCACATGAATATTGGGTTTGTGAGTTATAGCTTGGTTAATAATACATATATAAATAAGTAAATATACAAACATATAAATATAGTATATTGTGTATTATGTATTATATATTTGTTTATATTAGATAAGTGTATAATATATAATGATATATATCATATAATCATATATGTAATACTATATAATTATATAATATATATAATTAATTACAATATGTTATTATATTATATTGTTATAACATATTATTATATTATATTACATATTCTATAATATTATGTGTTATGTATTATATATCATATAATATATAAATATATATATACATAATATATAAAAAGGCAGTGCCTGACTGGCTCACCCCGTGGAACATGAGACTCTTGCTCTTGGGGTCATAAGTTTGAGCCCCATGTAATCTCTACATTACTTAAAAATAAGATCTTAAAAATATACATACTTATATATACTATATATATATGTAAGATATATATACACACACACACAAGTAAAGAACTAGTGATATTAATTGTTACAATACACCTAATTTAATTTAACTATATCCAAAATATCATTTCAATAGGTACTTGACATAAAAAGTTATTAATAAGACATTTTATGTTATTTTTTCTTTTTTTAAGGTTTTATTTATTTAAGTAATCTCTACATCAAGAGATCAAGAGTGGCATGCGCTTGCAAGTAAGCCAGCCAGGTGCTCCTCGTTTTTTTCTTACGAAGTCTCTGAAATCTGGTATATACTTCACACAGCTTATCTCAACTTAGATGTTAAAATTTCATTGGGAGTACTTGATCTGCAACTAGATTTGATCAAACTTACCTTTGAAAAAGTAGAGTCAAAATGTTATCATGAGCTGTTTAAATACGAGTCTTAATGTATATTTTTCAAATTTCCTTTGAATATACTGATTTTTTAAAAAATAGAACCACATATCCAAATTGTTTTCAAGGGGTGCCTGGGTGGCTCAGTGGGTTAAAGTCTCTGCTTTTGGCTCAGGTCACGATCTCAGGGTCCTGGGATTGAGCCCCACACCGGGCTCCCTGCTTTTTTTAAAGCTTAAATTAATTAAAATTAAATTCCATTAGAAGTTCAATTCCTGGGGCACCTGGGTGGCTCAGTTGGTTGGGCAACTGCCTTCGGCTCAGGTCATGATCTCACGGTCCTGGAATTGAGCCCCACATCGGGCTCTCTGCTTAGCGGGGACCTGCTTCTCCCTCTCCCTCTGCCTGCTTTTCCACCTACTTGTGCGCTCTCTCTCTCTCTCTCTCTCTCTCTCTCTGTCAAATAAATAAAGTCTTAAAAAAAAAACTTCATTTCCTCAGTCACAGTATATTTCAAAGGCCCAATTACACATGGGGCTGGTGGCTCCTGCTCTGGGAACCCCAGGTAACGACTATTTTCAGGGGCGCCACAGACTCAATCAGAGCGTGCAACGCTTGATCTCAGGGTCCTGAGTTCGGGCCCCATGTTGGGCCTAGAGCTTACTTAAAAAAAATAAGATTAGGGGCACCTAGGTAGCTCAGTCGGTTAAGTGTCTGCCTTTGGATCCTGGGATCCTGGGATGGAGCCCCACATCGGGCTCCTTGCTCAGCGGGGAGTCTGCTTCTCCCTCTCCCACTCCCCCTGCTTGTGTTCCCTCTCTTGCTGTGTGTCTCTCTTTGTCAAATAAATAAATAAAATCTTTAAAAATAAATAAATACAAATAAAAGTAATAAAAATAAAAGACTATTTCCATCATCATCAACAGTCCCTCAGCATCCCTCTCTCAGAGGGTTACTGCAAGGATTACCTGAACTGACAGACAGGAGTGATCTGCACTAGGCCTGTCTAGTTCTCAATCCTCCATTCCGTGAAGCTATTCCATGGCTGCCTCTTCCAGGAAGCCTACTCTTCCAGGCTGGGCAAGGCCCAAGCCCCTCATTATGCTTTTCCCTCTCTCTTCCCACTTGTAACTCTCTTCCTAACTCCTAATGAACAGGTAACCCCCCTGCCTCAGTGGGCAAGTGCAAGTTCCCTGAGGGCATCCCCGGGTCTGTCCAGGTGTCGCCACCCTGCAGGTGGGAGCCAGAGTCATCCTTTCAAAATGTCATTGGATGCAGTAACTCCCTTTCTTAAGAATCTTCTGGATCTGGCCTCGTTTGATCTGGCCCCTCCCAGCCCGCCTTTCCACCCCACCTTGGATTTGGAAATGCCTCTGGCCTCAAGCCCTTTCCCCCAAATGCATTCCTCCTGCCTCCCCAGGTGAGTCCAGTCACGTTCTTAGGGTACCCCCCTGCCCCCCAACACTGTGCCTCAAACTGCTCCTTCCCAGCAGTTGCGGTGGGTAACCATCTGTGTGTTACTGTTCAGATTAAAAGCCTTGATGAGGGCGCCTGGGTGGCTCAGTGGGTTAAAGCCGCTGCCTTCGGCTCAGGTCATGATCCCAGGGTCCTGGGATCGAGGCCCACATCGGGCTCTCTGCTCGGCAGGGAGCCTGCTTCCTCCTCTCTCTTCTCTCTCTGCCTGCCTCTCTGCCTACTTGTAATCTCTCTCTCTGTGTGTCAAATGAATAAAAAAAAAAAAAAAGCCTTGATGAGTTACTGTGTTGTTATGTGTTTATAATGCCTTTCTTCTGCTACATGTGAATTTCTTGAATAAGCAGGGCCCCATCTGCTTCATCTGTCCCCTACCCCCAGGGTCCCGCGCACAGAGGTGCTCAATGAATGTATGTGGTTGAAATTTTTTCTTAATAGAGATTTAAAAAAAAAAAAAAGTCTGTCTCCTCTATTGAAATGTAGCCTCCGAAAGGTGGAACAGCCCTTATCTGTTCAAGGTAGCATGGGCAGGAAAGACTCAAATATCGCCTGGAGGAAGAAACCGATTCATTTCATTCATTTCGTTTGCAGGTTTCTGGGAGCCAGAATGTCTGAGACAGCTGTGGTCAGCAGCTACCTGCGGCGGGGAAGCCCCGCCCCCTGCTGCAAGCGCCCCCCCACTCCCACCCCGCCCCGCCAACCCTCAGGGTGCGCTCCCCACCTGTGCGCTGCCCCGGGGTGGAATCTCGGCGGAGGCAGAGCCAGGAAGGGCATCCCGTGCACAGGGCAATCCAAGAACACAGGCAGCGGGGAGCTGTCAACCGCGAGGGAACGAAATTAAGGGCCCCGGGCTTCCGATCAGATCAGGGGAGGAAAACCACCTTGCAAGTCTACGGAGCTGGAACCAATGCCCAGAATTTCGGTGCTAACTTACAAGATGTCCACTGCGGACTGACATGGTTCCCAGATTGGAAGTTTTTTGCTTGTTTTGTTTTGGGGAGTGGGAGATGGAATGACATTTCTAAATACAATAGTCAATTCAGCAGTACTTGGTAAGGTGATCTGTTCCTCCTCTGGAAGAGAATCGGATTTAAAAAGAAGATCAAGGTCACGTAAGGGATTTTCAAGGGGAATTAGGACCACCCTTGTGCACGTGTGCGGAGCTCGATCTCCAAGCCTGGGTTCTGGGGAGGAGCCCATTCCCCGTTATTCTGCTTGGACCTGCCCCAAATCCGTCCTTCCACGGGTTACCCAGGACGCAACTCCACTTTCTGGTCGATCCGATCAACTTCCGAAGGAAGGCCGCCAAAGGCAAGAGAAGGGAACTCGGACGGCAGCGGTCCCACCGCGACCGAAGAGGCCAAACGCGCATTTGCAAATCACACGCTTGCAAACCGAAAACCCTCCCGACGAGAGGCGAACCCGCGAAGGGTTTCCACAAGGCGGCCACCCCCGGCAGCCGCTACCCCGCGCCCCTGAAACCCACAGCTTTCTCGGGGAGCGGCCACCGAAGTGGAAAGCACGATTCTTAAAAACAAACATACCTTGTTTTTTGCTGTTGTCCCTCCAGCTAAAGCTAGTCAGGAGCAACCTGGATTGGAAACTGGTGCTGGGGACGTGATGGGGAAGCTCCCTCAGGCACCTGGGGAGGGACCACCGAGGGAGAGACCAGGCTCGGCGCCTGCGGCTAGGCTTACAGCCCTGCCGGGGCATCTGCCTCCCAGGTGGCCTTGACCGCTTGGACAATGCCACGGGCGAGAGCGCGAGGTCTCTGGGGCCTCGCAGGCCGTTCAGGACCTGGCCAAGAAGGGAAAGGAGATCTGGTCCTCTCCTTCCCAACCTCCAGCCTTTTATAGGCCCCCTCCCAGCGCCCCCCACCCCCAACCCCGCCCCCACGGGTCCAAAGGCAGGGGCTGGAATCTTGCTTCATTTGCATAACCTAAAGGTTTACTCAAGGCGGTTCCAGAACCAAAAAGAGCAAGCTACTCTAAAGTAATTTTGGAGCCCCACCTCTCTGCTTCCTTTTTTTTTTTTTTTAAAGGTTTACTTAAGTAATCTCTATATCCAACCTGGGGCTTGAACTCACAGCCCCAGTATCTAGAGTCCCAAGCTCTTCTGATGGACCCAGCCAGGCACCACGCTACTTCTTGAAGTGTAGTGGGAAAACCCTTCAGGTGAGCACTTTCATTACCGATACAGCAGCGCCTCCTTCCCTTTAGCAGGAGGATACAGTCCAAGATCCCCCAGTGGATGCCTGAAACCGCGAATCACACCAAATCCCACATATACTGTTTTTCCTATATACACACACCTATGATATGCTTAACTTTTTTTTGTTAACATTTTATTTTTAAGTAATCTCTATGCAACAGTGGGACTCGAACTCACAACCCCAAGATGGAGAGTTGCCTAGCTCTACCAATGAGCAATCCCAGAGCCCCTACACATACCCATGATAAAGTTTAATTTATTAATCAGGCACAGAGACTAATGAAATACTACTAATAAATACTACTAATAAATAAATACTACTAAATTAAATACTACTAATAAAATAGAATAATTATAACTATACTGTAATAAAAGTTATGTGAATGTGGTCTTTCTCAATCTTATTGGTCTCTCCCTTCTTCTTGTGATGATGTGAATTGATAAAATACCTATGAGATATGCTGAGGGGAAGGAGGTAGGTGCTGTGATATCGTGTTAGCTCCTGTTGACCTTCTGACTGTACATCAGAGGGGGGATCATCTGTTTCTGGACTAAGAGTGACCACAGGTAACTGAATCCTGGAAAGTGAAACCACAGATAAGGGGGAGCTACTGTATGCACTAGGACATTTGATAGATAGATAGATAAATAGATAGATTAATTGAGCTATGTTACACATAAATGTCTGCTATTGCAAAATTGTTTCATATTCAATATGTTTCATCTTATCCTTTCTTTTTTTTTTTTTAAAGTATTTCTTTATTTGACACAGAGAGAGATCACAAGTAGGCAGAGAGGCAGAAAGAGAGGAGGAAGCAGGCTCCCTGCCGAGCAGAGAGCCCGATGTGGGCCTCGATCCCAGGACCCTGAGATCATGACCCAAGCCGAAAGCAGAAGCTTTAACCCACTGAGCCACCCAGGCACCCCATCTTATACTTTCTTTCCCTGCAGACTTACCCTTTAATGGGTCCTAGTGGTGGCTTCTGCCATGTACCTTGGGGCTAATGAATCAGGCCCTCTTTAGATAGCATCTTTAAAATCTTTAACATGATTTTTCATTGTTTAATTACATCACAGTACAGGTCCTTTGCATGGTTAAAGGAAACATAATTTAACAAAACATGACTGCGTGTCATACATGTTGCCTAATATTAGTTCATGTGTCACACTGCTCCACTAATGAGTTCATTAATGTGAAATAATCAGGCAATTTTATTTATTTTTATTTTATTTTGTTTTATTTTATTTTATTATTTATTTTTATTCCATGCCCAGCATGGGGCTTGAACTTATGATCCCCGGATTAAGAGTCACATGCTCTACTGACTGAGCCAGTCAGGCACCCCATTTTTTTTTTTTAAGTAATAACCTGGTGATTTTTTTTTTTTTTAGATTTTTATTTATTTATTTATTTGACAGAGAGAGAGAGAGAGAGAGAGCACAAGTAGGCAGAGCAGCAGGCAGAGGGAGATGGAGAAGCAGGCTCTCCACCGAGCAGAGAGCCCGATGCAGGGCTCAATCCCAAGACCTTGGGATCATGACCTGAGCCGAAGGCAGCGGCTTAACCAACTGAGCCACTCAGGTGCCCCAATCTGGTGATTTTAAATGCTCTATATTTTGCAGAAATCCTTAGTAGGTTGTTACACAGGTGTTTAGGAATATTTTGCAAAACATTTTGGGAATATATTATTAGCTGGGAGCGCATCATTCTTTTTTAAAATAATGGAATAGGGCGCCTGGGTGGCTCAGTGGGTTAAAGCCTCTGCTTTAGGCTCAGGTCATGATCTCAGGGTCCTGGGATCGAGGCCCGCATCGGGCTCCCTGCTCAGCGAGGAGCCTGCTTCCCCCTCTCTCTCTGCCTGCCTCTTTGCCTACTTGTGATCTCTCTCCCTCTGTGAAATAAATAAATAAAATCTTAAAAAAATAAAATAAAATAAAATAAAATAACGGAATATCCTAGTAACGACAACAAAACTAGAAACAACCCAAGAGGCCATCAACAGGGGGATAGCTACATTGTCTGCAGTACAATCCCAGTGGACTACTGTACAGCAATAAAAAAGAACAAACCATTGAGACATACAACATGAATGACTCATAAATACGTCTGGTTCTGGCTAGGCCCTGAGGGAAGCTTTGGGGTCCTGGAAAGGTTCTGGGTTTTTGTTTGTTCATTTGCTTTTTAAAGATTTTATGCTTTTATTTGACCGAGAGAGAGTACAAGCAGGAGGAGCAGCAGAGGGAGAGGGAGAAGCAGGCTCCCTGCAGAGCAGAGAGCCCGACAGGACTCAATCCCAGGACCCTGGGACCAGGACCCAAGCCAAAGGCAGACACTTAACCCACTGAGTTAGCCACCCAGGCACCCCTGGAAATATTCTGTTAGTTGGTGTTGGTCAGCCTAACGTTATGGGATGTGTCCATATGTGAAGTTCATCAAGCAGTACATGGAAGCTTAGCGCACTCTACCACATGTGAACGGATTCTCCCTGTCGCTGTGCTTTGTAAGGTCAGCACATGCCCTGCGTTAATGGACACTGAACAATGGCTCCCAGGGAAAATATAGGAGTGAGGTTCCTGGACGTCTGGGTCACAATGCCCAGTCAATACGTAACCCTGTTTTACATGTGTTTCTGATTAAGGACACCTTACTTAATAGACCCTGTTGAGTCCTAGACATGGAATTCACGGACCGCAGCACTGCCGCTCATGCCTGAGGGATGCTTACCTCACACACGTATTTTCTCTGTGAGGCACACTGTGGCCTTCTTGCCCTTAGGAACTCGAGCCAGCCCCACTATGCCTGGGCCATTTTGGACAGCAACATCAACAAAACACGCCAAAATGGGAAAAGCGTGGCACTAAATAGACTACACAGAGAACAGTTGTTCACAGCATGAGAGCTGAAACAGGAAGCAGAGTGTCACTGCATTGTTGGACATGGGCCAGGAACGTGCCTGTCAGGAGACCTGGTCACTCTGTGCACCTCCAGGGATGACCTCCGAAAATCACCCTGAGTATTGATTTGGGGGTTACAAATAAGTTTTAGTGAGTGAATTCGCAAATGTGGAATCCACCAATGACGGAGACAGACTCTTTTATAATTCCGTGAGAAAAGTTTTAAGAAAATAGAGTGCAGGGGTGCCTGGGTGGCTTAGTCGGTTAAGCTTCTGGCTCTTGATTTCAGCTCAGGTCATGATCTCAGGGTTGTGAGACCGAGCTGGCCTCAGGCTCATGCTGACTGTGGAACCTGCCTGGGATTCTCTCTCTCTCTCTCCCCCCACCACTACTCAAACTCTCTCTCAATTTCCCTAAAAAAATTAATAACAAAATAACAAAACTAAAAAAAATAATAATAATAAAAACAGGGGCACCTGGGTGGCTCAGTGGGTTAAGCATCGGCCTTCGGCTCAGGTCATGATCTCAGGGTCCTGCAATCAAGCTCCCCATTGGGCTCCTTGCTCACCGGGGACTCTGCTTCTCCCTCTCCCCCTGCTGCTCCTCTCTCTCTCTGTCAAATAAACAAATAAATCTTTTAAAAAAAAAATAAGAGTGTAGACTCTCACCATCAGAAAATTTGCTATCCAAAAATTTTCAGGAATGGACTTCATCGGTCACCAGCACTGTTGTTAAATATCTCTTTTTTCATTTTCTCCCTCTGCTGATTGTACAGTGTCTCTCCATTCTCACCACAAAAATTTATTGAGCACCTCCTGTATGCCAACACACTGCCCTTTGAAATCGATGACAGAATTCTCAGAAATCCAAAACACAGGCTTGTGGACATCTCCTCTACCTAATCGTAGTTCTTTTTTTTTTCTTAAATAGAAAGGATATGGACACATGGTGAAAGATCAAAATTCTAGTAGTACAAAAAGGCACAGAAAAGAAAACAAAGGTTTCCTCCACAGTCTGAAGGTTGTGTACAATACATACGGCGGTGGTTAACTGAGCTGGCTCCACAGCAGAACTTCCTGACGAGCCTCAGATGCTTCGCATGTAAAGACAGGGACCAATCACAGTATTTCACTCAAAGGCTGAGCCCACCTGCCTGTATGTGGCAAGTCTGTCTTCCTTCCCACACTAAACACTTATGGAGCATCTATTACGGGCCAGATGCTGTTGTAGGCACTGGGGCTGTAGCAGAGATTTTAAAAAAAGACACTTCCACATACAAATCCCTGCTCCCATGGAGCTTACATCAAGTGGGGGTGGGCAAAAAAACAAGTTAATCATTAAGTCTAGGAGAAGGTAACAGGTCTATGGAGAGAAGGAAAGGAAATTAGGGGACTAGGGAGTTTGGGGTGTAGGTAAAGTTTTGAAAGAAATGGCAGCTTCGGGCGCCTGGGTGGCTCAGTGGGTTAAAGCCTCTGCCTTCGGCTCAGGTCATGATCTCAGGGTCCTGGGATCGAGGCCCGCATCGGGCTCTCTGCTCAGCAGGGAGCCTGCTTCCTTCTCTCTCTGCCTGCCTCTCTGCCTACTTATAATCTGTGTGTGTGTGTGTCAAATAAATAAATAAATAATATCTTAAAAAAAAAAAAAAAAGGAAAAGAAATGACAGCTTCACCAGACCAGGTAAGCAATGCTTTTGTGGCAGTGACCTTTGCACAAAGAGAATTAGCCAGGAGAAGAATAGCAAGTGCAAAGGCCCTGTGGCAAGACTGTAGAAGGTTTACTGAAGAAAAAGCCCAAGGAGGCAGAGCAGATGAGTGGAGAGAGCAAGGAGGAGAATAGTAGGTGAGAGGAAAGAACTAGGGAGTGAATGGGGTGGAGTTGTAGACTATGGTCAGCACACTGGGATTGCTCCGAATGACCTGGGGCATCGACCAAGAATTTTTGTGCATTGAAGTAATATTATCTGACCCCCTTCACACAGTATTAACAATATTTGGTGTACCCTTTCAGAGAGTTGGCATGGATATCAGATCCACGCTCAAGGCTGCCTTCCTGGGCTTGCAACTTGCACGGGTGCATGTGGGCCCCGCGCTCCTGGGCTTCACTCTGGTTTAATGCTCTGCTGTTGCCATCTTGAAATTCTTTTTTTTTTTTTTTCTGAAGATTTTATTTTTTTATTTGACAGAGAGACCCAGCAAGAGAGGGAACACAAGCAGGGGCAGCAGCAGAGGGAGAGGGTGAAGCAGGCTCCCCACCAAGCAGGGAGGCCAATGTGGAGCTTGATTCCAGAACTCTGGGATCATCACCTGAGCTGAAGGCAGATGTTTACCCAACTGAGCCACCCAGCCATCCCGCCATCTTGAAATTCCTAATCATCCTTGAACGGAAGGCCTCACCTGCTCCCCACCGGCCTGAGGGCCCCATGAGAGCCAGGACAGTGCCTGTGTGTGTGTTTATAGCCAGCACAACACCCGATACATCGGGTGGCCTCCGCAAATGTTGAAGATCAGCACCAGGAAGGGCTAACTCCCACACTATCTGCATTTATGTTGTCATTCCGCAGAGCACGTGCGGGACGGGCAGCGAGTCCTGTGGGTACAAACTTGAGACCTTCTCAGTGGCCGCCCTGCTTAGTTAGCTTCCAGTGGAATTGTATGTGTGTAGGCGACACCAGAGACTATTTGTTATCGATCCTTCTGTTAATAGACAGGGAGAGGTGGTGGGCAGGGAGATCATTTGTCATGATTATACCATTTCAGTCCAAACTACCAATCTAGAGGAAAAGACATCCCTACTGACCAAATGATATACTCCACACAAAACAATAAAAATGCTCAAAAGTGGGGGGACACCTGGATGGCTCAGCCGGTGAAACATCTCTCTTTGGCTCAGGTCATGATCCCAGGGTCCTGGTCAGTGGGGAGCCTGCTTCTCCCTCTCCCTCTGCCCCTGCCCCACTGCTCATGCTCTCTCTCTCACTCTCTCAAATTGATAAATAAAATCTTCTCTTTTTTTTGATAAATAAAATCTTTTTAAAAACATGCTCAAAAATGTGAAACAGCTGGGCGCCTGGGTGGCTCAGAAGGTTAAAGCCTCTGCCTTCGGCTCAGGTCATGATCTCAGGGTCCTGGGATCGAGGCCCGCATTGGGCTCTCTGCTCATCAGGGAGCCTGCTTCCTCCTCTCTCTGTCTGCTTCTCTGCCTACTTGTTCTCTGTCTGCTTCTCTGCCTACTTGTGCTCTCTCTCTCTCTCTCTCTCTCTCTGTGTCAAATAAATAAATAAATAAAATCTTATGGGCGCCTGGGTGGCTCAGTGGGTTAAAGCCTCTGCTTTCGGCTCAGGTCATGATCTCAGCGTCCTGGGATCGAGGCCCGCATCGGGCTCTCTGCTCAGCAGGGAGCCTGCTTCCTCCTCTCTCCGCTCTCTCTGCCTACCTCTCTGCCTACTTGTAATCTCTCTCTCTGTGTCAAATGAATAAATAAATAAATAAATAATCTAAAAAAAATAAAAGAAAAAAAGAAAAAAAAGAAAAAGAGACAATGGCAAATTCAGACAGGTGTTAAAGACTAACACCAACAGAGACTTTACCTAGTTATTAGTTAGAAATATTGAATGGGGGGTGCCTGGGTGGCTCAGTGGGTTAAGCCTCTGCCTTCAGCCCTGGTCATGATCTCAGGGTCCTGGGATCAAGCCCTGCATTGGGCTCTCCGCTCAGCAGGGAGCCTGCTTCCTCTTCTCTCTCTCTCTGGCTCTCTGCCTACTTGTGATCTCTCTCTCTGTGTCAAATTAAAAAAAAAAAAGTGAAACAGCCAATGTATAGGCTGATCAAAGTGTGCACGCGGTAGGCTCTTTCTCCCAACTCCAGATACCCGAATTTAAGCACGAGGTAAGGCTACAAAGGAGGTTTTTGCAAACTTTGATCACTTTCCTCAACAGCTTCTAAGGCTACTCTTATTAAAAGAGACAAATTCTACCTTATGGGAACAAACTTTATTGCCTGGGATTTTTCCAGAAGGATGCAAGTGAGGGTCAATTTCAAGTTTCCAAATGCACAAAGGGCTTCTAAGAGTGAGAGTGGTTAAGGGCGTGACCCCTACAGGCTGACAATTTCTGTTGGAGTCTCAATTCTGTCACCACCTCGCTGCAAGGCCTGGAGGCCTAGACAAGGCACCCTCTGCACCTTATTTATTTATTTATTTAGTAAAGATTTTATTTATTTATTTAATTGACAGAGAGAGAAAGCAGAAGAGGGAACGCTAGCAGGGGGAGTGGGAGAGGGAGAAGCAGGCCTCCTGCAGAGCAAGGAGCCAGACTCGGGGCTCGATCCCAGGACCCATGGATCATGACCCAACCTAAAGGCAGACACCTAATGACTAAGCCACCCGGGTGCACCTCTTTGTACCTTCTTAAAAAATACTTCTCGGGCGCCTGGGTGGCTCAGTGGGTTAAAGCCTCTGCTTTCGGCTCAGGTCATGATCTCAGGGTCCTGGGATCGAGGCCCGCATCGGGCTCCCTGCTCAGCGGGGAGCCTGCTTCCCCCTCTCTCTCTCTGCCTGCCTCTCTGCCTCCTTGTGATCTCTCTCCCTCTGTGAAATAAATAAAATCTTTAAAAAAAAAAAAAATACTTCTCACGGGGCGCCTGGGTGGCTCAATTAGGAGAGCATGTGACTCTTTTTTTTTTTTTTAAGATTTTATTTATTTATTTGACAGAGAGAGAGATCACAAGTAGGCAGAGAGGCAGGCAGAGAGAGAGGAGGAAGCAGACTCCCTGCCAAGCAGAGAGCCCGATTCGGGACTCAATCCTGAGATCGTGACCTGAGCTGAACGCAGAGGCTTTAACCCACTGAGCCACCCAGGCGCACAGCATGTGACTGTTTTTTTTTTTTTAAGATTTTATTTATTTATATGACAGAGAGAGAGAGATTACAAGTAGGCAGAGAGGCAGGCAGAGAGACAGGAGGAAGCAGGCTCCCTGCGGAGCAGAGAGCCTCGATCCCAGGACCCTGAGATCATGACCTGAGCTGAAGGCAGAGGCTTTAACCCACTGAGCCACCCAGGCGCCCCCAGCATGTGACTCTTGATAGTGTTTTGAGGTCAAGCCTCATGGGGGGGACAGAGTTTACTTAAAAAAAACAAAAACAAACAAACAAAAATAAAAATAAATAAATAAATAAATAATAAAATAAAATAATAAAATAAAAAAAAAACACTTCTTAATCAGTATGGGCAGTTTGGTAACAAGCATTAATTTACCATACAACCATTCCATTCTAGGTACCTGCCCAAAAGAAATGACAACATACTGCCACATAGAGCTGTAGGTGAACATTTCTCGTGGCATTATTCACAATACCAAAAACTGGAAGCCATTACATGTTCATCCAATGGTAAAGAGAGAAATAAGATGTGGTCTATCCACACAATGGAATATTAAACAGCCCCAGAAAGGAACAGAGTACCAAGACACGGTACAACACGGATGAAGCTTGAAAGCATGATGATCCATGAAAAGACCCAGACACGGGGCACCTTGGTGGCTCAGTGGGTTAAGCCTCTGCCTTTGGCTCAGGTCATGATCTCAGGATCCTGGGATCAAGCCCCACATCGGGCTCCCTGCTCAGCAGGGAGCCTGCTTCCCCCTCTCTCTCTGCCTGCCTCTCTGCCTACTTGTGATCTCTCTCTCTGTCAAATAAATAAATAAAATCTTTTAAAAAAGAGAGAAAGAAAGAAAGAAAAGACCCAGACACAAGACACCATGCACGGATTGTGGGGTTCTGTGTACACCAGATGTCCAGAATCAGCCAAGGCATAGAGACGGAATGTGGATTCAAGGTGGCCAGGGCTGGTGGAGGATTAATCCTGGAACAGGATTAACTGTAAAAGGACCTAAGGGATCATTTCAGAGTGATGGAAAGGTTCTAACATTAGATTACAGTGCTGGTTGCACAACTGTGTAAGCACACTAAAAATCGCTGAACTGTACACTTTAAATGGGTGTGTTTTATATGTAAATTATACTTCCATAAAGTTAAAAAATAAAACCCTTCTAATATTGATCTGTAAAATCTGCCGCAGACATAACCATCAGTTCAGTCAGCAGCCCCTTGACTAATAACTACTTGCAAAAGGACTCATTGGCATGACAAACGGCTATTCCCTGCGAAACGCCCCCCCCCCCAACCTGCTGCCCTAGGTCCCTGCAGGTCCTGTGTGGTCAGCTACATACCTCCACCTCTGTTCTAGCAGTTTCCACCAGCATTAACAAGAGGAGAAATCCTGGTCAGTTTTCAGGGTCTTGCTCCAACCACTGCTCTCCTGAAGCCTTCCCCAGTGACGGCACCCCGCCCCTACCCCCACCGAAGAACCGGTTAGTCCCACCTTTAACTTGGTTCTAACTACACGATCAGAGAGCTCTGTTGTAGTGAACAGCACAGTGTTGTGCACTTAAAAACTTGTGAAGAGGGTAGATTTCAGGTTAAGTGTTTTTGCCACCAAAAAAGAAAAGAGAAAAAAAAAAAAAAAAAAGGAAAGAGACCCAAGAAATCTTTGGGGCATGAGGTACGTGTTTCCTACGCTGTTAGCGGTGACGGTACTGTGGGTATGTGCCTATGTGCCGAGACGTATACATCTCACCAAGATGTATACATTATATATGTGCCATTTGTGTAGATTAAGTACTCAAAAGCTGATTTAAAAAAGCAAGTAAATGATAGGAAAATAAAATAATAGTGCTTTGTAACCTCATATTAAAGGGAATTTTTTAAAGATTTAATTATTTATTGGGCGCCTGGGTGGCTCAGTGGGTTAAAGCCTCTGCCTTCGGCTCAGGTCATGATCTCAGGGTCCTGGGATCGAGGCCCGCATCGGGCT
>LNAC01000023.1:5591714-5615548 GCA_002007465.1 Ailurus styani | reverse complement strand
CGCTCAGCAAGGAGCCTGCTTCCCCCTCTCTCTCTCTGCCTGCCTCTCTGCCTCCTTGTGATCTCCCTCCCTCTGTGAAATAAATAAATAAAATCTTTTAAAAAAAAAATAAAATAAAAAAAAATAAAAGAGAGAAAGAGAGAGAAAAAGCACAGTGGGGAGGGGCAAAAGGAGAGGAGGAGAGAGTCTCTAGGAGGCTCCATACTGAGCGTAGAGCCCAATGTGGAGCTTGACTTGGGGCTCAGTCTCATGATCCTGAGATCGTGACCCAGGAGATCATGACCTGAGTCGAAACCAGGAGTCAGACGCTTAACCAGTGGCACCACCCAAGCGCCCCAAAGGGAATTTTTAAAAATATATCTGTGGAACCCACTATGGTGAGCTTCCTGCCACTTTTCGCTTATGATCCAAGCCCACCAGCCCTGCTGCTTTGCTTGTCAGGGGAGGCCCCCCCAGGGCCTCAGCATGGATTCTGAAATATGGACATACCGATGCTAGCCCCTGGGGTTACTCTGCTGTTGGAACGAAGCAATGCACAGACCACCGGAGCGTTGACTATCACTGTCACGAGTACACAAGCTGGGCAGGGAGCCTTGTGTTTCCAGGATGTTTCCTTCAGACCCTGACATTGTGCCCCTGGATTAAGGAGTGAGGTCAGCTCACCTCTGTAGAGAATGTCCTCAATAACAATAATTTGTCCAGCTATCTAGTTAATGGCCGTCGGTCCCTTGTCTGTGAGGTCCAGGAGGCAGAAAGAGCTGCTTTCTCCTCACCATCTCCATGGGGGCCTGCCCATAACTGGGGCTCAAAACCAATGATGCCTGGGTGGCTCAGTTGGTTAAGCATCTGCCTTCAGCTCAGGTCATGATCCCGGGGTCCTGGGATTGAGTCCCACGTCGGGCTCTGTGCTCAGCGGGAAGCCTCCTTCTTCCTCTCCCTCTGCCTGCTGCTCCCCCTGTCAAATAAACAAACAAATACACATATATATATAAAACCTCTCTCTGTCAAATAAGTAAATAAGATCGTTAAAAAAGACAACACCAAACCCCAATCTGGAGAATGAATGAATGGATGGATCTAAGACAGGTGAGAAGACAGGTGAGAAAACACGCATGTGTTGTGTTTTTGTCCTTGGAGGCGAATGGGGAAGGGGACAGGACCAGGCAGGGCCTCCAGCAGGGAAGGCCCGTGTGTGCTCCGCGCCCCTCCTCCGTCTCTGCACCCCAGCATACAGCAGAAGCTCAATAAATGTGCACCAGGCAAGTGAGTGGATGTCATACTTGGTCCTCTCTGTCCTTGGAGGGCACGAGCCTATCCCATTTTTGCATGAAGCTAAAAGCACACTCGTGTGCCCCATGCGCGAGCATTGACTCCCATCTTGAGATCCATTCGTTCATTCTCCAGATTGTTTTTGAGCCCCAGTTAAGGGCAGGCCCCGTGGAGATGGTGAGGAGACAGAAGCAGCTCTTCCTGCCTCCTGCAGCAGACCCTCAAGGGGGAGATAGGAAGTAACTATCCGAACAAAGGATTATGGTTATGATCATGGACATATGCATAGAGGTGAGTTGGCCTTATGCCTCATTCAAGTTACAACACGGGAATGTAAGCAAGACCTCTCATTTTCTTGTTTTCTCCCCTCCCTTCTCCTCTCTCCCTTCCCTCCCCTCCCTTCCCCTTCTCTTCCATTCCCACCCCACGCTTCTTGGAGGACTTGACTTTTAAGCTGTGCCTTGAAGCTAGACAAAGAGGTAGCATAAGACCCAAGAAGCGTTAGAAGGTGAAAGACCAGGGCGCCTGGGTGGCTCAGTGGGTTAAAGCCCCTGCCTTCGGCTCAGGTCATGATCTCAGGGTCCTGGGATCGAGGCCCGCATCGGGCTCTCTGCTCAGCAGGGAGTCTGCTTCCTCCTCTCTCTCTCTGCCTGCCTCTCAGCCTACTTGTGATCTGATCTCTCTGTGTCAAATAAATAAATAAAATCTTTAAAAAAAAAAAAAAAAAAAAAAAAAAAAAAAAAAAAAAAAAAAGAAGGTGAAAGACCAGGGCTCTCAGTGAGTTGGTGTGATCAGACTGGGTGGCATAGTGGACATTGGATTAGGTTTCTAATCTGGGTTCTGTTCCCACACCTTGGGCTTGACCTTGGGCCATCTTTCCTCTGAGAAGGAAACATGCGCTTCTCTTCCATACCAAGGGGATCCTCCGAAGACTTCCTCGGGCTGCTCCCCATCGTATCTGGAATGTTCCCTTATCTCTGCAGCCCAGCGTCCAAGCACCACCATCCCACCCAGACTCCTGTGGTAGATTCCTACCTGTCCCCCACGGCTACTCTTGTTCCCTCCCATCGGCAGGGTGATGTTAGGACTTCATCCAACAGTTGAGTGCCTGTTTATTGAACACCTATCAGATTCCAGGCCGTGTTTTGTGAGCCAGGGACACTGGAGAGAAATGTCCTTGGCTTTGAGGTAGGTGGAGAGAGAAGCCAAGAGGTGAAATGCACAGGGTCCCCGGGCACTCTGGAGAGGAATACAGTTGGGGGGGAGGCAGAGGGAGAAGGCTGTGTGCAGGTCAGGTGCCTTGTGTGTGTGGTGGGGGGATGAAGGTGTGTGTGGGGGTCTTGTCTAAGCTCCAACAGACAGCACTGCTGCCAGTGGCATGTCCAGGCTGGGGAGAGGTGGTCTTTCCCGGGATGAATTAGGTCCCGACATTCCCTGGCTTCACACCCTCAAAGGCCTCTGTTACTCTGAGGACAGAGACAAAGCTTTCCAAGGGAGGCAGCCTGCATGTGTGACCTGGCCTTTGTGGTCCTCCCACTCGTGGCTTCTTCCATCTCCCCCACCCTATCCTGGCCACAGAGGCCACAGGGCCTTTGCACGAGTGGCTGCTTCGTCCGCCTAGAATGTTCCTCCCTTCCCACCTCTGCCCGGGGACTCCTACTGATGTCTCAGTTCCTGACTTTCACTTCCCCCAGGATGCTGTCCCCAAACTGCCCTGACTAGTTGGAGTCAGTTTTCATGTGCTCTTCCAGGTACTTTCCTTCTCGGCACGTGTCCCCATTGTAAATACACGTCCATCTGAGCCAGCGGGCAAACGGTCTTTCTGTCTGTCTGCTGAACCCCAGCATCTGGCACAAGACCTGGCACAGGGCAGGGGTGCAGCTCATGTTTCTCAAATGAAAGAACAAAAGAAAGAATGGATGAGGGGGCAGCCACGGTACAGCCCCGTGAGTCTTGGTGTTCCCGACAGTTTGGAGCACGTCAGGACACAAGGCAGGCTGAGCTGCTCCCTGCGCCAATGAACCTGTCTCTGAACCTTGCTTTCTCTCCTTTGTCATACAGGTGTGATCACAATAGCCCTTAGGAAAAGGAGCGGGCATGTGCGGTCTCTCCGGCCTGCCTTATGCCCAGGTGTGTGGGCACAGGTGGCAAAATAGACATCACATCGCATTTACCGCTTCAACCATTGAAAGTACACAATTTGCAATTTGGAAGCAGTGAGAACATTCACAAGGTTGTGCAACCATCATCACTATTGGGTATTTCCTGAACATATTGTTTTGTTTTAAGTACAAAAACAAAGCTTGAACTACAACCCCGAGATCAAGGGTCCCATGCTCTCCCAACCGAGCCAGCCAGGTGCCCCCAGAACCTATTGGGTTTTCATGAAGATGGTTATCACATACCTAAAGCTTTCAGCACGGGCTCAGGGGTTCAACTAATACGTTAAGTTATTACTAGCAGTACTGACAATGGTACCAAGAACACTTAATTCTCACTTGCTCAATCACAGGCAGCTAGTGCTCTGGGCCCCTGACATGTATTCATACTCGTTAGCTCATTCGATCCTCACACCGACCCAAAGCGGTGCAGGCCCTATGATCCCCATTCTACAGATGAAGGAACTGAGGAAACAGAGCAGTTTGTTAACTTGCCTAACATCACACAGCAGAGCCAAGGGTTGAACCTGGCTCTGGAATGCACACTCTTGACCTCCGTGCAATGCCAAGCTCAGGTGAAGCCAGAGCCCTACGTGTTTTCCCAGAAGCAGGGAAGAGCAAGGTGTTCAAGTTTCCCAAGTGAAAACAGGGGACCGTGTTCTCGGCTCACTCCAGGTGTCACCTGGAGCTGACACCACCGGAGGCTTGCAGGAAAGCAGGGCGGGTGCACAGAAAGCGACCTCCTCCCTCCTTCTGCCCGCCTTCTCTTTGATGTCTGGCCTTGTATACCATAGCTGTCACCTTGCTAGGCTGCTAACAGGTCACAGAGCCTCGAATTGCCTTTGCACCGGGGCCCTGAGGGGCCAGCTGGGACTCTGACGGGCTGAGCTGTGGCCAGACTGGAAGGCAGGAAGCACCCATTTGCTCCCGGTGTGGGCAGGCAGCAAGGTGATTCAGATGCAGCGCTCAGCGTCCCCTCGGCACATCTGCTATCAGAGAGACGCCAGGCAGCAGCGTCCCGAGAAAGGAAAATGAGCAGGCATGTCCGGTTTCCCTGGCCTGCCTTATGCCCAGCTGCTCGTGACGTCCCAAACAATGGGCTGCAACCCTCTTCCTCCCACTGAGGTTCTTACAAAGAGAGAGAGCAGGTTTTCAATGTAGTAAGCCTAAGACTCTCTGGGGAGTTTTGTTTTTTTTTAAATGGAGATTCCTAGGTCCCACCTTTGGTCAGGCTGGGCTGAGGTCTGGGCATCTGCAATTTCCAGCAGCACCCAACTCATCCCCGAAACATAAACACACACACACTGACTCTCATAGATGTGGTTTTTGGACCATGCTTAGGGAAACATAGGAATACAGTATGGATTTTCTTTTTTGTTGTTGTTATTATTATTGGTATTTTTATTTTAGGTTATTTTTTAAATTTGAATTTAATTTTTTTAAAGATTGTATTCATTTGAGAGAGAGAGAGGGAGGAAGAGGGAGAGAAAGGGAGAGCACAGGCAGGGGAGAGAGGCAGAGGGAGAAGGAGAAACAGACTCCCACTGAACCGGGAGACTAACATGGGGCTCCGTCTCAGGACCAGGATATCATGACCCAAGCCAAAGGCAGACACTTAACCATTTGAGCCACCCAGCAGCCACTGGCGTTTTTATTTTAAATAGGGATAACTGACTAGCTGTAAATTTTCCTCTCTCTTTATTCACGTTTCTACCAGCCGATGGGATTACCTGGGTCTAGAAAATGTACCCGCTCTTAGTTTCCTATCGTTCCTATTTGAGATGATACTAAAGGCAAGAGCAAACATTTATTTAGGACCGACTAGGCAAATTTGCATGACATTTGCATTTTTACCCTTGCAACACTCCCAGGAGACGGTACTAAAATTATCGTGTCCGTTTCTTGAGAGGAAGAAATAAAATAACCTAACCAAAGTCACCCAGCTAGTAAGAGGCAGAGCAAGGATTTGAACTCTGGGCTGTCTAAGTGCTCAGCGGCCATGCCACGCTGCCTCCCTCCTTGGGGCACCCTGAACAGGAGGCTCTGATGGGCACCACGAACAGGAAGGGTAGGCATCCCCAGGGAGAGGTCTCCCGAGGCACAGGGTTGGCATCCGGACCTCATTTATCTTTTCCTCCAGTGGCCACAGAGACATTGCTCAGGCGTCTGGTCAACCCCAAGGACTCTGTTCACACTAGGAAGGGAAATTGGCTAGAAATTCTGTTGGGGGGGGGGGCTGGGGTGGCCAGGGCCACAGTTTGGACCCAAAAAGCACCAGGTTTTCAGCACTGTGCCACCCACAATAGGGCAGATTTTTAAAAAGATGTTATATATTTATTAGGGTGCCTGGGTGGCTCGGTCTGTGAAGTGTCTGCCTTCTGCTCAGGTAACAGTCACGGAGTTCTAGAATCAAGTCCTGCATCAGGCTCCCTGCTCAGTGAGGAGTCTGCTTCTCCCTCTGCCCGCCACTCCCCACATTTGTGTTCTCTCTCTCTGACAAGTAAATAAATAAATAAACCTCTTTAAAAAAATACTTATTTGAGAGAGAGAGAAAGAGCTTTTTAAGGTGACTCAGTTAACTGTATCAGTCAGGATAGGGTTCTACTGAGTAACAAATGACCCGAGAGACCAGTGACTCCAGCAGCCGAAAACAACAAAGGTTTACTTCTTGCTCACACTACAAATCCACTGCCAGGTGTCAGAGACTCTGTTCCTCACGGTGACTCGGGACCCAGGCTAACATGGCTGGATACAGTGCCAAAGAGAACAAGACCCGCTAAATGCCTTACACGGTCCCTCTCACACACGACTCACCGGCCACATGAATCACAGAGCCTCACACATACAGCAGGGGGCAGGAAGTGCCATCCCACTGTGTGCCCAGAAAGGGGGAACTGGGAACATGACTTAACACATAACCCTCTTCATGCTTAGTAGGGAGTCTCTTAGTAGACAGCCACAGGGGATGCCATGCCCCTGTACCACTTACTGGACTAGGGGTGTACATCTGACTCATTTGGGGCAAAGAGGAATCCTTTCTCTGGGAATTGGGAATTGGGACTGAAGGAGAATTGGACTCTGGAGCCAGGTTGCCTGAATCCAAATCCAAGCTTAATACCTGGGTGGTCCTGACAAGTTACTTTGCCTGCTCGATCTCAGCTCTCACATCTATGAAATGGGGATAATTACAATAGCACCTCCCTCATAGGGTTGTCGTAAGGAGTTAACAAGTCTACACAAAAAGTGCTTTGAACAGGGCCCAGCCCATAGAAAGTGCTCAAATATGTCTGTTGTTGTGACTGCTGTTGTCTAAGTTAGGTTTCTTGGTTATAAGCAGCATCCAACTTTATTCTGAGTATCTTAAGCAAAATAGCAAATAAGCAAAAATAGGCATTTGTTGGAAGGAGAGGATAGATCAGACAATCAAAGGAAAAAATGAACAAGGACAAGAGCAGCCTTGGGGATCCAGGAGGCAGGACCAGACAGTCTCTCCAGGCACCGCTGCTGGGCAAGTAGGTTCCAAGATTCAGATTCCAAGACAGATCTAGCTTCAGCACATGCTAACCCTGTGATACCTTGACTAACAATCCCAACCAAGCTGGAAATAGCTGGAAGAGAACAGTTCTTTGAAGGGATTCAAGGGCTGTGGTTGGGAGATGAGTCCAGAGTTCACTCTGGGAGCCATTAACCCATCCAACAGCTTTGTTGAGTTAGGGGAAGACCTTCCCTGTGGGTGGAAGTACCCCCGAGCCTGTGCACATGGCTTGACAAACACAGGAGGGTCTCCTAGCTCAGGGGTCCTTGTACAGTGTGGAACCTGGTTAACTGTCTATGGCCAACCTAATTCCTTTGCCAGGCCACAGAGAAAGAGAGTGAGAGAAAGACACCACGTGGCCAGGACTGAGCTCTGGAGCTGCCACAGTCCTTGGGAAATCAGGCTGGAGAGAGAAAGAAGAAATCCAACTTGCAAAGAAAAACAGAGCCAAGAGGCTCCTGAAATGCAAATCTGGTTTGCAATTCTGATGGCTTTCCATTTCTGGACCCTCCTGAGGCCTTTAGGTTCTGCAAGATGCTCCATATCCTTATAGTAAGCCCTCCCTTTTGCTGAAGCTAGCTGCATTCCAGCCCCAGCTGACTCCTAACAAAGGAGGAAGCATTTGGTCACAGCGATCATTCTCCTGGGTTGACAGGGAGATTCTTTTGCTGAACACCCCTGGGAGGTGAGATTCAGACTATACCCAGGGTACAAAGGGGAGCGGTGTGATGGAGTTGGTGTCCCAGGAGGTCGTGATGAAAAATGACGTTGGATTCTCTGCGGATGATGGATGAGAATTTAGCTACCTCCACCCCCTGCACCGTAGCTATTCTAGGAAAGCAGCTCTGGCAGCAGGGAGAGTAGCTTCCATGAGAAGAAGTCTCTGTGGGTACATTAAACAAAATGCCTTTGACGAACCCCCAAAGAGTCCTGCTAGACAGTCTGCCATCAGGCCTTTCTCATTTTTTCTGGGTCACAAACCCCAGGATTATGAGTCCACATCAAGCATCAGAGTAAGCATGGCACTTTCTCCCTTCCCCCTATAAACCACCCCCGGGGGCAGGGCAGGGCGGCGGGGTGGGGGGGCGCCTGCATAGTCCAGTCAGTTAAGTGTCTGCCTTTGGCTCAGGTCATGATCCCAACCTCTTGGGATCAAGTCCGGCATTGGGCTCCTGGCTCAACGGGGAGCCTGCTTCTCCCTCTGCCTGCTGCTCCCCCTGCTTGTGTTCTGTCTCTGACAAATAAATAAAATCTTAAAATACACACACACACACACACACACACACACACACACACACACACACACATATATATATATATATATATATATATATATATATATATATATATACTTTGAGATCCTATTTCCCTGCCTGTGATTGGTTTGGGAATCCAGGCCTAAGCCAATCAGCTTCAGGCACTTCCCAATCCACGGGTAGGTATGAGACCAATTACACTGCAAAGATTCAGAGGGAGGGGGGGCTCTCCATCACTCATTGGGTATGAACAAGACACAGAGCCTCAATTACCATGAGAAGCCACCCAGCGCCCACAAAGGAAGTTCAACTGTAGCCTGAAGGTGAAGCCTGGATAGAAAAGGAAATTTTCTGAGCTCCTGAGGACCAGATTCAGTTTCTGGATTAGCCATGCCTGAAGGACACCCCATCTCTGGGCTCTCTGCTATCTGAAATGATACATTCTCTTACGGTTAATATAAATTTCTGTTCCTCCCAGACAAAACCATCTGACTGATGCATGTAGATATTTACCTTCATTTTACATTCGAGAAAGCTGAACTTGAAGATGTTATGTAACGCAAATGAGTCACTCGGGGAGTGAGTGGCAGATCTGGGGCTGTCTGACTTCCATGCTAATGCCTTCCATCATGCCAGTATAAGGGTTAGCTTGAGCATCCGGGCCCCACTACCTCCATTCTGCAATGCAACTAATGACAGCATCAGCAACAATAACGATGATAGCTAATACCTGTTGAACGTCTATGTGTCAGGTACTCTTCTAAGGGATTCACCTTTGTAAATTGTTACTTTTTTTCTCTCTCTCTTTGAGAAAGAGAGAGAGTACACGCCAGCACAGGGGTGGAGGGAGAGAGAGATGCGAGGCTCAATCTCAAGACCTGACGTCATGACCTGAGCCAAAATCAAGAGTCAGTCGCTTAACCAACTGAGCCACCCAGGTGCCCCTGTAAATTGTTACTATTATCCCCATTTCACAGATGAGAAAACTGAAGGAGGGTTTAAGCAACCTGTCCAAGGTCACATGAGATTCCGACTGTAAATGCTCTTACCTGCTATGCCAAATAGAGTAATGCATTTTAGTACTGATTTCACTCGGCTGAGCGGAGAAACTTGTGGCCACAGACCTCACCAACAGCCTATCCTTACACTCAGGCTGCTTCACCCCCTAGTGAAACCAGCTAGCTCCTAAAGGCATAGTTTCTGAACCTTGAAGCATAGCAGGGAGGCAAAAAATAACGGACATTATTTTTCTCTATCCATTTATTTCCTGGTTCATTTTGCTCGTTGGCTAGCTTTTTCCAGTTTGCTTTCGTATCTGTGCTGCCACCCACTTCCGTATGTTATGCCTTTAAATGAATTACATTCTTGGAACATTCACCTCCCTTCTTCCCTCTCCTATCTGAAGCTCAGTAAACCCAGCTGGCAATAGGTTCATCTCCTCCCTGTTTCTTCCTGCACATCATTAACTTCAGAGCTGAAAGCAATTCTAAGTCCATAACCAGTGTCCAAAGGATGCTTCCCACAGGCCCAGTGCAGTTCTGAGTTCTCAACATATGCTCCTTGAAACCTCTGAAACAAGTTCTATTATTATCATCCACCGTTTAGGGATGAAAAAAACTGAGGCACAGAGAGATTCAGTGATTCGCCAGGGTCACACAGCAATACACAACAGAGCAAAGATTTGAATGCAGAGAGTCTGATTCACCACTCATTATGGTGAAAAAAACACACAACAATGCAGCACACTACTCATTATGGTGGATACTGGCATTGCACTTACGAGGGGAGAAGGGGCAATCTGTATGGTATCAGGAAGATTCTGAAAGAGTAAAGGATGCCACCATCCCCCACCTTTGGGCCAATCCTGTGTTTGCTAAAGATCTGATCAAGTGAAGAATTATATTAACTCAGACCTTGGCTTTCTCAGCCTGGCCCTTTGTGCTCAGCCTGATTTCCTCAGCTTAAAATGCCCTTTGCAGGAATGCCTGGTGGTTCAGTTGGTTAAGCATCTGACCTTGATTTCAGCTCGGGTCTCGATCTCAGGGTCTTGAGTTCAAAACCCATGTAGGGCTCCATGCCCAGTGTGGAGCCTACATTTAAAAAAAAAAATGCTCTTTGCAGCCTTTCTCATTGGCTCTTTCATCCCTCCAAAGATGGGCTGTCCAACATGGAAGCTGTCAGCCACTTGTGACTCCTGAGAACTTAAAGTGGGGCTAGTCCAAATTGAGAAGTGCTGTAAGTATTCAATACACACTGGGTTTCAAAAACTTAGCATTTGGGCAAAAGACTAATCAAACCATCTGGTAGCTTGGTTCCCTCCAAAAAAATAAAAATTAAAAACAAAAACAAGGGCACCTGGGTGGCTCAGTGGGTTAAAGCCTCTGCTTTCGGCTCAGGTCATGATCTCAGGGTCCTGGGATCGAGGCCCGCATCGGGCTCTCTGCTCAGCAGGGAGCCTGCCTCCCCCTCTCTCTCTGCCTGCCTCTCTGTCTCCTTGTGATCTCTCTCCCTCTGTGAAATAAATAAAATCTTTAAAAATAAATAAATAAAAAATAAAAACAAAAACAAAAAAACTTCGCATTCAGAAAAAAATAAAATTTCAATAATTTTTGTATTGATTACAAGTTGAAATGATGATATTTTGCAGGTACTGGGTTAAGCAAGATACACTGTGAAAATTATTTTCACTGGCTTCTTCTGACTTTGATGTTTATTTTTTTATTTTTCTTTTCTTTCATTTTCCTACTTTGTAAATGTGGCTACTAGAACATTTTATTTTAATTTTTATTATCATTTTATTTTTAGAAAAATTTAAATTACACACATGTCTTACATTATGTTTCTATTGGATGTCACCCGTCCAATGCCCCTCCCTCCAGGAAGCCTTCCTGAACCACCTCACCTAGAGTAAGCCCCTTCCCCTTAGATGGGTTCTAACCACAGGTATTTAGTTCTCTGTCACCTGTCGGTCTCAACGTGGGCAGTGCAGAGCTGGGATGGGGCTTCCTGGAGTCTGGATTCCAGGCTCCTTCTAACTTGTTGCTCTGCTGTGCATAACCTTCCTTACATGGTTAAGATGGGTGCTCCAGCATTCGCCTTTCCAACAGGAGAAGGACCTGCCTGATCTTTCAGGACACTTCCCCATCAGCTTCCATCTCATTGGACAGGACCCAATCACATGCCCCTGCCTGCTGCAAGGGAGCCGGGGAAATGTTGCCTGGCCATGTGCCCAGCTACAAAGTGGGGGAACTCTATGACTTTAAAAGAAAGAAGAGATATGGGAGAGACAACCAGTTGTCCCTGTTCCATCTCCTATAAGCAGCCTTCTCTTGATTCCCTAGCACAGGTTACAATCTGTTATTATTTTGATGGCTTATCTGTTTCCTCTGGGACACACTCCCTCCTTCAAATGTAAGTTCTAAAGTGGCAGAGACTTGACAGTCTTTTAAATTGTGTCCCACTACTGGTGATGGGCTACCCAGCACAAACGAGGCACATGGTGGCTGTTTGTGTAATAGATCAATGTTTGTTGGGGCAGCTGGCTGGCTCAGCCAGTTAAGTGTTTGACTCTTAATTTTAATTCAGGTCTTGATTTCTAGGTCATGAGTTCAAGCCCCGTTCTCTCTCCCTCTGACCCTCTCCCCCTGCTCACCTGCAATTTCTCTCTCTCTCTCAAAATAAATAAATAAAATAAAAATAGATCCATGTTTATAAAAGCCCAATCATTTCTAGGAGAGCCATCAGGCAGGTAATGAGTGGGATCTATAGCATTTTGCTTATCACAAAGTCAGGGTACTAAAAGAGAGCTTTCGGGCACCTGGGTGGCTCAGTGGGTTAAAGCCTCTGCCTTCGGCTCAGGTCACGATCTCAGGGTCCTGGAATAGAGCCCCACACCGGGCTCTCTGCTCAGCAGGGAGCCTGCTTCCCCCCTCTCTGCCTGCCTCTCTGCCTACTTGTGATCTTTCTGTCAAATAAATAAATAAAATCTTAAAAAAATAATAAATAAAATAAAATAAAAAAGATGAATTAAAGTACTTCCATAGGCCCCTAAAAGTATAAGTGTGCCTAGGCCCAAAGCCTATGGTGCCTACCGGAGAATCAGCCTTGGACAGTGTCCTAAACACAGTCTCACTTATTTGTCACGAAAGCTGTCTGGAGCGGGGACAGGACGGAGCATATTGCATGTCTGGGATTCCTTCCTAAAGATTTGGCATGGTTTTCAATTTATATAATTTACCACCAAATCTGACCCATATTGGCAAATACTTTCATTTCCCAAAGACACGATGTAACAGGAGTCGCCAAACCATAGTCGATGTCCTGAGCCTCGCATTCCGGGTCATTTTGGAAATTTTAGGATTCCTGACACGTTTAACATCTGAGAGGCCATAAGGGCTGCAGGAGCTTGGGGAACTTTAGTACAAGCCCCCCAAGGAGAGTGGTGGGCAACGCCGCTGGCTGCTGCGTGTGGCTAGTCCTGGAAGCTGGAGGAACGGGGCCCTGGAGAAGTATCTAAGCACATTCCAAGGGCCTGCCAAGTAAGCACATAGCCCCACAAGTAAAGCCCTTTCCTTCTGGAAAGGCTCTGCGGTGCTCTCTCCTGACATAGCTCTGGTGCCAGCTGGCCCAGGCAACAAAGTTTCAAAGGGCCCAGATCCATTTTCACAGGGCAGATGAAAAGGGTGCATTTGGGTAACTGGCATATACTATAATGATTAGCATTCTTTTGGTGGCAAGGGACAGATATCTGATTCAAAACCGCTTCTTTTTTTTTTTTAAATAAAGATTTTATTTATTTATTTGACACACAGAGAGAGATTACAAGTAGGCAGAGAGGCAGGCAGAGAGGCAGGGAGAGGAAGAAGCAGGCTCTCTGCTGAGCAGAGAGCCCGATGCGGGCCTCGATCCCAGGACGCTGAGATCATGACCTGAGCCGAAACCAGAGGCCTTAACCCACTGAGCCACCCAGGCGCCCTCAAAACCGCTTCTTAAAAAGCTGTATGTGGGGTCGCCTGGGTGGCTTAGTTGGTTAAGCATTTGCCTTTGGCTCAGGTCCTGATCCCAGAGTCCTGGGATCCAGCCCTGCATGGGGCTTGCCTTGCTTGGCAGGGAGCCTGCTTCTCCCTCTGCCTGCCGCTTCCCCTGCTTGTACGTTCTCTTTCTTTCTCTCTCTCAAATAAATAGATAAAAGCTTAAATAAATAAAAAAAAATAGCTGTATGTGTTAGGGCACCTGGGTGGCTCACTTGGTGAAGCATCCAGCTCTTGATCACAGCTCAGGTGTTAATCTCAGGGTCATGAGTTTGAGCCCCGCCTCGGGCTCCATGGTAGGCATAGAGCCTACTATTAATTAATTAATTAATTAATTAATTAAAAAGCTCTGTGTGTGTGTGTGTGTGTGTAGGGGTAGAGGTGTACACAGTCTTAAAGTATCACCCCACAGGTTACCTATGAAGCACAAAAGATGCCTTTATGGTGGATAAGTCTGGAAGAGGTCACCTTCAATAAATGGCCAACCTTCACATCACCAATGGTGAGAAAAATCATCAAGTGCCCTCTGTTGGTGAGGACCGGAGGGACACAACATCACTTAGGAAGTACACTCCCTAAAGACATTCCATCAACATCTAAGTAGTGGAGCCACCTGGCTGGCTCAGCCAAAAGAGCAGGTGGCTCCTGATCTCACAGTCATGAGCTGGAGCCCCACACTGGGCATAGAGATTTCTAAATGAATAAATAAACCTTTTAAAAAAGAGTCTCAGCAGTAGAAAACAATTTTACAAATCCAAATTGAGATACTCCACAAAATAAGTGCCTGGACGGAAGCCTCAGTGCCATGAAAAGCAAAAATGGTTGGAGAACAGTTGTAGGTTAGAGGAGACTGGCGAGCTGACAGCAGGGTGGAGCACATGATCCTGAATCGGAGACAAGAAGGACGTTATGGGAATAACTGGGGCAAATTGCATGTGGACTATCTATCAGAAGACAGTAGGGGGTTAATGTTAAATTTTGTTCTTTTTTGTTTTTTTTTAAGTTGATGGTTGTAATAGACATGAGACCTACTGCACTAATGAGGGAGCCGATGATGATAGTAAAAGATAGACAAACACAACAGAGAACTAAAGAAATGTAGGAAAAAATAATTCTTAAAATAGGAGCAGAAGAATTGACCCACACAACTGAAAAAGAATATACCAGCTTCACGCATAGTTGGATACACGTGTCAAAAAATGTGTCAGGAATCTTTCTCTGTCTCTCATCTCTGCTTTGCTCCCATTGGTTCTCCAAGCTCATACCCTAGAAGCTTAGCCATGCCAATGGATGGACAATATCTCTTTCCAGGGCTGATGTTCACTGGACACACTTGGGTCATATATCCACCGTTGAACCATTATGAGAATGGGGTGCCCGGATAGGTTAAGTTGGGTCATGTGCCCACCCCAGGAATCTAGGAATGAGATCAGCCCCATAAACACCACATGAGCTGAGACTGAAGGACCGGTCATTCCCCAAAGAAACTTGGAGAAGGTGTTACCAGAGGAAAGAAGAATTAATGCAGTGCAGGTAAAAATAAGATGTATGGTACACACACCCACATATATATTTAACTATCTGTACTTTACATCATTTCCTGAGGCCAACATTTTCCTTTTTTTTAAGATTTTCTTTTTTTTAAGATTTTATTTATTTATTTTAGAGACAGACAGAGAGAGAGAGCGAGCAAGAGCGGGGGTGGAGGGGGAGGACGAGAGGAAGAGGGAGACAACCTCTAGTGGACTCCACAGTGAGCCCAATGCAGGGCTTGATCCCACGACCTCGAGATCACGACCTGAGCCGAAACAAAGAGCCAGATGCTCAACGAACTGAACCACCCAGGCACCCCTAAGATTGTAAGTAATCTCTACACCCAATGTGGGGCTCAAACTCACAACCCCAAGATCGAGAGTTGCATGCTCTACCAACCGAGCCAGTCAGGTGCCTTGAAACAAACGTTTTTCATTCACCAAGATATCACTGTCAACTATATGTCAATAAAGATGGACAATATATATATACATATATGTGTGTATGTATATACATACATGTGTGTGTGTGTATATATATATATATATCACAGACAAGAACAAAATAATGGACAGTAGAGAAACCTGAGAGACATTACCTTATCCAGGTCATCATCAAGGTCAACACCAACAGTGAGAAGTTAAGTTAGGTTGGTAATCTGCACCCTTGATTTGATGCAATGAGAATGGCACTTAATCTCTGTGGTCTTCCTCCCCAGCTCCATCATCCTAGGCTCTTCTTGAGGAAAACGTCACACAAATCCCAACTGAGGGGCATTATGCAAACACCTAGCCAGTACTTGTTAAATTTGTCAAGGTCATCAAAGACAAGGAAAGTCGGAGTGGAACCTAAGGAAAAATGACAAATAAATATAAAGTAGTATTCTGGATGGGACCCTGGAACAGAAAAAGGACATTAGGTAAAAACAAAGAACATCTGAATAAAGTTTGGATTCTGGTTAATAATAATGAATCAATATTAGTTCATCAATTGTAACAAATGTACCATACTAATGTAAGACAGTAACAGGAGAAACTGAGTGCAGGTAGATGGGAACTTTTCGGGCTATCTTTGCAATTTTTCTGCATCTCTAAATAAATGTTATTTATTTATTTTTAAAGATTTTATTTTTGGGGCACCTGGGTGGCTCAGTCAGTTAAGTGTCTGCCTTCAGCTCAGGTCATGATCCCGGGGTCCTGGGATGGAGCCCCGCATCAGGCTCCCTGCTCAGTGGGAAGCCTGCTCCTCCCTCTCCCGCTTCCCCTGCTTGTAAGCTCTCTCTCTCTCTGTCAAATAAATAAAATCTTTAAAAATATACATAAATAAAATAAACCAGGGGTCAGCAAATTTTTCTACATTGGGCCAGAGAGTCAATTTCTTTGGCTTTGGGGGCCAGGCTTTCTTGCAACTATTCCATTCTGCAGGGCCAAAAGTAGCCACAGACAGTACTGGGTGAATTGGCGTGGCTCTCTTCCAATAAAACTTTGTTTGGGAAGACAGGTGGCGGGTTGAACTTGACCTGTGAGCCATAGATTTCTGACCCTGGCCCAAGCCAATGGGGATTCACTGGAGCTGGGCCCATTTCAGTCTGCACAACACCAGGAGGCTGTAAGCCAGAAGAAAGAGAAGTGGTTTGCTGTGGGGAGGACAGGGGCCAGGACAGTCAACTTTTTTTTTTTTTTAAGATTTTATTTATTTATTTGACACAGAGAGAGAGAGATCACAAGTAGGCAGAGAGGCAGGCAGAGAGACAGGGAGAGGAGGAAGCAGGCTTCCTGCTGAGCAGGGAGCCCAATGCGGGCCGCGATCCCAGGACGCTGAGATCATGACCTGAGCCGAAAGCAGAGGCTTTAACCCACTGAGCCACCCAGGTGCCCAGGACAGTCAACTTCTTGAAGACAGGGAACAGTGTTTCCTCCATCTACTTCTGTACAGTCTCTAACACGGGCTTCTAGCTCAGGCAATGTTCGGTTGAATGAAAACAACCAAAAGGGAGTGTTTATGGAAGGGCGTGCAGAACATTTCTCCTGAAACACGATTCAGGATCAGTCGAATCTCCAAAAATGGTTTGGGAAGAAACGTAGTCAGATCAGTCAAGTGTCTGTTAGGCAGAAGAACGTCCCCAAAGGTGTCCTCGTCCTAATGCCTAGAATCTATGAAGACGTTATGTTACTTGGCGAGGGGGAAATTAAGGGTCGGGATGGGATCAGGATCATTAATCAGGTCACCTTGAGATGGGGAGATTATATCTGGATTATTCAGGTCAATCTATTGTAACCATAAGGGGCCTTTTTTTTTTAAAAAAGGATTTTTTTATTTATTCATTTGACACAGAGAGAGAGATTACAAGTAGGCAGAGAGACAGGCAGAGAGAGAGGAGAGAGGAGGAAGCAGGCTCCCCGCCGAGCAGAGAGCCCGATGTGGGCCTCGATCCCAGGACCCTGGGATCATGAATGACCTGAGCCGAAGGCAGCGGCTTTAACCCACTGAGCCACCCAGGCGCCCAGGGGCCTTTTTTTTTTTTTTAGGTTTTATTTATTTATTTGACAGAGAGAGAGACAGTGAGAGAGGGAACACAAGCAGGGGGAGTGGGAGAGGGAGTAGCAGGCTTCCCGCAGAGCAGGGATCCCCATGTGGGGCTCGATCCCAGGACGCTGGGATCATGACCTGAGCCCAAGGCAGACGCCATAAGGGGCCTTCTAAGGGGAGGCAGGAGAATGAGAGAATTGAAAAGGGGCGTGTTGGTGGACACCGCGGTTGGAGACGTGCTTTGAGGATGGGGAAGGGGCCACCAAGCAAGCAATGTCACTGGTCTCTAGAAGCTGGGAAAGCCAAGAGAAAGGATTCTCTGCTAGAGCCTCCAGAAAGGAAGGCATCCAGGGCGCACTCTGAATTCGGATCGGTGAGACCTGGTGCTGGACTTCTAACCTCCAAGACTGTCGGACAATAAACAGGTGTTATTTTAAGCCATTAAGTTTGTGGTGATTTGTTCTGGCCGCCACAGGACACTGGGACACCTCCTCTGGTGCCCAGACCCCAACAGTGGTTCCCTGGCAGCCGGCTGTCCGGGGCAGCTCCCCCCCGACACGGAGTCGGGGCTGTCTGGGGCTCACCGGCGGGCCGTGGGGGATGAGGTTCAAGGTCAGCTCCAGCCCCAAGCCTCAGGAGGGCTGGCAGGGGCCACCGTGCACTTTGGGGAGTCCCCAGACGCAGTGCCTAGAGCTCTGCGGTCCTGCCAGGGGAGGGTGGCGGAGAGGAGAGACCCCGAGGCAGGCAGCTTGGAGTGGAGAGCGGCCCCCTGGAGCCTCCGGGGGCCGCAGCCCGTCGCACGCACGGCAGCAGCGTGGCAGACCCCTGCCGATCCGCGGCGGACTAGCCCAGCCCGCCGGGTCCGCCCACAGAACTGCGGGGATAATAACACGGTTGTTTGAAGCCACTGTCTCAGTTTAGCTACCACGAGTTGAGGCCCTGCTGCGGGGGGTGCTGGGGAGCCACGGTCTCCTAGCGCTGGCCTGAATGCCACCCCCACTTTCGGGATGAAGAAACTGAGGCCTGCAGAGGGAAAGTAGGAAGAGCCGCTGACAGACGGGAGAGCTGGGTTGGAACCCAAGCCCGGCCACCTCCAGGGTCCCGGGCCTTGGCCCTCCGCGGTGCCAGCTCTCCTCCAGGCGCCGGAGCCTGGCCCCGGGCACCGCCTCGGCCGCCGTGGGGGCCGCCATGGTGGGGGCCGCCATGTTAGTTCAGGCAAACTCAGAGCAACGCTCCTGCCCTCTTCCTCCTCTCGCTCTCCAGACTCGGACTCGGCGGAGGAGAAGCAGGATTCCTTACAGTAAGTGAAAACCAGGGCTTAGAGAGGAGGTGCAGCCTCATCCACCACGGGGTTATTCCAGCCCGTCATGGACCTGCGAGCTCCCAGACCCAGCCAGACTGCCTGGAGAGGGGCCCGGAGGGCTTGGGGCGGCCGTGGGGCTGCTCCTGGGGTCACGGGCTCGGGAATGCAGAAGTGAGGGGACCACAGAGCGTGTTGCTCCAGGGGCCCAGGAACCGCCACCCCATCCGGCCGGTCAGCCCGGCGAGAGGGGCCGCCAACAGATGCTCCCCGGCGGGAGTGTTTACCTGCCGTCCTGCGGCTTTCCAGAGCCTTCTGTGGCTTCCCCTGGCCGGCAGGGAGGGCCTTCCGGGGCTGATCGTTCCCTTCAGGCCGGACTGCAGCTGCCTGGGCAGCACCAAGGCCCGGCAGCTGCCCGGGGTCCTGGCACCCTCTAGTGGCCGTGGGGAGAAAAGAGTCGCTTGGTAACAGGTCTGCGGAGATCGGGGAGCTGGGAGGCTGTCCCCGCTGACGCTGAGAAGTCAGGCTCTCCTGTCCCTGCGCCACCAGGTAAACAGAAGAGACAGTTCGGAAGAACGGAGGGCCCCGCTCAGACACCTCTCCTCTGGCGCCGAACAGATGCTGGTGTCCATGCCCTCATTGAATAGCTTGCTCCAGCCAGGTTAGCTGGGAAGGGAATCTTGCTTTCTCTCAGTGTTTTTTCGTAAGATGGTATTATTATCATTATTGTTGTTATTATTATTATTATTATTATTTGTAGAGCAGTTTAAGGTTCACAGCAAAGTCGAAAGGAAGCTACAGAGATTTCTCATTCACCCCCTGCCCGGCCACTCTTAACACCCCCTCCCAAGTGGTGCATTTGTTACGATGGATGACCCTCCATGGAGGGTCACGTGGACACATCCTCATCCCCCAGGGTCCATTGTTTCCATTTAGATTCACCGGCTGGTGTGTATTCCATGGGTTTGGGCACACACATAATGACACGAGTCCATCCTTAGAGTATCACACAGACAACTTTCACTATCCTGAAAATCCCCTATGCATCCCTCCCTCCCTGAACCCCTGGCAACCACCGACCTTTTTCACTGTCTCCCTAGTTTTGCCTTTTCCGGAAGGTCACACACATAGTTAGACAGTACGGAGCCTTTTCAGTCTGGCTTCTTCCACTTCGTGATGTGCATTTAAGGTTCCTCTGTGTTTTTTGATGGCTCGATACTTTCATTTCAGCATTAAACACTGTTCCATCATCCGGATGTACGGTTTATCCACTCACCACCACATGAAGGACATCTTGGTTTCTTTTGAGTTTTGGCAACGATAACTACAACTGCTCTAAACATCTGTGTGCAGGTTTTCGGATGAACATCACTTTTCAGCACATTCGAGGAAATACCAAGGGGTGAGACTGCTGGATCATAGAGCAAGAAGATGTTTCCTTTTTAAAGAAATCTCCAAACTGTCTTCCGAAGTGCCCGTGCTCCTGTGTGCTTTCCCGCCAGCAAAGTAAGTGGGTTTCCGTTGCTCCATGTCCTCACCAGCGTTTCGCGTTGTTCGTGTCCCGGAGTCGGGCCGTTCTAACAGGTATGTGGTGATGTGTCTCTGTTGCTTCTCTCATTGTTTTTCATCATAGAATCAAAGATGAATTCTCGTGAGTTAAAACAAAACAGAAACAACCCTCTGTTGACTACTAGGAAAGTGTTCTCTAGATACATCTGACATGACTTTACCTTTTGCAAGTGGTTCCCCATCACCCGAAGTACATCCTAATCTGGAGGCCACAGAGCACCAGCGTATCCCCAAATGAGCTTCGGACAGAGAATCCTCTGCAATTGTCTGTTAAATTGTTTGAGTGGATTGGAGGAAGAAGAGTGTCTTCAGCAGCTGCTAGTAGGGGGTCTCTGACTTCAACCCCCACAAAAGTTTAAGAAAATCACTGAAAATCTTGGTTTCTTAGCTTGGCCTCTCCCTCCCTTGTGATCCAAACTGTTCCTACCTCTGATCACCTTCCAAAACCAAAAACAGATAAACAAACAAAAAGTCACCCTCCTTTCTTGCCTGTTATGTTAGTGGAGAGAGGACAGCCGTGTACATCCACCCCATCTCAGGGGCTTAACACAGTAGAACCGTATGTCTGGCTCCTTGTCCAGTGGGGAACCCCCTGGCTCTCAGGTCACACCATCCATCAGGGACCTAGGCTCCATCCCTCTGTCCGTCCTGTGACTCTGACCTGCTTGGCATCCTCTCCATTAGGTTGGCCAGCAGGGAAGGAACAAGGAGAGGATCAAACGTTGGATGTTTTCACGGGCCAGACTTACAAATGGTGCCCGAGGCTTCTCTTTACATTCTCCCCAAACCCAGTCCCGTGGCCACGCTCAAGGAAAGCTGGGAACGTGGTCCGGCCCCACAGGAAGAAGCAAGTTTGCAGGGAGGCCAGGCATATCCTGCCACCCCTGGCTGACTCCTACTCATTCGCTCAGCTCACTTGTCATCTCCAGGCAACATTTTCTGACACCGTCCCACCCCCCCACTTCCCCCCTCTCCTGCCACACACACACACACACACACACACACACACACACACACACACCCCATGCCTCAGCTTGCCTTGGCCCTGATTCCATTAGATACATGCTCCTCAAACTTTAACGTGTGGTCGGATCAGTGTGGGACTTTGAGAAAATGCAGATTCTGAGTCAGGGAGCCTGGGGCGGGGCCTGGGATTGTGCATTGCTACCAGGTGCCCCGGGGATGCCTGGTGCTGCCGATCCATGCACTGAACATGGAGGAGCAAAGAGTCACATGCCTCTCATCTTGAGGCCATAGCACCCTGTGCTTTCCTCCGTCAAATCACTGTGTGGCTGACATGGCTCGTTCCCGGGGCTGTGTCCCAGGCTCCCCGAAAGCACGTGGCTGCATCTGGTCATTGTCGGACTCCTCCGGCGCCCAGCACAATACCTGGCCCAGAGCAGGAGCCCAGGGAATGCTGTGGAGGGAACGATGGATGGGTCTTTGTAGTGGAGCTTCCCCCTCCCAGCCCCGGGCTGAGCCCCAGTGGGGCTGGGGGAAAACTTAAAATGGCCAAATTGGTCAGCCGCAGAGCTGGCCCCTCGAGCTAGTCTGTGATGCTGGAGGAACTAGGGAAAGACCCTGTGCTCGGGATCCGAGGTGGGCTTTGCAGCCAGCCCCCCCCCAACTCTGCCTTCGCCACCCCCGACCCAGAACTCTGCTTCTGACAGACTCCTCTGGTCTCGAGACGCTGTGTATCTGATTTCTGTTGTTACAGCAGTGGCTCCGCCTCCAGAAGGGGTCCCCCCTCCTCCTGCTGGTTGGGGAAAGCCTCTTGTGTGTCTAGGATACTTTCTTCGCTTTTTTTTTTTTTTCTTTTTTCTTTTTTCTTTTTTTTTTTTAAAGATTTTATTTATTTATTTATTTATTTATTTATTTATTTATTTATTTATTTATTTTAAAGATTTTATTTATTTTTTGACACACAGAGAGAGATTACAAGTAGGCAGAGAGGCAGGCAGAGAGACAGGGAGAGGAGGAAGCAGGCTCCCCGCTGAGCAGAGAGCCCGATGCGGGCCTCGATCCCAGGACGCTGAGATCATGACCTGAGCCGAAAGCAGAGGCATTAACCCACTGAGCCACCCAGGCGCCCTAGGATACTTTCTTCGGAAGCAGACCCTGTGACAAAGACTTGTGGACGAGAACTTTATTCGGGGCTCTCAGGAGAAACTAGTAAGGCCGTCCCATGCTTAGAGCTTGTGGTTCTGGCCTCATATTCCTTGGGTTCAAAGCCCACGTCTACTTGTCTGCCTTGGGTCAGACACAAGCTCTCCTCGTCGTAGTCCTATGAGGGTGAAATGAGCTGATGTGTGTGAAGTACTTAGCTCGTGGCAGTCGATACTGAAGTTGAGCCCTGTTTACACTTAGCCCTTCAATAATGCAGGGGTTAGGGGCGCTGACCCCCCCAACAGGCAAAAATCAGCATCTAACTTTTGACTCCCCCCAAACTTAACTACCAGTAACCTCCTGTTGACTGGAAGCCTTCCTATAACACAGTCAATTAACACGTATTTTGTATGCTCTTTGTATTGTATAGTGTATTTTTTTAAGATTTTTGTTTATTTATTTGACAGTGAGAGAGCTCACAAGTAGGCAGAGAGGCAGGCAGAGAGAGGGGGGAAGCAGGCTCCCTGCTGAGCGGAAAGCCCAATGCGGGGCTCGATCCCAGGACCCTGAGATCATGACCTGAGCCGAAGGCAGAGGCTTAACCCACTGAGCCACCCAGGCGCCCCTGTATAGTGTATTTTTACAATGACATAAGCTAGGGAAAAGAGAATGCAATGAAGAAAATCATAAGGAAAACGCATTTCCAGGACTGAACTATATTTGTCAAAAAAAACAATTCGCGCATAGATGGACCCGCGTAGTTCCAGCCCATGTCATCCAAGAGCCAGCTGTCTGTGGTAGGAGACACTGTTCTTCCCTGAGCATAGGAAGAGAATGGGTTTGGAAGTCAGGTAGACCTGACCTGTACTCAGCCACGTGGGCTTCGCTTCCTGAGCGTCAGTTTCTTTGTCTGTGAAGTGGAGCTGAGTAGGAGTTCATTGAGATGATGTGTATAAGAAGTGAGCACAGTGCTCAATGTGCATTCAAAACATGGTAGTTACTTTGTTTGAAGGCTAATTGGCATATAATGAAGGGCATATATTTTAAGGATATCTGTTGGTGAGCTCGATATATACACCTGCAACACCATGGCCATGATCAAGAGGGTGAGCATCTCCATCACCCCCTCATTTCCCTCCCTCCCACTCCTCCCCCACCCCGCACCCCCACCACCCCTCTCCGGGCAGCCACTGGGNAGGAAAACACAGCTGAAGTGTTTGCTGTGGGGAGCTACGAGTCTCCCCAGTGGCTTGGCAGCTCACACAGGTATTGGGGCTGTGGAAATGTATGTTCTCAAGCTTCCCTGAGGTTTATCAGACATTAGCCCTCCTTAAAGTAGGTCTGTTGGAGGGAGAGAGAGATGACACCAAGTGCAGGGGCTTCCAGGGAGCATCTCTGCTTAACCAAGCCATCTGTAATACACATGTCAAGGAACTGCAAACTGGCTTGGAAGTCTGGAGGGGGAAAAGTCAGACTTCTCCTTCTTCTTTCCTCCTCCTCCTCCTCCTCCTCCTCCTCCTCTTCCTCTTCCTCCTCCTCCTCCTCCTC
>LNAC01000023.1:5576567-5591180 GCA_002007465.1 Ailurus styani | reverse complement strand
CTCCTCCTCTTCTTTCTCCTCCTCCTCCTCCTCCTTCTTTTTTTTTGGTGGGCAGCAAAGCAAAGTTTATTGAGCAGTAGTATAAAATTCCCAAAGAGGGAGTAGACCTGAGAGGGTTATCCTCAAAGGTCTTCTTGATGTGATTTGTTTCACACTAAAAACTCATCTGCCTTGTCTTTGGAGAGACAGAGGGCTTTTTCCCTTAGTAGTGGTGGGAATTAGTAGCAGGCAGAGGGAACAGCAGGCTCCTTGCTCAGCAAGGAGCCCCATGCAGGACTCGACCCCAGGATCCTGGGATCATGACCTGAGCCACCCAGGTACCCCTTAACCTACTTTATATTCATATCTGCATTGAGAAATGTCCAGAAGGATATACACCAAAATGTCAATAGTATCTGTACATCTGGCAAGATGGAATAGGAAAATGGGAGGAAAACCTTTTATTTCTTCGTTGTTTGAATATGTTATGTTGAACAAGTACTGTTTTTGTAATGAAAAATTTCCTGTTATAAACATTGCCCCCATGTCATTAAGTATTTGAGGGAAACATGATTTTCAGTGACTTGCATGGTATTTGAAGGGTTGAATTCAGGGTGGGGAGTAAATCCACTGTCCATTTACTCACCTGTTTGTGGCATGAAACTGCCAGATCTCCAGGGCAGAGACCTTGGGCCATTCATTCCACAAGGCCAGGAACAGAGAACAGGCCCATTCAGGATTTCAGGAATGAATGGGCAGAGGAGGGTGAGGGCCATCTGCTGGAAGGGGGTTAAGAGAGCTGGGTTTGCATCCAAATTGCTTGCATTGGAACTTTGGGTGTTTCTCAGGAGGTCACTTAACCTCCCTGGACGTGTTTCCCATCTATAAAGTACAGAATAGCAATAGTGTCTACTTCATAGGGGGGGTGCTGAGGATTTTTTTTAAAGATTTTATTTATTTATTTGTCAGAGAGAGAGAAAGCAGAGAGAGAGCACAAGCAGGGGGAGCGGCAGGCAGAGGGAGAGGCAGGGTCCCTGCTAAGCAAGGAGCCCAATGTGGGACTCCATCCCCAGGTCCTGGAATTGGGACCTGAGCCAAAGGCAGATGCTTAATTGAGTCCCCCAGGCATCTGCATTTTTACCAAACTCTCTAGGTGATGCTACAGTTTGAGAACCCCTGATTAAGAACAGCACTTGCCTTAGATGAAAGTGGCTCATTCACCACCCAAGACTGCCTACTACCTCAAGCTGCTGCAAAACGTTTAAATGTCTACCACACCCCTTTCCAGGGGTTGCTGGGGTCTGGGGACCATTTCTAACCTGGCAATACTGCCTCCCACCTGTATCCAGAAGCTGGGAGCTTTGTTTTTTTTCTGTGACTTTTCCAGGGCCCCATCAACACTAAGATGTGGCATGTGAAATTGCCTCTATTAAGTTATTTTTGACCCAGGAAAAGTCAATTTCTAGGCTTCAGCTTAAGAATCCCATAATACACATATGTCCTTACTCATTTCCCCAAAGGGATCTACAGATAGTCCTTCCTGAAATATTATGACCCAGAGTGAGCAATGTTGTCAAAATAAAGAAAAAATTCACCTCTAACCACTTAAAAGGAAGGCAGGGTAATTGTACTGGGAGCCCAGGACGAGACAATCAATGAACATGATAGTTTCTGAATGTACAGTCTAGTTGTTTCCAGGAATCTGGGGTGAAGAGGGAAATTCAGAGAGCATAGGCTTTTTTTTTTTTTTTTTTTTTGGCTGCCAAATAAAAGAAATTAAGTTCAGAAGAGGGTCCAGAAGTTGTCCTCAACCCAAATTCAGGATGAAAATGGTCACGTTAAAGCCAGGTCTGGGTGAGTTGTCATTTCCTAAATTTGAGCTCCTCAGACATCTCATTTTTCTTTAAGCTGGAGGAAGTAACAGTGGCTTTCGGTTTCAGCAGAGAGGCATCACCACTGCAAAAGGTAATTATCAGATCAAAGGCACAATTTAATGTGTCTTTAAAAGCCACTAATTTGATGCAGAGGTGACAATCAAACCCTGCTCCCAGGACTGGTTTACTTGACCTTAAAAAAAGATCTTGTCAATTTTGCGCCTTGCTTTAAATTTTCAAATCAACATCTCTTTTATTCTTAGATCTTTAAAATATAAACAAACAACAGCAAAGACCCAGAAAGCTTCAGGACTGATTGAAGTGATTTCCTGCACGCAGGCTCTCCCCAAATCAGCGCCAGGAATCTTATCTCTAGAGAAATCCAGAGTCAGGATTGAAACACTTCTCTTCCTGCCATTCCAGCCCATAGTTATCTCACAGGTACAGTTTCTACCTTTAGGCTACTGGTTCTCAAATAGGAGTGAGGAAGGGGGAGGGGTGATTCACACACAAATCCATTCTGGCAATGCTTCAGGTGTGTTTTCGGTTGCCACAACCAGGGTGTATGAATGCTGTTCCCATCTAGTGAGTAGAGGAGAGGCCAGAGGGGGAAAGGGAGAGAGAGAAGGGGAAGAGAAGGGGGTTGGAGAGGAGAAGCTAGAAGACATAAGAGACACGAAAGGAGAAAAGGAAGAGAGGAGACAGGGGGAGAAAAGTGCCAGGCCTTGCATGGGTGCTGGATCCAGCCAGACCTGAAATCCCTCTTTGGACTTTCCAATTATGTGAATCAATCACTTCCCTTTTTAGCTTAAGCCTGTTTCAGATGGGTTTCACTTGTAACTTGCTTATAGCCAAAAGACTCGTAGTTACCCCAGAAGTGTGTGACCACTCACATTTAAGGGTGCTAAGGCTGAATATGAAGTTTCCTGCCTTGGGCTGCCCTTACCTTGGGTCACTTTCAAAGCTGGAGGGAGCATACTGGTCCAGAAAGTCATCTTGGGTTTATGGTATGATGTGGGAATGAAGCAGAGAGGCAGGGACCCTGGGTAAGTGGGAAGGGGCAGCAGGCGTAGGAGCCCCGGGTTCCTGGAGAAGCAGCTGCAGCCTTTACACCTTACATTGGTGGTGGGAGTCCCATATTGCCTGAGACGGGGACATCTCCAGATGTCAAGGGAAGGGGTGGTTCCAAACAGGAGAGTCCTTCGTGCCACCTGCTTGTGCTCCCTAGGATGTGGAATTCATGCAGGAGAGCGCAAGAGCCAGAGGGCTAGTTCCCAGGTTCTCCCTTCCAGCCTTCCCTTCTGTGGGCAGGCTGGGGGGCCACCAGGGCCGTGGCAGGTGGAGGAGTTGAGCTGGGCGGCCATCAGTCTGTGCAGTCTCTGCCTGGGGGGAAGTGTGGCAGTTGGGGCTGGACCATTTTGGGAGTCAGGATTTGGAGCTGGATCCAAGGAAGAGGCAGTCCCAGTAGCTAGCTGTCTGCCCGCCTGCCTGCCTGCCCAGCCAAGCCCGACTCCCAGTTTCCTACCGGGTGGGAGTCCTGCTGGAGAAAAAGACACACACACAGAGGATTCCATGTCCAGGGAGTCTGGGGGTGTGATTAAACACACAGAAGAAAACACAAACGGAGGCTTTAAACCACAAGTATCGGGCGCCTGGGTGGCTCAGTGGGTTAATGCCTCTGCTTTCGGCTCAGGTCATGATCTCAGGGTCCTGGGATCGAGGCCCGCATCAGGCTCCCTGCTCAGCGGGGAGCCTGCTTCCCTCTCTCTCTCTCTGCCTGCCTCTCTGCCTCCTTGTGATCTCTCTCCCTCTGTGAAATAAATAAATAAAATCTTAAAAAAAATAAATAAATAAAATAAACCACAAGTATCCTATAAACTTGGGTTTGGGTCCTGACTTCCCCTAGATGTCACAGGGGCCAGACTGTCACAGGGCCCAGATTTCATGACCTCCCTGATCTGTAATTACCTGTAACATGGTGTGGGGAGGGGGCAGCAGCATCTCTAGAGAATGAATTCTCTTGCTCTGACTTCTCCAGCCACACTGAACTTCATGTCCCCAGGGACTGGCACTTCTCAGGTCTTCATGATTCTCTCTGGATTGTCTTCCCTGAATGGCTCACCCCTAATCTGTCTTCAATATCCAGTTCAAGTATCGCTTGCTCTGAAAGCCCTTGTGAGCCCGTGTAGTTCCCTCTGCCTGGGATGTTCTTCCTCTTGCTTTTGGTAGAGACCACTAGCTACCCCCTCGTCTTCATTCTTCTCTTCCTCCCTTAGTACTAGATGCCGAGTGGTGACTGAGTACACAGACAGGGGAAGACTACTTCTCGCTTGATTGAATTGTGTTTTAAGGAATGTGAGCCATGTGATGTCCAACTTCTAGGTCATAGCCTTAAGGGAAGGAAGCATGCTCTCCATTTTCCTTCCTGCTGGCTGGAATGTTAATGTTATAACAGGTGCTGAATCAGCCATTTCGGACTACGAGGTAACAGTTTGAATCCTTGACACCGAGGAGCGGCCCTATGAGTCCTGGACTGAGAAAAGTTAAATAAGAGAGGATGAGAAAGAAACTTCTATCTTGTTCTACCCCTCATTACACCTTCGTTACAACATCCAAACCAATATCCTAACTAACACGCCACTCATTCCCTGGCTAATATCTACTTACTCTTTAAACCTCAATAAAAATATCACTTCCTTGGAATGCCTGGGTGGCTCAGTCGGTTAAGCATCTGCCTTCAACTCAGGTCATGATCTCAGGGGACTGGGATTGAACCGACATCAGACTCCTTGCTCAGGAAGGAGCCTGCTCCTCCCTCTCCCTCTGCATGTCACTCCCCCTGCTTGTGCTCTCTCTCTCTGACAAATAAATCAAACCTTAAAAAAAAAAAAGATTTAAAAATATCACTTCCTCAAAGAAGTCTTCTCTAACATCTTCATACCTAAAATAGGTCCCCCTTCATACCCACGCCTTCACTTACTATGCTAAGTATTTTATATACACTATATCTTTGAAGTTTTTCAGATCGTAATGGGGAGATCTTCATTAATCCCATTTTACAGATGAGGAAGTAGAGCCACAGAGAGATGGTCTCTTAGGCTAGTCCGATTCCAGGGCCCATTACTACAGTACACAGGCCACAAAAGCAGGTGTGTAAAAACAGTCACTTCCTTAGTGGTCTGGAATTCAGGTTCACCCAAACCCCAGTCCTTTCGGGGACTCCCACCTCTCTCCCTGAGGTTGTGCTGTAGTCCTGGGGTCTTACCCAGTGCCAAAGTGGCCGTCTGTCATTGAGCCACACCGGTTGCCATGGAGATGCCCACCATCTTGGTGTATGTGGCATCTAAGGCTCCAGCCTTCTCTGCGGCTTCTACATCCTATTCAGGGCGCCAGAAATCTGGGTTCAGCGGTTGCTCTGCCACCTGCAAGCCCTTTCACCTCACCAGGCTTTGGCTTCCTCACCCAGGAGATGGGGATGGAAGATTCTGCAGTCCCTTTTACTGGGGTGCACCACCCAGCTGATCCCCCCCCCCAGCATCTTGCATCCCACACACTGACTCTGCCCAAGGCGGAGCCCTCGATTCTGGTACCCACAGTACCTCTCTTCCTTCCGCTCTCAGCTGAAGGAGGTCTGGATTGAAGCACCACCCTTCTTTTTTTATTTTTTTAAAGATTTTATTTATTTAGAGAGGGAACACAAGCAGGAGTGGGAGAGGGAGAAGCAGGCTTCCCATTGAGCCTGGGTGCCTGATGCGGGGCTCGATCCCAGGACCCCGGGGATCATGACCTGAGCCGAAGGCAGACACTTCACGACCGAGCCATCCAGGCGCCCCTGAAGTACCACCTTCTTTCTGTTTCTGCCTTTGGCTGTCTGACTTGACCAGTAAATCCATTTTATTTTTTTAGGTAAGCCATTTATATTCCTAACAGACATAAAAGGATACAATGAAGTCTTCCTCCTTCCCCTGTGCACCTGCCTCCAACTCCTGACCCCAGATGCCAACCTTGCTACCAACACCTTTTGTCCTTCCAGAGACAAACCATGCAGATCCAAGCAACTAGTTCTATATGTCCTCCCTCCCCCATGTGTACACACTGGTTTTTGAATTTTTTGAGGGAAATTCTAAACGTGTGTCAAAGTCTGATGAACAGCATGATGACCCCACCCTGTGCCCGTTGCCTAGTTTCACCCACTGTCCACGCACAGCCAGCTCGTGTCATGTGGACCCCCACCCACTAGATTAATTTGAAGCAAATCCTAGACACTTTAGCCTTTCATTTGTAAATATTTCGGAATGGACCTCAAATATACGAGGCCTCTTTTTAGAGATCACACTCAGGATAACATCATTATATGTCTAATTTTAACAGTAATCCCTCAATGCGATAAAACAGCAGTGTTCAAATGTCCCAGGTGGTTTTACTCTTTGTTTGGATTGAGATACAAATTAAGCGCCTACATTACAATTGCTCCATGGGGCTCAGTCCCTTTTGATGTTGGTTCCCTCCATCTCTGCCTTTTTCCCTTGTAAGAATTTGCTGATCCGATGCTCGGTTTTGTTACTTCTCATACTCCTCTGTTCCCCGTGCTGCCGTTAAATTGGCACTTAAGATCTGACCTGTGTGGGCGCCTGGGTGGCTCAGTGGGTTAAGCCTCTGCCTTCGGCTTGGGTCATGATCTCAGGGTCCTGGGATTGAGCCACCGCATCAGGCTCCCTGCTCAGCAGGGAGCCTGCTTCCTCCTCTCTCTCTGCCTGCCTCTCTGCCTCCTTGTGATCTCTCTCTCTGTCAAATAAATAAATTTAAAAATCTAAAAAAAAATCTTTAAAAAGAAGATCTGACCTGTGTTACAGAGCTGCTGGCGATGTAATCCACTCCGGCTGTCTCACAATCTAAAGATCTAATGGCTTCATCAGAATCAGATTCCAGTTTTGAGCGAGACTGCTTCCTCAGGGTGGAGTATGCTGCTTGTCTGTCGCACTGGACTCCATTGGTGCTCTTTGCCTCCATCTGTTACTCATTCATTAGAAGTTGCAAAACAGTGACATGCTGACTGCATCTGTTCCTCTTCCTGTATTAGGTGGAATCTTCCCTTAATCAACTCTTCCATTACCTGTTTGGTTATTGAGGTACCATTCTCAGAAGGCAGAATAAATGCTTGTTTCTTTCCTTTTATTTACTGGTTTTCAAAATAATGAGTTGGTTTACTAGCACCTGCCAAGGTGAGGCTTTTTTTTTTTTTTTTTAAGTAAGGTTATGGGCGCCTGGGTGGCTCAGTGGGTTAAAGCCTCTGCTTTCGGCTCAGGTCATGATCTCAGCGTCCTGGGATCGAGCCCCACATCAGGCTCTCCATTCAGCAGGGAGCCTGCTTCCTCCTCTCTCTCTGCCTGCCTCTCTGCCTACTTGTGATCTCTCTCTTTCTGTGTCAAATAAATAAATAAAAATCTTAAAAAATATATTAAAGAAAAGAGAAACTGGATGAGTCTTGCAGTTTGGCAAATAGCATTATACCAGTGGTAATTTCCTGGTTTTGATAACAGAGTACATTTATTTATGTGAGATGTAATCATTAGAGGAAGCTGGGTAGAAGGTATATGAGAAATCTATGTACAATTTTTTTTGGAACCTTTTGTAAGTCTAAAATTATTTCAAAATAAACACTTTATTAAAAATGAGGAAGGGGGCGCCTGGGTGGCTCAGTGGGTTAAAGCCTCTGCCTTCGGCTCAGGTCATGATTCCAGGGTCCTGGGATCAAGGCCCACATTGGGCTCCCTGCTTGGCGGGGAGCCTGCTTCTCCCTGCCTCTCTGCCTACTTGTGATCTCTCTCTGTCAAATAAATAAATAAAATCTTTAAAAAAAAAATGAGGAAGGGAGAGCACCTGGGTGGCTCAGTCAGTTAGGTGTCTGCCTTCAGCTCAGGTCATGATCCCGGGATCATGGGGTCAAGCCCTGCGTTGGGCTCCCTACTCAGCGGGGAGCCTGCTTCCCCCTTTCCTCCCTGCTCCTGCTCACTTGTGATCTCTCTCTCTCTCTCAAATAAATAAATAAAATCTTAAAAATAAATAAATAAATAAAAATTAAAGAAAAGGGGAAGGGGCACCTGGCTGGCTCAGTTGGTGGAGCGTGTGACTCTTGATCTCAGGGTCATGAGTTTGAGCCCCACATGGGGGGTAGAGATTTCCATAAAGAATAAATTAATTAATTTTTTAAAATGGAAAGGGCACTTGGGTGGCTCAGATGGTTAAGCATCTGCCTTTGGCTTGGGTCATGATCCCAGGGTCCTGGGATTAAGCCAGCATTAGGTTCCCTGCTCAGGGGGAAGCCTGCTTCTCCCTCTCCCTCTGCCTGCTGCTCCCCCTGCTTGTGCTCTCTCTCCCTGTCAAGTAAATAAATAAAATCTTTAAAAAAAATGGAGACAAACTGAACAGCTACTTTGGGCATGATATTTTTAATATAAATAAACAAAACAAAGAAAAAATAGCAAACTTTCAGTGGCTTCCTACTGCCTTCAGGATTAAGTTCAAAGCCCTTGGGATGGGATTCAAGGTCCTTCCCGGTCTGACTACTGTTCCCAGATCATTTAGGGTTTGGAACACACAATCAAAGTGTGTCATCAGTAGACAGCCTAGAAACCCAGATGTGAAAGACAATGAACAGTTTTGCTCCTCAAGGTCAACCCGAGAGCTGGGCAGGGTCAGAACCTGGGTTATGCAGACGACTCATCAGATCCACAGCTCCCTTTTAGCACAAACATGTTATGACCTCACTTAACTCTGCTGAAAGAAAATTTGTGAATAAGGTAGCCTCTCTCTACACGTAATTTTTAAAACTCATGATAATGACCCAACTATATTCTAAAAAGGAAAAATTAAAAGAAAGCCATTTGAAAAATAAAGTGATTTCTAAAAAAAGAGTATGCATTTTCATAAGTAAATGCTTCAAGTTTATTTTCTAAAGATTTTATTTATTTTTTTGAGAGTGAGCAAGAGCGCATGAGCAGGAGGAGCAGCAGGCAGAGGGAGAAGCAGGCTCCCTGCTGAGCAAGGAGCCCGTTGTGGGGCTCAGTCCCAGGAATTTGGGGTCGTGACTTGAACTGAAGTCACACGCTTCACTGACTGAGCCAGCCAGGTGCCCTTATAAGTTAATGCTTAGGCAGAAGTACTTTAGAAGGTTAAAGAAGCAGTTAGACACTCTCAAGTGATAGGGGTGTGTCTTGTAGCCACTCATATAGCACATTTGGGTAAAAAATACATATATATTTATACACACACACATGTATATATGTATATACATAATGTTTGAGGATGTGAGTTTCCAAATGGTGGATTAATGGTGGATTAATAGTGGATGTCTCTTAGTAAAATTCCAAAAACAAACAAACAAACAAAACAAAAAAAGCATGATCTTTCCAGGATTTACTGGTAGTTAATTTCCTGGAATATTCCATGTATAATGAAACAGTACAAAAGGTACTTTGTGTTTATACATAAAACAGAGGTAGGTTCGAAGCTTAGAGGGTTTTTTGTTTAATTTTTTTAAAAGATTTTATTTATTTATTTGACAGAGGGAGAGAGATCACAAGTAGGCTGAGAGGCAGGCAGAGAGAGAGGAGGAAGCAGGCTCCCTGCTGAACAGAGAGCCTGATGTGGGGCTCGATCCCAGGACCCTGAGATCATGACCTGAGCCGAAGGCAGTGGCTTAACCCACTGAGCCACCCAGGCGCCCTTGTTTGTGTATTTTTTTAATGAACGTTCAGTGGGATACTCGAAGTCACGTAGAGGATGCAGGACGGTTCTTCATTCTGTAGCACTGATGCATTATAGGACACTGAACATCCCCAGCTGTTGGCCACTCAATGCTAGTAGCTCCCCAATAACCGTGGAAACAAAGGGCCCCCCCCAAGTTCCCCACCTCTGGTTGAGAACCAGTGTTCCAGAGCTGTGCTTTCCCATATGGGAGCTACCGGCCACGCTGAGCCCTTGCAGTGTGGGGAGTCCGGACTAAGATGTGCTGATGCGTAAAAAAAACCACATAGGATTTCAAAACTCAGTATGAGGAAAAAGATCATGTTTGTGTCCTCCTCAAATTCATATGTCGAAATCTTGCCCCATAATCAGATGGTTTTAGGAGGTGAGGTCTTTGGGAGGTGAGTAGTCATAAGGGTGGAGCCCCCGTGACTGGGATTCGTGTCCTTATGAAGGAGACCGTGAGAGCTATCTCTCCACCACGTGAGGACAGGGCGGGAAGATGCCGTCTGTGAACCAGGAAGAGCCCCTCCCCAGACACTGGATCTGCCGACACCTTGATCTTGAACTCCTAGGCTCCAGAACTGTGAGAAAGAAAATGTGTGGTGTTTCAGTCCCCAGCTGTGGTATTGTTATAGCCTGGACTATACAGACTCATATCCCGTAGACTTGAACTTAGACTTAGCCCATCGGACTGAGACCGTACTTAGGGTTCTGATTCTGTTCCACTTGATTTCTCGACTACATAAGGAGAGGGTTATCTTCTGCACAGGCCTTTGCTCCTGTGCACCTTGGGACCTGAAGTCTCTGAGGATTTGGTTTACCTGTAGAGGCAGGTTGCGAGACCCTTTAACAAGGGGAAAGGAAGACCCTTTAACAAGGGGAAAGGAAGACAGCATGAGTGCCGTGGAGGGGGGTGGGGAGGGGGCTGTGCCCCTCAGAGACCTGAGGCCCTCCCAGGTCACCCAGGGAACTGACCCAGCGAAGGAAACAGGGCTGTTTCAGCACCTCCTGGAGAATGATGTGCAGCTCTGGGAAATACCCACAGAGTAATGTCCTCCCGCTATTGATGGTGATGGTGATGATGACAAAATGTGCTCGCTTGGTGAGTTCGCCGGGACGCCTGCCAGGAGCCAGAGAGAGCACCCTCTTTCCTGTGGAGACGGCCTCCCTCTCAGACAGGCTAGCTGGATGAGGCTGCACGAGGCTGATGGTGGCTGGGTGTGGGTGCCCTCGGCAGCTTGGCATTGCCACACTCTCAAGGGCACGTTGTGAGAGCAGAACGGGAGTGGTGGGCAGGGTCAGTACACAACGGCCACCTGAAAGCCAGGTTGGGGGCGGGGAGCGCTGACTGCACCCCACGTCTGGTGGGGGGCCTGAGGAGGGTCAGATAAGCTGTTTGGGGAAAAAATGACGCCAGCTGCAGTATGCAAAGCAGACAGCAGGGGGCGAAAGGAAGCCAGCAGAGGTCATCCTGGGACGTCCACCTGCAGGCCTGGGGACACCCCGAATAAGGGCATCCTGCTCTAGATGCTTCCACAGACAAAAGCCCATACAAGACGTGTCCACGGTCCTCAAGGGTGTTACAGGAGACACGTGTCCGTTGTCTCTGTGCCAAAATAAGTAAAAGATGAGTGGTTTTCAGCAGAGTTCTTACTGCAGCATGAATAAATAAATAGCTAGACGACAGGCAAATCTGTTGTGGGAATGTGCGTGCTTAACAGCCCAAGGCCAGTTGACTGAATGTCATACCCGGCCACAGACATTTTCGTCCCAATACCGTGTCTAGAGCATTTCCTGGAAGGCAATGTGATGTGTACTTGTGAGATCATGACCATTCCCTCCTGTTGATTTACCTTCCAGAGCTTTAGTTTCTTTACCTGCAAAATAAGATCAGGATTTCCATCCTAGTGTGGTTATGAGGATTCGCTGAGATGATGCACCAAATTGCTTAGCCCACTGCACTCAAGAAATGATAATAATTATCATTACTGGTATTATTTTTTCCCTGAATAAGAATAATCCACATACATTATTATTAAGTCATTATTCAACCACACAGCTGTTTCTCCCATAGGACTGTGAGCTCCCCAAGGGCAATGGGACATCTTAGCTACCTGTGTCTGCCATAATAAACCTACTACCAGGAGTGGGAGTGGTAGAGTGAGCCTGCCCCTGTCCACAGTGCTGAATCTTCATGGCGTGGGTCGTTCCTGTGATGCTTCCTCTCCAACCCATTCACATCGTGTTCTTTGCCAAGATGCCCTCTGGGCCTGATCTCCCACATATGTTAACATATGGAAAAAGAACACATACCGATTGGTCTCACTGTTGAAAAACACACTGTATGCACATTTGTTTTTGTAGGATACACTTTGGGCACAAATTATTGAACATGTTTATAGAAATATGTAAGAGGAGGGGCATCTGGCTGACTCAGTTGGAAGAGCATGCAACTCTTGATCTCGGGGTAGTGATTTTGAGCCCCATCTTTGGTGTAGAGCTTACTTAAAAATCAAATCTTAAAAAAAAAAAAAGGGGTGCCTGGGTGGCTCAGTCTTTAAGCATCTGTGTTTGGCTCAGGTCATGGTCCCAGGGTCCTAGGATCAAGCCCAGCGTCGGGCTCCCTGTTCTGTGGGAAGCCTGCTTCTCCCTCTCCCACTCCCCCTGCTTGTGTTCCCTCTCTCGCTGTGTCTCTCTCTGTCAAATAAAATCTTAAAAAAGAAAAAGAAATATGTACGATATATACCAAACTGTTAATGGTGGTTGTCACATTGAAGTGGGATTGGTGGGGGACCTGGGTGGCTCCGTTGGTTACACATCTGACTCTTCATTTGGGTTCAGGTCTTGATCTCAAGGTCATGGGATCAAGCCCCAAGCTGGGCTCTGTGCTCTGCTTAAGATTCTCTCTCCTGGGCGCCTGGGTAGCTCAGTGGGTTAAAGCCTCTGCTTTCAGCTCAGGTCATGATCTCAGGGTCCTGGGATCGAGGCCCGCATCGGGCTCCCTGCTCAGCGGGGAGCCTGCTTCCCCCCCTCTCTGCCTGCCTCTCTGCCTCCTGTGATCTCTCTCCCTCTGTGAAATAAATAAATAAAATCTTAAAAAAAAAAAAAAGATTCTCTCTCCTCCCTCTGCTCCTTCTAGGGGTTGCTAGCGATCTTTGGAGTTCTTTGCATCCCACTGGTTTCTTACATTGTCATGTGGCATTTTTCCTGTGTGTGTCTGTGTCTCTTTGTAGGAGGTTAATGGTGAATTAGACTTATGGCCCGTCTTATCCCATTTGACCGCATCTTAATTTACATCTGCAAAAGACCCAATTTTCAAACAAGGTCACATTCACCGGTACTAGGGGTCAACACTCGAACATATCTTTTAAGGAAACACAGTTCAACTCACAACACCCTGTTTCAGCCATACCAAGATGCCTCATTGTTCAACAATAGCTATTATGAACAATAAATTCTAATATTCACTGACCATTTGGTATATCATAAGTACAGGGCTAAGTACTCTAAATACATTATTTTATGTGATTCTTTCTTGACCCAGTAGACACTATTATTATCCCCATTTTACTGGCGAGAAAACTGAGACCAGAGAGGTGAAGCAACATGCCTGGTACCTCATACAGTTAGTGTGGCAGATTATCATTTCCAGAAATGTTCACAGCAATATTTCTGGTCCCATGTGCCTTTCCAGAACCTTGCGACTTCTGTCAAGAAACAGAATCTACTTCCTCTCCATCTGACCTTGGGCAGGACCTTGGAACTGCCTCAATTAGTAAACTGTGGTGTGGGAAGGTGCTGGGTGGGGCAGTTGGTTGGACATCCGACTCTTGGTTTTGGCTCAGGTCATGAGCTCAGGGTCCTGGGATCAAGACCCACATCGGGCTCTCTGCTCAGCGGGGAGCCTGCTTCCTCCTCTCTCCTCTCTCTCTGCCTGCCTCTCTGCCTACTTGTAATTTCTCTCTCTGTGTCAAATAAATAAATAAAATCTTTAAAAAAAAAAGATTCTCTCTTCCTCTCCCTCTGCTCCTTCAGCTATGCTCTCTCTCTCTCTCTCTTTCTCTCAAATAAATAAATAAATGTTTCAAAAATACAATACAATACAATACAATATGGGGTAAGTGATGCTACGTAACTTGCAACACTAGGTCATGAACGGTGATACAAGTTCCAGTTCCCTCTCTCTCTCAAGATGTTCGGCCCTGGAGCTCAGGCACCATGCGATATGAAGGCTCAGACCAACCTTGCGGAGAGAGCCATGTAGAGAGAAACTGAGGCCTAGCCTACGAGCAGCCTCAGCGGTCACCTATGCAAGAAAGGGAGCCTCCCAGTGTCTTCCAGCTGCAGCCTTGCAGATGAGGAAGATCAGAGACAAGCCCCTGTCACTGGCGCACTCTGTCTGAATTCCTGACCCACGGCATCTGTCAGCATGATTACCAGTTATTCTGTGGCACTAAGTTTAGGGCTACGTTGTGTTGTGGTCGTAACGACTGGAACAGCTGGCAAGTGGGGGAGTTAGGGTTTGAAATTGGGAGTCCCCGGCTCTTTCCACTCTCCTTCCGCCCTTTCCCTGCCCTTGCGACCTGCTGAACAGGCCATGTCATCAGCAGTCGGCAGCCTCCCCTCTCCCAGCCCAGGGACCTGGGACTGATCTCAAGCGCAGTCATTTGTATCTGGGAAAGAAAACCCAGAATTAAAAGATGATTGTTCGCAGAAATGTGTAAGAGGCTCTGTTGGTGACAACTGTGGTTCTTTCCACAAAGGAGAGCCTCCAGCCCACAGATCGCCCACCCCCACGCCAGAAAACCTGAGTCAAACAAAAGGTGGTGAGACCATCTGTTCATTCCTGCCGCCCCTGCTGTTTGCTCAGATCACAAAGGCTCCTCTTTCTTGTTTTTTTGTTTTTTTGGTTTTTTGTTTTTTTTTTTAAAGATTTTATTTATTCATTTGACACAGAGAGAGAGATTACAAGTAGGCAGAGAGGCAGGCAGAGAGACAGGGAGAGGAGGAA
>LNAC01000023.1:5549580-5564207 GCA_002007465.1 Ailurus styani | reverse complement strand
AAAAAAAAAAAAAAAAAAAAAAAAGAGTTGCATGCTCCACTGACTCGCCCAGCCAGGCACCCCTGGATTCGCACTTTATATAAAGACTTTTTATTTTTTCAGATAGAAGACGTTAAATTGCATTAAAAATATCACACTGAAGCAATCTGCACAGATTTTTTTTATCTTATTTTTATTTTATTTTTAAAGATTTTATTTATTTGACAGAGAGACAGAGCAGGAACACAGCAGGGGGAGTGGGAGAGGGAGAAGCAGGCTTCCTGCTGAGCTGGGAGCCCTGATTCGGGGCTCGATCCCAGGACCCTGGGATCGTGACCCGAGCTGAAGGCAGACGCTTGAGGACTGAGCCACCCAGGCGCCCCTGCACAGATTTTTTTAAACAAATATTTAATATCCAGTGTGGGTGGGTATAGAGAAACAGGCACTTCACACACCGTCTGGGGTGAGGGTGGAGATGGGGAGGACATTCAGCAATTCACCTCTGTAGGCTTGAAATATGGCAACCTCACCCTTTGACACTATGTTTAGAAATTTATATGAAGAAAACAAATATGTATGCAAAGATTTGGTCAACAGAAAACCCAACCTAGTTCATTACAGTATTATTTGTAGGAACCAAAAACTGAAAATAAGCTAAGTGCCCCAAATAGGAAATTAGCATTAGAATTGATGACACAACCCTACAGTCCAATGCCATCTGGTGTCAGAAGCATTCTGTGGGTAATGTCAACTATACTTTGGTTAAAAAAAATACATCATAAACAAGCAAAAAGAAGTGTTCTGTGGATAGAAATAGATCTTAGGAACCTCTTCGCGCCTCAATTCCTCATCTTTTTTTTTTAAGGCTATTTATTTATTTATTTTTAAAGATTTTATCTATTTATTTGACAGAGAGAGAGATCACAGGCAGGCAGAGAGGCCAGCAGAGAGAGCGGGGGAAGCAGGCTCTCCGCTGAGCAGGGAGCCCGATGTGGGGCTCAATCCCAGGACCCTGAGATCATGACCTGAGCCGAAGGCAGAGGCTTTAACCCACTGAGCCACCCAGGCGATCCTAAGATTATTTATTTATTTGACAGAGAGAGAGAGAGAGAACACAGGTGGGGAGGAGGGGCAGAGGGAGGGAGAGAAGCAGACCCCCTCAGGGAGCCTGACATGGGGCTCTATCCCAGGACCCCAGCATCTTGACCTGAGCCAAAGTCAGACGCTTAACGACTGAACCACCCAGGAGCCCCAACACATAAATCTTTAAATAAATACTATAAATATAAATTTAAATAAATAAATACAAGCCTCCTCGAGGAATTATTGGGATCAAAGTAGTTAATACAAAAGTCTTACCATAAATGTTAAGACACATGGAATCATATGTGTGGCAGGGGGACCTTCTATGAGAAAAGTTATTTATTAACATTAACTTGTTCTCAGGTGTAAGGAAATACCCAATCCCAGTCCTCTCGTGTTAGGCAGGGCCATATGACTGGCTCTGGCCAACAGATTATGATCAGAAGTGATGTGTCACTTCCTATTTGAGGCAGCAAAAAGTCTCTGCAAGACTCTCCCAGCTTCATCTTCCCTTTCGTGGAGGCTGGAGTCACAAGACGGAAGCCGCCTGCCTGCCCGAGTCACGGCGCATCATTCCATGGAGGGGGCAGCCCCGAATTGTTGCCGGGACCCAGAGCAGGCTATGCCAGAGTAAGACACAGATGTTTGTGGGGTTAGCTAATGAGAGCTTTTTGTGGTTGTTGGGCATGGACAACAGCATAACCTATCCTGACTCTTCTAACACAACTGGATGCTTCCAGACAGTAACCCAGACGATATGTCTGGACGCTGCCGGGCACCGCCCGTCACATCCATCGTCCCACCGAACGTCAGAAACACACACCGCCAACCGTATTGGCGCCTTCCGCTGTTAGGACCACCTGGCAGACACCGTGGGTCTAAATTTTTTTTTTAAAGATTTTATTTATTTATTTGACAGAGGCAGAGAGCACAAGTAGGCAGAGAGGCAGGCAGAGAGAGGGGGGGAAGCAGGCTCCCCGCTGAGCAGGGACCCCGATTTGGGACTCCATCCCAGGACCCTGAGATCATGACCCGAGCCGAAGGCAGAGGCTTTAACCCACTGAGCTACCCAGGCGCCCCTAGATTTACTCTTTGAGCAACTTTCAAATGTACAATGCGGGATTATTAACTATAGTCCCCCTACTGTACAAGTGCTGTTTTTTTGTTTGTTTGTTTGTTTTTAAAGACTTTACTTATTTGAGAGAGAGAGAATGAGACAGAGTGAGAACATGAGAAGGGGGAGGATCAAAGGGAGAGAAGCAGACTCCCCGCTGAGCAGGGAGCCCAATGGGGGACTCATCCTGGGATTCCGTGATCATGACCTGAGCCAAAGGCAGTCCCCTAACCAACTGAGCCACTCAGGCTTCCCTGTTTGTTTTCAAGATTTTATTTTTAAGGGGCGCCTGGGTGGCTCAGAGGTTAAGGGTCTGCCTTTGGCTCAGGTCATGATCCCGGGGTCCTGGGATTGAGCCCTGAGTCGGGCTCCCTGCTCAGAGGAGAGCCTGCTTGTCCCTCTCCCTCTCCCCCTGCTTGTGTTCCCACTCTCACTGTGTCTCTCTCTGTCAAGTAAATAAACAAAATCATCAAAAAAAACCATTGTATTTGTAGGTAATCTCCACACCCAAAGTGGGGCTCAAATGCGCAAACCTGAGATCAAGGGTCTCAAGCTTTATCTGAGTGAGCCGGCCTGACCCCCCCCCCCCCGCAGTGCTGTTTTGTTTTAAGAAGGAAAGAAAATGTCCTTGTGAAGCGATTTGACCTGCCAGGCCATCAACATCCTCCCATTTGGGAGGGGCTGGAGAATCTGTAGGCTTGTTCGCACCTGTTCCCTGTGGGGGGCAGCCTCCGAGGGGGTCCCCGAAGATCCACGACTCGCACTCTCTCCCGGTACTCACGCCCTTGTGTGACTCCCTTTCCCGTGCTGTGGGTTGGATTCACCGACAGGCCTCTGATGATTGGAACACCGCAAAGTGATGGATGTCACATCCAGAAGTAGGTTATTAAAAACTGTCACTTCTCCCTGGGGCACCATCTTCTCTCTCTCTTCCTCTGCCCCTCGGCCGAAAGAAACCAGCTGCCAGGTCGTGAGCTGCCCCGTGGAGACTTAATTAACATAACTCTCACCCAAACTGTTTCCTTTCCAAAGGGTAACAACAGATGCCCCTTGTAATCCCTCCTCTGGTCCTTCCCTGTCTTCCCCTTCATCCCCAGGCAACCTTTGGTCTGTTTTCTGTGCCTATAAATTTGTTTGCATTTTCTGTAAAAAGAATGAATCGTAAAGCATGAACACTTTTTTTTTTTTTGGTCTGGCTTCTTCCACTCAGCATAATTATTTTGCGATCCATCCATATCATGTCGTGTACCGAGACTTCATGCCTTCTTATTGCTACACAGCGGTTGGCTGAGAAGCCCCGCGGTCTGTTTCTCCTTCCACCCATTGAGGGACCCTTTGATTGCTTTCAGTTTTTGCTTCTTGCAAACAGGGCGGATATGAACTTGTATGTATAATGTGGGCATAGGCTTTCTTTTCTCTTTGGTAAAAATACCTAGGAGGAATGGTGGGGGTCTTATTGGAAGTGTCTGTTGAATTTTATTTTGTTTTGTGACGTTTATTTCTTTTTAAAGTGACCTACACGGGTAGAGATGACTTAAATCTGAAATTCACGACCCTGAGATCAGGAGTCAGATGCTCTACTGAGGGAGCCAGCTAGGTGCCCCTGTATGCTGAATTTTTTTTTTTAAGATTTTATTTATTTATTTGACAGAGAGATAGAGAGCACAAGTAGGCAGAGAAGCAGGCAGAGGGAGAGAGGAGGAAGCAGGCTCTCTGCCGAGCAGGGAGCCCGATGTGGAACTCGATCTCAGCACCCTGAGATCATGATCTGAGCTGAAGGCAGCGGCTTAACCGATTGAGCCACCCAGGCGCCCCCTGTACGCTGAATTTTTTTTTTAAGATTTTAATTATTTATTTGACACAGAGAGAGAGATCGCAAGTAGGCCGAGAGGAAGGCAGAGAAAGAGGAGGAAGCAGGCTCCCCACAGAGCAGAGAGCCCGATGTGGGCCTCCATCCTAGGATCCTGAGATTGTGACCTGAGCCGAAGGCAGAGGCTTTAACCCGCTGAGCCACCCAGGCGCCCTGTACGCTGAATTTTTAAAGAAACTCTTGAGTTTTTTCCAAAGAGACGGTACCATTTTACAATCTGACGAGCACTCTGTAGGATGTTTTAACGATCCTGGCACTAACAAGTAAGTACTGGGGTCCCAGTTACTGTGACACCCATCTCCCACCACCCCCGTTTCCAAAAATGCTCCTTGGAAAGGGACAGTACCACCACATTTGAGAAACACAGGGCCAGAGGCATTTTTGTTCCCACAGTAGGAACCCCCACTGACAAACGATGAAAGAAGGCTTGTGGACCCGTATTTCTGAACGGCGTTCATGGTCTCCCGAGGTACAAGGTGGTGGCAAGAGCAGGAGGTTGCTGCCGGTGGTACATCTTGCCTTGACTTTGCGTTTTGTGGTTCTTCGGCTTCTGAAAAGACCAAACTGCTCTTTATTTAGAGAACCAGGGTTTACATGTAGTGGAGAAGCACCACGTGGTGGTTGGAACTGAGAGTCGGGACCCACTTGTTTTCTATTCTTCACTGTAGATCTCTTTGTTGTTGGTGGTCATTGACAACAGCATAACCTATCCTGACTATTTCTATTATTATTATTATTATTTTAAAGATTTTATTTATTTATTTGACACAGAGAGAGAGATCACAAGTAGGCAGAGAGGCAGGCAGAGAGACAGGGAGAGGAGGAAGCAGGCTCCCTGCTGAGCAGAGAGCCCGATGCGGGCCTCGATCCCAGGACGCTGAGATCATGACCTGAGCTGAAGGCAGAGGCTTTAACCCACTGAGCCACCCAGGCGCCCTATTATTATTATTTTTAAAGATTTTATTTATTTGACAGAGAGAGAAACAGTGAGAGAGGGAACACAAGCAGGGAGAGTGGGAAAGGGAGAAGCCGGCTTCCTGCTGACCAGGGGGACCGATGCGAGTCTCCATCCCAGGACCCTGAGATCATGACCTGAGCCAAAGGCAGATGACTGAGCCATCCAGGCACCCCTATCCTATTATAACACATCTGAATGCTTTCAGACAATAACCCAGACAATGTGTTTGGATGATCCAGGGCACCGCCCCTCACATCCTTCATCCCACCCCATCTCCCAGAGCCTTCAGAGCCTCCCTTGGGTAAAAATAAGTGGTGTTTGGTAATCCTGAGCTAAAAGGTGGTACTTAAGTCCAAAATACACCTGAACTCAGCTAATTTGCTCTAATCACCTATACCAGCCAAAGACGCGTAGGTGGGACACACACACACACACGCACGCACGCACACGCACACATCCTTATGATGCAACCACAACCACGCATTGCAGTACAAAGCCACAAAACGCTATTGTGGTTTCTAAAACCCTTCATCCCTGGCCCCCTATCAAGCTGGATTGTGCATCAGAATCCCCAAGAGGCCTTGTTAGAGCACAGACTGCCTGTCCCACCCACTTGTCTGGACAGGTGCCTGAGAATCTTCATTTCTAACAAGTTCCCAGTTGGCACGGCTGCTACTGGAGCCACTCTCTGAGACCCCCTTCCTTCTTGGAAGCCTTTATTTGTCGATGTAAAGTCCAGTTCAGGCAGTGATCTTCAATCGAGGTGATTTTGCTCACCAGGGAACAAAACTTGGAGACATTTTTGGTTGCCCTAACTAGAACAGTGGGCACTGCTGCTACTGGTCTCTGGTGGGAAAAAGCCAGGGATGCTGCTCAACATCTTACAATGCATGAGACAGCACCATCCCCCAAGAATGCTTTGATCCAGAATATCAACAGTGCCAAGGCTGAGAAGCCCTCAACTGTCGAGGAATGCATAAATAAATGAGAAGATTATTATCCCGAGGAGTAAATATCATGCAGCTACTAGGAAGAATACTCCTTAGACCATTTTAAAACTTGGGCAACTGTTTATGGTATGTGGGTGGGGGGGATAAAAGGAGTTCATGGAACATATCAGTGATTTTGTTCATTTTCTTCACGCCGTACCGCTGCCTAGAATTTCCTTGTTTATGTGTTTACTTATATATCATCTGTCTCCATTTACTAAGACATGAGCTCCTGGGCTCTTCAGGAGAGCATTGACTAGTTGGATACGTGACTGGGGGAACCTGACATCCTGTAGGTTAAATTAGTGGTGTACTGGTGGGTTGTTAACAATAGACTCTCTGGGGGGCGCACCCGGGTGGTTCAGTCAGTTAGGTGTCTGCCTTCAGCTTGGGTCATGATCTTGGGGTCCTGGGATCGAGTCCTGCATCAGGCTCCCTGCTCCGCAGAGAGTCTGCTTGTCCTTCTCCCTCTGTGCTGTCTCTCTCTCTTTCTCTCTCTCAGATAAATAAAATCTTAAAAAAATAACAACCAACTCTCTGAAACCGAAAATCTCTCATTTGTAGCATTTCCATGCTGTAAACATGCCCACCGTGTCCGATTTCAAGCTACTTCATGATGTCATTAGAGGAGGAGTTGGATAACTGGATACAACTGGCTTGCTAAGCTTGCAGGAGCCAGCTCCAGCACACCACTGGAAATAATTACATTAATATAAAAGACTGGAAGGAAAAATGCCAAAAGGCTAATGGTAGAGCTCTGGGATCATGCATATATTAGAAACCAAGAAGCTCTAGCTTGCTAGGAAATGAATTTGAGGGCATGGTTCCTGGGCTGGGGTTATGTCCTTCAAAAGGAATAGAACAACCTAGCCATTAATATGCTTTTGCTCCCAATTTCTGGTCTCAACCCAAATTCTAAATTTGTCATTCAGAGAATCAGTTGACATGATCTTATTTAAATTGTGGTGGGAGTTGAGGGTGGGGAGGAAGATGCATGTAAACATTCAGGGCGTGTGCCTGGGTGGCTCAGTGGGTTAAAGCCTCTGCTTTCGGCTCAGGTCATGATCTCAGGGTCCTGGGATCGAGGCCCACATCGGGCTCCCTGCTCAGCGGGGAGCCTGCTTCCTCCTCCTCTCTCTCTGCCTGCCTCTCTGCCTACTTGTGATCTCTCTCTGTCAAATAAATAAATAAAATCTTTAAAAAAAATAAACATTCAGGGCATGGGGGGGCCCACGTGGTGCAGGTGAAATTTGGGTGAAGTAGAAAAGCATGGGGGCCAGGAGACTCTGCTATGGACTGGCTGGTCAGGGAGGGCTGCTCAGAGGAAGTGACATGTGAACTGAGATCTGAATGACAAAAAGGTGCCCAACAGAGATTGGGACTATACTGTGAGAAGAGCCAGCAAGTGCCTTCCCGCTCAAGATGCAGTCTGTGCCCCAGGAGCCCTGGCGTCGGCATCGTTGGGAGCTTGTTAGAAATGCACCCACTCAGGACCCATCCCAGCCGCACAGAACCAGACTTCTGCATTTGAACTAGATCGCCCGGCGATTCGAGTGATGATCGCAGAGCTGTGGACTGAATTCGAGAGCCTGCATTACTGTTTCAGGATGCTGGCAGTGGCCAGACACTGGGACTCCATCATGTAGACATCTTGCCCCAGTGAGAAGCTGGTTCTCTCGTGACACCGTCTTGACAAACGGACCTGAGTCTTTGTTTTTGTCTTCAGAGCTGTGCCATTTTAAAACAGATTTTGGGAAAATCAAGGAATCACTTAGCAGGCAGAAACTGGAAGCCTGGGAAACAGTCGATCATCAGGCTCCTTTCATGGTGACATCACCGTGGTGTTGGAGCGTGCCTCCAGCCCCAGCCTTGGGCACCACCTGCAAAACTGTGGCAAGTTGAGAAGGCCATGGGCAGTCTTTCTGAAAATGCACTTAACTGCCTATGATTCACCCTTCAGATAGCAGGCAGGAGAAATCATTCTTAATCTGACTACTATTTTATAACTGGAAGCAATCTGTAACCTCAGTTTCAGGCTGAGCAGCAGCCGTGCAAGGAACACACTGTTGTAATGGGGAAACGTTTCAAAAAAGTGGGTAAGAGCAAAGAGAAAGCACAAACAACAACCTCAAAACTCCCCAAACTACAGAATATTATCTTTATTTAGCACTGTGCAGTTTACTATGAGCTTTATGTGCTATAATGAGTAATAAATTTTGTTTCGCTGTCGGTGTGGAGACCTAACCACAGCTGCTTATATAAACTAGAGAGTTTTTCCTCCACTTAACAAAAAAAAAAAAAAAAAAAAAGTTTAGAGGTAGTCTGAGGACATCAACAAGTTCATCAGACTTCCTCCTCTCTGTTCCACCATTCTCTGCATAATGGCTTCCTTCCCTAAGGTTACCCCATAGTCAAAGGTGGCTGCCGCAGCCCTAGCTATCTTGTTTGAATTCCAGGGCCCAGGAAGGAGGAAGTAGCAGGAGGAAGAAACCAAGCTAAGTCACTTCCTTTTAAATAGCTTTCCTGGAAGCCCCACCCTATGACTCCCTCTTATTATTTCATCATCCTCCCTTCGTCGCAAAGGAGGCTGGGAAATGTAGTCCTTGAGCTGGGCACACTGCCCACTCAAATACAATTTAGGCTCTGTTAGCAAAAAATACCTGTGGAATGGATATTGGGAAGGGAGCTAGCCGGCTGTGTTATGTTTATATTATCCCATTCTATGCTCAGTTTTGAGAGAACCTTTGGAGAATCCACCGTTTCCTGCACGATGTCTGAAATTCTTGGACACTTTTTCTGTGTTGCAGTCAACAGAGTAGCAGTATTTTCTACTGCTTTTTTAAGACGGGTAGAATTTGCTTGCCCAAGGTAAACTGCGTTTTATAGCAAGGTGGAGAGAACATATAAGGCTTCCAATTTTTGTTAAAAATCTCCTTCTTCAAAACTTAATTTTGTTTTCTGTGTTTCTATTGGAAACGAGTTTAGGGAGAAGCACTTCCCTTAAATTTACCGAATGAGGTAAGCTGTGAGCAGATTTGATCATGAGGTTGCCTTTGGTACCCTAGGAAAGGTATGAAAAGGGATCAGAACACATCTGTCCCACTCTCCTTCCCCCACCTCCCAGAAGAGCGGATAGAGCAATAAAAACAGTGCTCTTGTATAATTGTATATGCTGTTAAGTGTTAAATAAAAAATGTTTGATTTTATCTTGTTATTTTGGTTGGCCTTTTGTGCTCACAATGTTACTTCACTTTTCTCATGTCTTTTGACTCATGCCCTTGAGTCTAACTTTGACCTTTTCTGGCAGCAATTAATCTAGGAGGCCACTTACACTGCTTACTGTGATGAATGCACGCATTATATAACATGAGAAGCTGTTGGGATCATGCATTCTCTTGACATTTATGTGCGGTAGTCCAGTAAGGGAGGAAGAAGATGGGCTGCCATTTCAGATTTGATTCAGTCATGTTAACAAGTAGTCTTGGAGTGTGGAAAGCCTTCCTAAGCCTGATGCAAAACTCAGAAGCTATAAAGTCAAAGATTCAATGATTAAAAAAGTTTCCAGGGCAATAAAAATGGAAAAGGATAAACAAAATAAAAAACCTATGACAGCCTGGGAAACTGGACGGGTCTTAAAACACAACCATAAAGAGATACCCTTTTTTTGCTTATTTGATCAGCAAAGTGTAGAGGGTTGCTTTTTTGTTTTGTTTTTTGTTTTTTTTTTAACACTTTTTTAAAAAAAGATTTTATTTATTTATTTGACAGAGAGAGAGAGAGAGATATCACAAGTAGGCAGGAGGCAGGCAGAGAGAGAGAGGAGGAAGGACCCTAAGATCATGACCTGAGCCGAAGCAGAGGCTTTAATCCACTGAGCCCCCCAGGCACCTTTTTTTTAATACTCTTAACAAGACTGGAAAAACAATGCATTCCTGTACTTCTTGGAGGCAGTGACCATTGCTCTGCCTTTCTGAAGGGCATTTTCGAAGCCTCTTATAAAATATTTAATTCTTATACCTTTTGACTGCAAAATACTATTTCTGAAGTTACACATTTGCGAGGATGTTCATTACAGCATTATTTATAATCGCCAAAGACTGGTTACACCTTAAATTTCCATCCATAGGGAATCTTAAATAATTAAGGCAGTGAAATATTTCACAGTATTTTAAAAGAATTTATGTACTGACGTGGAACAATGTTCAAATTATGTTAAGAGAAAAATTTTTGATAGAACTCATAAAATGAACACCTTTTTTCCCTTAAAGGCAGACACACATGTATATAGTTACACACACACTTGGACACCATTTCCAAAGGTTACAGGTTACTTCTGGAGTATAGAATTGAGGAGGATCTGGGAGGAGGGAAGTGGAATGACTTTCTGTTTTTACTTTCCGTTCTGTGCAATTGGAATTGTTCCGTTGAAACACGGAGTACTTCCTTGGTACTAATAATAACAGGACCAGTGAATACAGAACGCAGTGCCTTTACCAAGTGATTCTATGTCACGGAATGTATACGAAAGAAGTAACTGAAGGAAGGCAAAGACGAATGTCTGGGAACGCTGAGTACATATCGCTGTAGTCCTAAAACCCTGAAGACAGCCCAATGCTCTTTCGTGGTGAACTGATGAATATATTACGATGGGCCTACACCATGGGGTACAATGTGACTGACTGCTGATGAGGAGGAAAGAGGCGACTATACTTGACCTTTGGGCAACATGGGTTTGAACTGTGTGGGTCCATTTATATGTGGGTTTTTTCAACAAATACAGTACTATAAAAGGAATTATTCTTCCTTGTGATTTTCTTAATCACATTTTCTTTCCCCTAGCTTTATTGTAAGAGTGTAGTATATAGGGCGCCTGGGTGGCTCAGTGGGTTAAAGCCTCTGCCTTCGGCTCAGGTCATGATCTCAGGGTCCTGGGATCGAGGACTGCATTGGGCTTTCTGCTCCGCAGGGAGCCTGATTCCTCCTCTCTCTGCCTGCCTCTCTGCCTACTTGTAATCTCTCTCTCTGTCAAATAAATAAATAAAATCTTAAAAAAAAAAAGAGTGTAGTATTTAGTATACATACACAAGCTGTGTTAATCACCTATATTATGGATAAGGCTTCCGGTCATCAGGAGACTATTAGGCGTTAAGTTTTGGGGGTGTCAAAAGTCACACATGGGGGGGGCGCCCGGGTGGCTCAGTGGTTAAGCATCTGCCTTTGGCTCAGGTCATGATCCCAGGGTCCTGGGATCAAGCCCTGCATTGGGCTCCCTGTTCTGTGGGAAGCCTGCTTCTCCCTCTCTCACTCCCTCTGCTCGTGTTCCTGCTCTCACTGTCTCTCTCTCTGTCAAATAAATAAAAATCTTTTTTTTTTTTTTAAGAAGAAAGGTTTTTTTTTTTTTTTTAAATTTTTTTTTTTTNAGAAAGGTTTTTTTTTTTTTTTTAAATTTTATTTATTTATTTGACACAGAGAGAGAGATTACAAGTAAGCAGAGAGTCAGGCAGAGAGACAGGGAGAGGAGGAAGCAGGCTCCCTGCTGAGCAGAGAGCCGGATGCGGGCCTCGATCCCAGGACGCTGAGATCATGACCTGAGCCGAAAGCAGAGGCTTTAACCCACTGAGCCACCCAGGCGCCCAATAAATAAAAATCTTAAAAAAAAAACCACACACGCACATGGATTTTCAACTGTGCATGGGGTCTTACCCTTAATCCCTGCATGGTTCAAGGGTCAACTGTGTCTTGTTGAAATAGAAAAGATGTCCAAAATCTATAAAGTGGAAAAGAAAAGCTCAGTTTCCTAACATGCTGTGTAATACATCTTTTATGTCTAAAAATGTTCACGTGGGGTGCCTGGGTGGCTCAGCTGGTTGGGCGTCCAACTGTTGACTTCAGCTGGGGTTATGATCTCAGGGTTCTGGGATTAGCCTGCATTGGGCTCAGCACTTAGTGGGGAGTCAGCTTCAGGATTCTCTTTCCCTCTCCCTCTGCTCCTTCCCCTGCTGGCATAAGCTGTCTGTCTGTCTCTCTCTCTCTCAAATAAATAAATCTTTAAAAACAACAGCAACAAAGTATTTACATATGCATACTTAAAGGTCTGGAAGGATGTTGAAAATGAAAGTAGAGGGGTGTCTGCCTAGCTCAGTAGGTGGAGCATGCAACTCTTGACCTCGGGGTTGTGAGTTCCAGACCCACGTTGGATGTGAAGCCTATTTAAAAAAAAGAAAAAAAAAGTGTACAACAATCCACATTTTCTTGAGTCATCGAAAGCTAATTACTTCAAATGGATGCGAAGTTTCCAGAGTTTAGCTTAGAGATGTCATATGCATTTTGGCTCGTCCAGACCTCCCAATTCCGAGGTTGGAGGCTAATGTAGGAGCACTTTCTCAGGCCCCTAGAGTGCTAGTTTTTATTGAATAATTTTGTGGACTAGTGTGGCACACAGTCCTTTTCTCATTTATTCTCATTTAATACTGAAAGCAAACCTGAGGAGTTTCTATTACCAACTCCATTCATGATGCTCAAAGTGTCTTAGTAATTTGCCCAAGGTCACTCAGATTGGAAGTGCTCATTAAATTTAGAAAGCCAAACAAGGTGGTACTAGCTCATCAACAGAAAGAAAAAAAAATGTGGTTTAAGTCAAATCAGATTATTCCTGGTTCTTTTTTTTTTTTTCCAGTGCAAAAAAGGTAGTTTTATTATAGCATGGGGACAGGATCCATGAGCAGAAAGAGCAGCCTATTCCTGGTTCTTTAAGCCTTTTCCACTTCTGTCGCTTTGAATCCATGCGTCCCTCTGAGAGGCCGTTCCCTTTCAGGAATCTTGTCTATGCTTCATGGTCTAGCAAAAATTCTTCCTACCCCAGGAAGTCCTGTGTGGGTCCCACCACTGGGAAGTACCCTTTTATACTCCTTACACATCTTACTTTCTGCCCTCATGGCACTCAGCACATGCTGCTTTTCACAGTGGCCACTGATGAGCCTCATCCCTTGCAAGCTCTTGCAGGTTGACTATGAGCACCCACCAGGTATTGGTGTCTAATAATTTTGCTTAGGTTTTATAAAGGGCAGTTTAGAATGAAACTACCAGTAGTGGGCGCCTGGGTGGCTCAGGTCATGATTCCAGGGTCATGGGATCGAGTTCCACATCTGGCTCCCCACTCGGCGGAGAGCCTGCTTCTCCTTCTCCCTCTCCCTCTGACTGTTGCTTTGCCTACTTGCGCTATCTCTCTGTCAAATAAATAAATAAAATTTTTTAAAAAAGAAAGAAACTACCAGTAGCCTGGTGTCCAGAGACATCTCTGTATGTATGTGTGTTTCTTGGGGTAGGGGAGAGGTGGAGAGAGAGAGAGAGAGAGAGAGGGAGGAAGGAGAGAGACTCATTTAAGACCATGGCAGGTCTCAGAAAAGTCTCTGAAAATGCACTCAGATTAAACCTTTTTTTTTTGCCATAAAAATAACAGATTTTTCAGATGTTTTTCTATTGTATTCATTATTGAAAAAAAAACTTTTGTTTTTAAAAGATTTTTAAAATTTACTTTAGATTTTAAAGATTTATTTGAGAGAGAGAGAGCACAAGCGGAGCAGAGGGGGGAGAGAGAGAGGGGGGGGGCAGGGAGCCGGACGCAGGGCTGATCCCAGGCCCTGGAGATCATGGTCTGAGCAAGCAGGCAGACAGTTAATGGACTGAGCCATCCAGGCACCCCTAAAAAAAATATTTCTTTTCATATTATAGAGTCAACAGTTTGTGTTTTTGTAGTGCTTGTACAAAATAGGTAAACCCTAGGCTGTGTGCCTCTGATACTGGGTGGTTGCCTGGAGAACTGGGGGTTCCCCTAAAACCCCTACTTTTGCCTGGCATGTCCTTTCTGTGGTGGCCTCTAACCCCCTTCCTTCCTACACCCTATTTACCAACCTTTTTTTAAGATTCAGCCAGGATGGCGCCTGAGTGGCTCAGTGGGTTAAAGCCTCTGCCTTCGGCTCAGGTCATGATCTCAGGGTCCTGGGATCGAGGCCCGCATCAGGCTCTCTGCTCAGCGGGGAGCCTGTTTCCTCCTCTCTCTCTGCCTGCCTCTCTGCCTGCTTGGGCGCGCGCTCTGTCAAATAAATAAATAAATAAATCTTTAAAAAAAAAAAAGATTGAGCCAGGAACAAGACTGCCAAGATTCTGCCCTCCGGGAAGTTACTTTTTGGTGATAAGAGAGCTTTAAGTAAACACATCAATAGTAGGGTCATTTCAGGTAGTGATTCAGGGTATGAAAAAATAAAACCAGGCAACAGGAGTGTGGCATGCTCTGCTTTAACAACGCTGGTGTGACAAGGGCTCTGTGCTCACAGGCCATTTGAGCAGAGCCTTGAGAATTGAGGAGGAAGATTCCAGAGGGAGAGAGTGTAGGGTGCGGGCAAAGGCCTTGAGGCAGAGAAGAGCTTGGGGCCCCGGGGAAACAGAAAGAAGGCCAGTGTGACTGGGCAGCGCCAGCCGAGCAGAGGATGGCGTGAGATGAACACGGAGGAGGCGGGCCCGGATCCTGCAAGCTCTCCCAGGCCGGCAAGAGGAGGTCACGTGTGAGGCCAGAAGTGACCGCGGTGAAGCCCCCTTGCTCTGTAGGGGCGCGCTGTGGCAGCTCCCGGGAGGGGG